>JBBPFJ010000067.1:0-598719 GCA_037975025.1 Excoecaria agallocha
CAAAAGGTTTCCTAAAATGAAAGTTTTCAAAATGAAAAAAGTTTTCTAATTTGATCACATTATTAAAATAACTCAAAAGCAAGTTTCAAGAGTTGAAACAAAGTTAGTAATCCATTATATGTTTTATTTTATGCATTAGAAATGCATATAAGGGTGTATGATTGGCATGATGGATAGTTATGGACAAAGGCCCAATGTGATTAAGCATAATGCATGTTTTGGCTCACTGAGGACTTTCATGTCCCAGCCACTTGTTTTTGGTTTGTATTTCTTTTTCAAATTGTAATATATAATTAGATTACTTATATTAGAATTAGAAATACAGATGGAGACCACTATCAAGGAGTAAGATGGGATGGATGGAGATCCAAAAAATTTAAAGATAATGTAATTATTTTACTTGTTTGAATCATGCATACTACCTTGGTGTGACCTTTTGATTTTCCTTTTGGCTCGGAGAAATCAATGTAGTAAAGTCCATAACTATACCATATTTGTATGCTTATATTTACTAGATAGATATAGGATGCATACCAATATATGCCAACCATGTATGATGAGACTTCATTAACTAAAATCCCTTATACTAATACTAAGGTATATAAGCCTTCCATTAATTTAAGGAGAACCAGAGTTCTTTATAGTGTGGGTTGTTGACCACAATCAAGCTCATATTATATCGAATATGTTCGAATCTAATTAAATGGATCATCTTAGCTAGCCCATTAGCTTGTTGACCACAGTCAAGGCTAATGGTTCTAGAGGCAAGAATAGGGAATGTATATATGATATGCATGTATCAAGAGTTGATAACCTGATAACCTAATGATCCAATAGTTGTGTAGAGACACAATTGGTATAGAGATACCTACCTTTCAAGGGTATGGAGTTTGATTTGTTGACCACAGTTAAGGTCAAATTTCATATTAAGGATTGGATATTGGCCCATTAAGAAAACCATCGAGTTTCCTCGGATTAAATAGTGAGGGCTATTAATTCGTAATAAAATAGTGGGAGTAAATGGATTAATTAAAGACCTAATTAATGCATACATATATATGAACAAACTCTCATATGTTTTCTTTTTCACATCTAGGTCATCATCATGAGCACATCAAACATTTATATACGATCAATCTTGGATAACAAGCTAGTTGGCAGCAACTATTCTGACTAGATCAGGCAAGTGAGAATTGTTCTCAAAGCTGAAAAGATCCATTATGTCTTGGATAAAGACCCACCACCACATCCATCAGATGATGCCATTGATGAGATCAAGGGCACTTATCGAAAATACATGGCGGATAGTGAAGCAGCTGTATGTCTGATGCTGGGTACTATGTCCTCGGAGCTTCAAAAGCAATAAGAGATGATGGATGCTAGAACCATCATTTTGCATTTAAAGGAGCTTTATTCTTCTTAGGCTAGAACTGAGCAGTATGAGATTGCTCGAGCTCTATTTAGCTGTAAAATGGTGGAAGGCACTTCGGCTGCTACTCATGCATTAAAGATGTATGGGTATATTAAGCATTTGAGTAGACTTGGCTATGTAATGGATAATGATCTATACATAGATTTAATCTTGTACTCGTTGGCTCCAAGTTATGCACCTTTCATGCTTAACTTTAACATGAACAAGATCCAAGTAACCATTCCTGAGTTAATCAACATGCTCAAAACAACTGATGGATCCTTCAAGAAGGATTCAAAAAGTGTCATGGTTGTCACTTATGCTAAAGGCAAGAAGTAAAAGAAGAAAAAGAAGATAACCAAGGCACAGCGGAAGAATGGTGGGATCTCCAAGAAGAAAGTTGCCAAGAAAGAGAATCCCAAAGAAACTTACTTCCATTGTGGAAAAGATGCTCATTGGAAGCGTAACTGCAAGGCCTATCTAGATTCTCTCAAGGACAAGAAGCAAGATGATGCTTTTACTTCAGGTATTCATATGATTGAAATTAATACTTATTCTATTGCTTCAAAACAATCTTGGGTACTAGATACCGGATGTGGATCTCATTTGTGTAATGATCTATAGGGGCTTAGAAGCTTTAGAAGAGTTGAAAAGGCATAAATTATATGTTTGCAGTCAGCTATTGGACAAAACATCTCTACACTAGTTATGGGGACTTACCATTTGCCTCTTCCAAGTGGATTAATATTGGAATTAAATAATTGTTATTATGTTCCAGCTTTATCCAAAAGTATTATTTCTTTCATTTGTTTATTGAATGATTATGATATTTTTTTGAAGGACAAGTGTTGTTACATTTTTAAGAACAATATTTTTTTATGCAAAAGCTATCATTGAGAATGGTATATTTGTTCTTGATTTAATTAAAGAAGTGCATAATGTGGATACCAAGAGAATAAAATAAGATAATTTAAATACCTCATATTTATGGCATTGTCGTTTAGGACATATAAATGAGAAATGCATGACCAAATTACACAAGTCAGGTGATTTGGGATCATTTGATTATGAATCATTTGAAACATGTGAATCTTGTTTATTAGGAAAAATGACAAAAGCTCCCTTTATTGGTAAAGGAGAACAAGCTAAAATGGCTTTGGACTCAATACATTCAGATGTATGTGGTCCGAAGACTACACATGCCAGAGGAGGTTACTCCTACTTCATTACTTTCATAGATTATTACTCCAGATTTGGATATATCTATCTAATGAAATATAAATCAGAAGCATTTGAAAAGTTCAAAGAATTCAAAAATGAAGTAGAGAAGCAACTTGGCAAGAGTATTAAAACACTTAGATCAGATCGAGGTGGAGAATACTTAAGCCAAGAATTTCAAGATTATCTTAGAGATAATGGGATTTTATCTCAATGGACTCCACCATATACACCGCAACACAATGGTGTATCTGAGAGGAGAAATCAAATACTATTAGATATGGTTCGATCCATGATGAGCCGAGTAGACTTGCCTAAATCTTTTTGGGGATATGCACTAGAAACTGCTGTTTATATGTTAAACAGAGTTTCCAGTAAATCGATTGATGTTACTCCATATGAGATGTGGAATAACAATAAACCCACACTTTCTCATATGAAAGTATGGGGTTGTCTTTCTTATGTGAAGAGGACGATGTCAGAAAAACTAGATGTTAAGTCTGACAAATGTTTATTTGTGGGATATCCAAAAGAAATGTTTGGATATTATTTCTACCATCCCATAGAACAAAAGGTGTTTGTTTCAAGACATGCTATCTTCTTAGAAAGAGAATTTCTCCTACTAGAGGATAGTGGGAGTAAAATTAAACTTGGTGAAGTTCAAGACCCATAAATAGAAGTAGATCAACCGATTGAACCCGAGACTGAATTTCATAATGATGAGATTACAATTGAACATGATTATACACAAAATCCTAAAAGATATACTAGGATGCATTTTATCCCTGTGAGACATGGATTTCACATTGATTTGGATAGAGGCATAACTGTAGTAGAGGATAATGAGCCTACAAGCTATCAACAAGTTTTGAATAGTTCAGAATGTGATTTATGGCTTAAGGCTATGAAGTCTGAAATGGACTCCATGTATGAGAATAAAGTATGGACTTTAACTCAACCACCTGAAGGGATAAGACCCATAGGGTGCAAATAGGTCTTCAAAAAGAAGATCGACATGGAAGGTAATATAGTTACCTATAAAGCTCGCTTAGTAGCGAAAGGCTATCGTCAAAAAGAAGGTATTGACTATGATGAAACCTTTTCTCCTGTAGCGATGCTTAATTCTATAAGAATACTTTTAGCCATTGCAGCTCATTATGATTATGAGATTTGGCAAATGGATGTGAAGACAGTTTTCCTAAATGAAAATTCGACTGAGGATGTGTATATGACACAACCAGAAGGGTTCACATCAGGAAATAGCGAAAAGTATGCAAGCTTCAAAGATCCATTTATGGATTGAAGCAAGCCTTTAGGAGTTGGAACATACGATTCAATGAGACAATCAAAGAGTTTGGTTTCTCACAGAATGAAGATGAACCTTGTGTATATAAAAGGGTCAGTAGGAGTGCAATTTTCTTCCTAGTTCTATATGTGGATGACATATTGATCATGAGAAATGACATTTCTCTTCTCCAATCTGTTAAAATATGGTTATCCAAGCAATTCTCCATGAAAGACCTTGGAGAAGCATCCTATATTCTGGGAATAAGGATCTATAGAGATAGATCCAATAGGTTGCTAGGTCTTTCTCAAAGTACATATATAGATAAGGTATTGAAGAGGTTCAATATGGATCTCTCTAAGAAAGGGTTTATACCCATGGTGCATGGAAAACACCTTTCTAAGTTTATGTGTCCGCAACACTAGAGGATAGAGAGAGCATGAATAGAATACCATATGCATCGACAATTGATTCTATCATGTATGCTATGTTATGTACACGTCCAGATGTAGCATTTGCTTTGAGTGTCCCAAGCAGATTCCAATCCAATTTTGGAGATGAACATTGGGCAGCTGTCAAGAATATCCTTAAGTACTTGAGAAGGACTACGGATATATTCTTGGTATATGGAGAAGGGCAGTTTGGAAGTAAATGGGTATACAGATGCCAGCTTTCAATCTGATAAGTATGATTGTAAATCACAATCTAGTTATGTGTTCATAATGGGAGGAGGGGCAGTTAGTTGGAAGAGTTCCAAACAAGAAACAACTATTGATTCCACAACAAAAGCTGAGTACATTGTTGCTTCGGAAGCAGCTAAAGAAGCAGTATGGATCAAAAAGTTCGTATATGAACTAGGAGTGCTGCCTAGCATTGTTGATCTAATTCCTCTATATTGTGACAACAATAGAGCCATCACGCAAGCAAAAGAACCGCGATCTCATCAATGATCCAAGCATGTTCTCAGATGCTACCATCTCATAAGGGAAATAGTAGCTAGAAATGATGTGAAGATAGAAAGGGTCCCTACAGATGATAATGTGGTGGATCCCCTCATTAAAGCACTTTTCCAGATAAAGCACGATCACCATATAAATAGCATGGGTCTGAGACATATGAGTGATTGGCTCTAGTGCAAGTGGGAGATTGTTAGAGAGTATGCCTTAAAACCCATGTAAAAGGGATGGATTTCATATGTATGAATTTATATTATTAATAAAAGGCATTATTCATTTATTAATGCTATGTTTAAATACATGAGTTTATAAATCTTAAATTAATAAATGAAGTTCTTGATATTATAAACACAGTGCAAAGACAATCATGAAAGTGTTCATGATATGAGGTGTATATTGTATGCAAATGTGTTAATATCTAAATATCCCTAGTTATAGAATTAACAAGATAGGACATTGTTAATTCAGACAGACTAGCACATGTTATGCTTCTTGAATGGTTCAAGCAGTGGTTCTCATAACTATGATTATGGAAGATAATCAAAGCTAACATGTGGATGCTTGTTAGAAGAACAAGTTCATTGGAGACCTGCAAAGAGAATCCTCACATGGATATTAAATCTATGTTAGTGAGAAATCTCTTCATAGTGGTTGTGCAAGTATCCTTAGACTTGAGATCACCAAAGTTATCTTAAGTAGCAAGTGGTATACTTTGACTCCATAACTGATTACTTCCAACTGGGGGGTGAACATAGTTAGGAGGTTGGGTATATCATGACCTACTTGAAGATAGTTGAGTGATTGAAAAAGGATTCACCATCCCAGATTTATTAAGGAAAGTTATCTCGCATGATTCTATAATTGCCTTGTTCAGAGAATCTCTGGCCAGAGTAATATGCCAAAATGGATAGAGATCCATGAAGGGTATTTTGGGAACAATGGTTAAATTAATAGAACATACATAATTAGATTTATATGAGTTGACAGAAATCCATACTCGAATCTAATTGAGATAAGAGTGGTGAAAAGAGTAATTGCACGGTAATTGTTCCATGGAAGGATATAGTCAAACCACTTGACTTTCTGACATTTGGGTAGTCATGATGCCTAGCTAGAGGCCAATCATGACTTGTATAATAATGTATCATAAATATCAATAGGGATTGATAAAATGATTTAAAGGAGTTTAAATCATGTGAGTTTTGAATAAAACTCACAATTACATATTATACTGTCAATATGGACAGGAACCCAATAGGTCACACACATATAGAGAAAATGATAAAATTGTAAAATGACAAGGATAATAATATTTGATATTATTATGGGGATAGAGAAGTGAATAAGAGAATAATTAATTAAAGAGTTTAATTAATTATGATCAAGTAAAATTGTTCGCAAAACTTTTTAGAAATGTTCAGTAAAATGGACCTAATTGAAATAATGTATTTCATAATTAATTATTATTGGACTATAAGTATTATAGGACTGATATAATAATTAATAGATCCATTGGAGGAATTAAAGAAGCCTAAAGAAGTGAAGTTTGCGTAAAAACCCTCAAGAGGAAGGATTACACGCCAACTACAAATAGAAGGCCTTAGAGGCCTAATTCTTGGACCAAAATAAATTAAATATATTTCATAAGTGTTATTGAGCCTACATATTTAATTTGGTTGGATTTGAAATTCATTTGGGTAATTAAATCTAAGTATGACAAAGGGCCTAGTTTGTGGGTTTTGTACATAGTCTTTTGTGAAAGGGCATAAATTAGATTTAATTGAGCCCAAATAAATTACTAATAATTGCAGATGCCCAATTAATATTTCTCTAGCAATTTTAAAGAGCCCAATCCTATTATGAATTTGGATTTTTAACCTAACTATAAAAATCCAAGTGATAGAGTATTAGGGTTAAGTGTGAACAATTAAGAGAAAATATTTTCTCTCTATTCTCTCAACCCTAGCCGTCACTTCCCTTGCTAATATCTAAGGAATTTCGACCAGCCCTTGTTCTCTTTCTTAGTTGGTTCATTCAATCCTTCTCTAGTGTGGATTACTCATTGGAGGTATTCGATTTTGGACACTGTGGTTTGCGACAACCCGGTGAGAAGGAAAATCAACTGTTCAACAAAAATCAAAGGTGATTTTTCTTATTCCCATTAATATGTATATTTTAAATTTATGGCAAGATCAGATCTATTGGTTAAAAATTTTAAATTTCGCTTATGTATGAGATGCATGTAACCGATAAATTCCAACAAAGATAAGAAAAAAAATTTTGGCTAATCACTTAAATTCATAGGACTTTAATAGTAAGGGTGTTACATTTTGTGCTATCGGAGCAATGGTTTAACCGATTCTAAGATCGGAGTGAGATTAAGTGACTAAGTTGTCTGTATATACACGTCAATTGTCAGTGAAAAATGTGTTATGGGATCTAATGTCTACTTGCTCCTTTTTGTTTTATAGTAAAATGATATCCTTTGATAGAGATAAACAGGTGAGGAATGGTGAGAGTGAGGCTTCTATTGGTACTGGATAGTAGGAGGCCCCACAGCAGCAGGCTTTTTCACCAACAGTGTTACCTCCGCCCCCACAGCTAGATTTTCTAAACTTAATGGCAGATTATATTCATTAGAGTTTGCGGACATGATAAGTACAGCATTCTCAAGCAACAATACAGGTTTAGCTAGCTTCACCTAGAAGAAATCTTATTCTGGAGCAATTAAAAAGGTTAGGAGCTGAAGATTTTCATAGGCGTGACCTACTGACACCAGCCCAAGCGGAGGAATGGTTATTTAAAATAAAAAGATTGTTTGAGATCACGAATAGCCTACTAGAAGAAAAGTTTAAAGGTATAGTGGCTTTACTTTAGGGATCAACTTTCATCTGAAGGGATTCGATCAGGAGGCACACCCTAGAGGATCAGTTGAGTTAGGGATTCTTTGTGTCTTAGTTTGAAAAGAAATATATTGGCTCAGAGTACAAGGTAGCTATGCATGATGCGTTTTGAAGGCTTAAACATAGGAATAAATTAGCGGCTAAATATGAGAGCCAGTTTGAGTGTTTGAGTGCTTATCCAGATGAGATCAGTCCCCAGAATAAAAGGTATGTTAGAGTTTTGAAAGGGGACTACACACTGAGCTCGGATAGATCATTAGGATCCAGAAATACCCTGATTTGAGGGCTATGGTTAAGGCTACCATTAAGTTAGAAACTATCCAGGCAGAAAAAGATGACAGAAAGTTCTGATTTCAACAAAAGAGAAAGTAGAGACAGTCTAATGGTAATAGAGGATAGGGTAAGAAGTCCAAGGAATCTCTAGCACCTCAAGGTTGTTCACTAGCTGCAATAGGCCGAGGATAAAGTAGTGTACCTTGAGGTAGGGTACCAGTTTCTTTAGCAGCTAGCACATCTTAAGATAGAAATAGTGGGATAATAGTAGCCTGTGACCATTATGGCAAGGTTTATCTAGGGGAGTGCAGATATTTGACTCGAGCATACTTCTAGTATGGGTTCAGAGATCATAAAATTAGAGACTATCCTGTAGTACAGATTGCTTCAGCCATACCACCAGCACCTAGTACTGTGTCTTCTGCATCGAGAGGTTATAATAGGGTAGCTGTCCCTATCACTTCATCCTCTAGACCAGTTGGGCATTCATCTCAGGGTTAGAGATAAGCTGCAGGTCAGACTTATGCTATCAGGGCCAGAAAGGATGAGGATGCTTCAAATATGATCGTAGGTAAATTCCTCTTGTTATCTGATTTAGTACATGCTTTGATAGATCCTGGTTATACTCATTCCTACATTAGCACTAATTTAGTATGGGGTAAAAGGATGAGAGATGCATGCTTAGACTAGGATATTTTGGTGATTAATCCTCTGAGACATAGTGTAGTGGTCAACAAAGTGTGCAAACAATGTCCTATCAGTGCCCAGGGTCATGTATTCCTGGGAAATTTGATTGAACTACCATTCCATGAATTCGATGTGATTTTGGGGATGGATTGGTTATCCGCCCACAAAGCTATAGTCGATTGCAAAAGAAAAAGGGTCATTTGAAGCTTGAAAAAGGTCAAAAAATCACAGTTGTAGGTGTGAGAATTGACTTTTTATCTGATGTCATATCTACTACAGCTGCCAAAAAACTAATTAGAAATGGCTGTATAGCTTATTTACTTTATGCAATATAGGCAAAAAGAGATACTCCAAAGGTGTTGGAAGTGCCTACTGTTAGAGAGTTCCTTGTTGTGTTTCCTGATGAGTTACCAGGCTTACCACCTGATAGGAAAGTGGAATTCTCTATTGATGTTTCTCCAGGCACTGCTCCTATCTCCATTACTCCTTACAGAATAGCACTTGCAGAATTGAAATAAGTGAAAATTTAGCTGTAAGAATTGCTTGACAAGGGATTTATTAGACCCAGTGTTTCTCTTTAGGGAGCACCATCCTATTTGTAAAGAAGAAAGATGGGACACTTAGGTTGTGCATTGACTACAAATAGCCGAATGAAGTGGTTATTAAGAACAAACACCCCCTTCCTTGTATTGAAGACTTGTTTGATCAGCTGAAGTGAGCAGGTGTATTCTCAAAGATCAATCTAAGATTAGGCTATTGCCAGATGGCAGTGAAAGAAATAGATGTGCCCAAGACTACTTTCTACACTAGATATGGCCATTATGAGTCTTTGGTAATGCCATTTGGGCTCACAAATGTACCAGCCACCTTCATGGATTTGATGAATAGGGTCTTCCACCCTTATTTAGATCATTTTGTGGTGGTCTTCATCGATAACATCCTGGTGTATTCCAAGACATCAAAAGAACATGATAATCATGTGAGGATTGTTCTGCAGACATTGAAGGAAAAGCAATTGTATGCCAAGTTCAGCAAATTTTATTTTCGATTGAATGAAGTATCCTTTTTGGGTCATGCAGTGTCTGCTGAAGGTATAACGGTAGATCCTTCAAAGATTACAGCAATTCTTTAGTGGAACCCACCTAAAAATGTTACTGAAGTGAGGAGTTTCCTGGATTTAGTCGAGTACTACAGGAAATTTATTAAGGGCTTCTCCACTATTGTAGTTCTTTTGACTCGACTACTACAAAAGTAAATTAATTTTTATGGACTGACAGATGCCAAGAATGTTTTGAAAGACTTAAAGTATGTTGATAGAAGATCCTCTTCTTACTCAACCAAAGTTAGACAAAGATTTTATGACACCTCCAGGAATGGTTTAGGCTGTGTACTGATGTAGGAAGGCAAGGTGATTGAATATGCATCCTGAAAAGTTAAGACTCATGAGAAGAACTATCCTACTCATGATCTGGAGCTAGCAGCTATAGTTTTTGCTTTGAAGATTTAGAGGCATTATCTATATGGAGAAAGATGTTACATTTATTCTGATCACAAGAGTTTGAAATATTTGCTTACTCAGAGGGAACTCAACCTCAGACAGAGACGCCAGTTGGAGTTGATTAAAGATTATGATTGCTTTATCAACTACTATCCAGGAAAAGCTAATATAGTAGCTAATGTACTTAGCAGAAAATTCAAGTCAGGTAATGTGAATGCTTTCAAATGAATTTGTATAAGTGATTGATAAATGTTATTGGCTGATGATAGTGTTTGCAGCTCTTCAGGCTATGAATGTAAGTTTGAGTTTGGCACCAGATAGAGCTTTATGTACTGAAATGCAAGTGAAGCCTAAATTTATGCATCATGTGAAAATAACTCAGAAAGAAGATAATCGATTGATGACTATTATGAATAAGCTAAAAGATAACAGTGAAGGAGACTACTCCTTGAGTGATGATGGAAGCCTTTACTACAAGAAAAAACTCTATGTTATGGATCAGAAGGAACTGAAGAAAAACATTCTTACCGAAGCTCACCATAGCAGTTATGCCATGCATCCTAGAGGTAACAAGATGTACTAGAACTTGAAAGCTCATTATTGGTGGCTAGGTATGAAGCAGGATGTGACATAATTTGTAAGCAAATGTCTAATATATCAATAAGTAAAGGCAGAGCACCAGGTTCTTTTGAGATTGCTTCATCCCATTTTGATACCAGAGTGAAAATGGGATAGGATAACTATGGATTTTGTAACTGGATTGCTTGTCACTCAAAGGAAATATGATTCTATATAGGTGATCATCGATAAACTCACAAAATATGCCCATTTCTTGCCAGTGCGGATGGATTATCCTTTCACCACGCTAGCAGAAATATACATTAATGAAGTGATGAGGTTGCATAGAGTGCCATCATCCATTATTTCTCACAAGGATCCTAGATTTACCTTTTATTTCTGGAAAAGTTTGCAAGAAGCTCTTGGTATAAAGCTCCACTTCAGCATAGCATTTTACCCTCATAAAGATGGCCAGTCAGAGTGGGTGATTTAGATATTAGAAGATATATTACGATGTTGTGTATTAGAGTTTGGTAGCAGTTGGAAAAAGTAGTTGTCGTTAGTAGAGTTTACCTATAACAACATCTACCAGTCCAGCATAAATATGGCTCCTTTTGAAGCTTTGTATGGAAAAAAATGCAAAACTCCTTTGTGTTGGATCTAATTGAGTGAAAAGAAGTTGGTAAGGTCTAATTTGATCCATGACTTAGAAGAAAAGGTTCAAATCATCAAAGGTAGATTGAAAGAAGCCATGGATCGTTAGAAGTCCTATGCAAACCTAAAGAGAAAAGATATAGAATTCCAGGTCGGAGATAGAATTTTTCTGAAGGTATCTCTATGGAAAATGGTTTTGAGATTTGGCAAGAAGGGCAAGCTTAGTCCAAGGTTCATTGGCCCTTATAAGATACTTCAACGAGTAGGTCTAATAGCTTACCGATTGAAGCTACCATCGGAGTTAGAAAATATGCATGATGTGTTCAACATGTCTATGCTCCGAAGGTACAGATTGATCTTAGCCATGTGATCACACCATAAGAAATCCAAGTGCAAGTCAATATAACCTATGAAGATAGACCAGTTCAAATCCTTGCTAGAAAAATCAGATAGCTTAGGAATAAACAGGTTCCACTAGTAAAGGTATTACGCCACCATCACAACGTGGGAGCCCTACAATGAGACAACAGTATCATCTACTCTTCGATACAGGTAAATTTCAAGGATGAAATTTTTTTAGTAGGGAAGAATTGTAATGGCCTGAACATTGGATCAACCGTGAATAATATTTTTTGATAGTAAATAGTGCTTTCGGCCTGAAATATGCATCTATAGGTGAAAAATATTTTATTTGACCATCAAAAAATATTGATCATAGTTAGTCTGAGGTTGAAATTTGAAGTGAAATTGAGATCAAATAGGCCTTCAAAAGTTAAAAATACAAAAAATAAAACGGTTTAGTTTAAATAGTAACCAGGTTGACCTAGGTTTGACCAAACCTTTAAAAGTAGTAAATAAATTTTAAAAATTGCCAGAAATTGTATATATGCCTAAAATGATATGAAAAATATTTTGGTTGTAAAAATTTAATTTTTTGATAACACCGGTAATTGTTGAATCGAATTGATCTGATTGAATCAAATCAGTAACTAACTCTGATTGGACTGAAATTTTATGTACATCCTATTTTTGACATAATAAGAATGATAGAATTAATTTTAGATTGTTTTAGAATTGGGAAGTGATAGAATTATAGAAAACAACATAATGGGCTTGATTTTGGGTTATTGGGCTTAAATTAGTGGCCTTGGGTTAAACCAAAACCCAACCCAATTTAGCCATTATAAAAGCCAAATGAGAGAGAGAGATTTTGGCAGCCAACCTTATCTTTTTAGCCTTCATCCCCTTCTTGCTTTGGCCGAACCACCATAACCTATTTCCTCTCCATTTTTTAAAGTTTTCTTTCCTTTTCTCTCACAATCCAAGCATATTAAATAAAGTTATGCCTCTATAGATGATTTAAGCCTCAATTTCTTGGTTAGAGAAAGAAAAGCAGGAAAAATCAAGTTGAAAAATTATAGCTTTAATTTTGTTCTAAGGTACCTATAAATATTTTTAGGCACTTAGAATTCATTTATGTGGTTAATTGATTTAAGCATTTGAGAACAAAAATATAGTGTTTCTTATGTTAAAGAATTCGGCCATGGTAGGTTCTAAATGTGAGGGACAAGCTTCCAAGGCCAAAGGGAAAGAAAAAGAATTCTAGGCAAGCTTAAGCCAAGGAGGAAGGTTAATGGCTATTAAATCCTTATATTTTCCATGAATTAGCATGATTTTCCTTTATGTAATTTAGGAAAAACTAATAAAAATGCATATTTAATTAAAATTGACCATAGAATAATGAATTAGGACCTTGAATATGCCTATTAGAAAGCTTAATTTAAATTAAAAGTATGTGTAATATGGATTTCCTTTGATCTCCGAATTGTGTCTTAAAGGGAACTAAAGTGTAATTTGTGTATTTTGAAGAAATTTTTCCATAAAATGATTATAGAAATAAATTAATGTGTCCATGAAGTTTTTAAAATTTATGGAAATTATTTAAGAATTTTTAAGAAAAGAAATTGATTATTTACCTAATGCATTTGTTGAATTATTGTGAAATAATTTATTAATTAAATGTAAAATGGTGAATTATAGTGAAATAATTCACAAACTGTGCAAAAATAATAAAAATGTTGATTGACATATTTTTTGTACTGAACAAGCTATTAAAACTGTGAAAAATCTAAAAAGTGAAGTGAAATGTAAATGGTTATTGCCTTTAGTAATAGTCAGGCGATCAAAATCTAGCTCAGGACATAATTAGCTAGCCATAGGGATACCTATATCGCGGTACAAGTCATGGTGACTTGCTTTGCTATGATAGGATCACTTATCTTCCATAGTATCTGCTCTGTTCTATACTTTATTTTATAAGAAATTGTTCTTTGGGGTTATTTCTCAGTCTGTATTGTGGCCCTGTGGGGTTCATATCCCGTAAATCAGATCTAAGAATTTCAGCAGGGATTGTACTATAGGCATAATGATAATAACAAGTTAAAAATGCAAAAAAAAGCTAAAAGTGAAGTTTAGAATGCAAAAAGGACCTAATTGAAAAGAAATAAAAATGTTTAGAGGTAAAACAGTAATTTCCCCAAATATTATGTGTAATGGATAAAAGTGATAATGAATTAATAAAAAAGGTAAAATGGTAATTTAGTGATCAAACAGTCCAAAAATAAACTTTTAAGAAGTAAAAGGACTAAATTATAATTTTTTATGAAAAGGTTAAGATAAAGATCAATTGGTAATTTTGTAAGCCAATAATTGAATGTGAAGTGAAAATAAGCAAACTAGTGACAATTTGCAATTAGTTGTTAAAAGGGTAATTTTGTAGTAAAACGAAAAATTTTGGACTAAATTGAAAAGTTTACCAAAGTATTGGTAATAAATTAAAATGATTGTTAAGAATATTGGTAATTGTATTTTTATAGAAAATATAATGAATTTTTGCATAATTAATGTAATTATACTTGTTTGGAAAATATTTTGATTTATTGTCACCGCTAAGCATATTTATTGTTCAGCATGTAGTTGTTATTGCGTGTAGGTTCCGGAGAATAGCTAGAGTAATAGTATACAAAGAAGCCAATTTTGCAGGAATAGGAGTTAGTTAGGAATTATCTTTTTGTATTGGCATGTATATATTTATAATTGTTGAAGTAAAAGAATTGGTTTAAATTGGTGCAGTATTTGTATATGTGTAAATGTGTGATTGGCATGCAATGGAATGATTATTGTTTATAAACTGTTGTGCTCTTGAGGGACTGTGGAATTGTTTGTGTTTTCATAGGGCTAATTCAGTTTATAACCGTTATATCACCGAATTTTTGTAAAATGAATAGTAAAATTGGATATTTATAGGTCAGCAACAAGTTGAATTTGTTAACATAAATAATGGATAAGAATTGACAATTTTTGAATTATTTGGTTAAGTGTATTATTGTTAAGATAAGAAAAAAAAATTCCGACAAATCGTTTAAATTCATAGGACTGTAATTGTAAGAGTGTTACAATAACCTTTATTCTACTAGTTTTTTTTTTTATGAAATCATGTTAAATGAACTAAAGGGCACCAACACCCTTAATTTTCCAGATTAGCCAAGCCTTGAGATTTACAAATCAAAGCTCTTACTACCTTATTTTTTCATAATTTCCATCAAATTTTAACCCCTTACCAATAAAGCACAAACAATTCCATCATTCAAAATGCACAATACAGCCCAACCTAAAGTGGTCAATTCTAAAATAGGGAAGATACTAGCAGTAAAGTTATATGATTAAATTAATGAGTGTAATCAAGAAAAATTTTTATAGTACGCTTTCAACATACTAATTAAGCTCAAAGGGCTACCAATGGTCAAATAGCATAAAAGTAGGTCAAAAGTCATTTTAAATGTGACTGCCAAAGAAACGCTGCCTAGGTCATGTCCTAATTCTGCCTAAGTTGAATGATCATTTCGAAGGGTGGTGAAAAGGTTCTAGCTATTCCTGAATTCCTTCACTCAACTTCTCTCACTCACTAGTTTTTCAACAATTTTCAAAAAATTATCCTAACGTGCATAATTTAATAGAAATCGAATGATATATGACTGATTGAGACTAATCAAAAGAAATTTCTCGCTAAAGCAAACAACTACTCTCTTGCTACCTCAGGCTCTCTAAACAAATAGTTTGTAAATCTAAGTTCTAACTGATTCATTCAATAAATAATTGGGCAAACTTAGCCTAACTGCTATTGATAACAACTCCACAAATACTAGGCATAAATTATTCAAAACTAAAATTACTGAAAGACTAAAAAAAGTGTAAATTGAAATACTACCGAAGTACTACTTAAACAAAATAAACTAAAATTCGAAATTCAAATTAAGTTGTTTGCTAAACAAACCAAAATAATAACAAAACTTAAAACTAAGTAACTGTAACAATATTAAAAATAAAAAAAAAGGATTGTGGTTCAAAAGACTTCACAAAAATATAATCACTAAGACCAATCTTCTTCTTTTAAAAATTTGCAACAAATCTTCACAAGCTTCACAAAAAAAAAATAACAACTTCAGCAATGGTCAACACAAATATAAACTTTGCTTCAGTATTCACAAAAACAATTGTTCTTCAATCCCAAATAATTTACGCCCTACCCCACACTTCAAAAGTTGCTATCCTCAGGGGATGATCCCTTACATGATGGGATTTAGTTATCCCTGACTTGTAATCAACATTTGTTAAAGGGTCTTTAATCTCCTCTCACACTGTGTTTTTGTCATATTCAGGAAAAGCATATGGTGTATGACTGGTGTCTAGCAAGTATACTAGATCGCTAGTAATATAGGAAAATAAGATTAAGATCCTAAATATCATATCCAATGGAACATGGATTGCTAAGCAAAGTATCTATATTTGAATTAAATTAATCTGATATTATTTCCCAAGTTTTTAATTCAAAGGTAAGAACTAAACTAACAATAAAGCAAAATAATAACTAAAATTAGACTAACATGAATTAAAAATAAAGCAATAAGTAAAATACTTCTGTTAAAGGAACTATCCACCTCAACTTCTATTGTAATGACTTAATTTCAAAAGAACATTGGTGATTATGTAAAAACTTGATAAATAAAGCCAGATATCTAAGACAAGAATATCATTCTAAGCATTAAAACTTCTTGTTAGGAGTAATCTAACACTTAGCATAAAAATCCAGTTTTAAACTCCTAGAGATTCATTAAATCCTATTTCAAGTAAATTTAACTTCAACATATTCTTAGTTCAACTTTTCTTAGTATTAACTCACTTTTACCAATATATAATTACATTTAAATTAGAAAATAATAATGCATCAACACTAATAAACCAAGCCAAGAGTATGGATATCATAGATCATACTTAAATCAATCATTAACTATCAATCAAATAAATTTATAATCAATCTTAATACAATCAAAGATAAGAATTTGCTCAAACTAAAAAATAATCAAACTTGCATTGAATTAAAGCACAAACTAAGTAATCACAATAAAAGTATGAGGGTTCAAGTTTTCCTTAGCAAAAGAAAGAAAACTACTTACCAAACATGATGAAAATTAAATAAAAACTAAGATAAAGAGATACAATATTCATGAAACTTCAAACTTTGCTCTTGATAACTTCAATAGAAAGCTTGAGTCTTTAAGAGAATTGTAAACAAAGAAAATAAGAAAACAAAGCTAAAAACAAAGATAAAACTCCAACTAGGAAAATGGAGCTTACAGTAGATGTGGTAGCAGGCACTGCACTAATATATATGGCTCCTTACAAAATGGCACCTACAGATTAAAAAAATAAAAAATACAATTTCAGAAGCTACTAGACAAAGGACTTATTTAACCTAGTGTGTCACCTTAGGGTGCACTAGTATTGTTTGTAAAGAAAAAGGATGGGTCCTTTCAATTATGCTTCGACTATAGATAGCTGAATAAAGATACCATTAAGAATAAATACCCACCGTGATGCATAGATGATTTGTTTAATCAATTGAAGGGACCAGGGATGTTCTCCAAACTAAATCTATGATCCAGTTATTACCAGCTCAGGGTGAAGGAAATTGATGTGCCGAAGATAGCTTTTCACACTAGATATGGGCACTACAAGTTTTTAGTTATGCCATTTGGGCTGACAAATGCACTTGTAATATTCATGAGTCTGATGAATAGAATCTTTCACCCGTATTTAGACCAATTTGTAGTGGTCTTTATTGATGACATCTTGGTTTATTCTAAGATAGCAGAAGAACATGATAGACACTTACAGATCATACTATAGACATTGAGAGATAAATAGTTATTTTCCAAGGTAAGCAAGTGTAAATTATGGTTAAAAGAAATAGCTTTTTTAGGTCATGTGGTTTTAGAGGAAGACATCACAGTGATCCCAAAAAGATACAGGCTATTTTGGAGTGAAAGACTCCAAAAAATGTAATATAAGTTAAAAAGTTTCCATGGTTTAGCAGGTTATTACAAAAGGTTTGTGAAGGGGTTTTCTATGATCGATACTCTACTCACTAGATTGTTACAGAAAAATATCAAGTTTGAGTGGATAGATAAATGCTATAAGAGTTTTGAAAAACTGAAGAATATGTTGACAAAATCCCATATTTTGACACAACCTATCTGAGGGAAGGACGTTGTGATATTCACTGATACCTTTAGAAATGGATTGGGATGCATGTTGATGCAAGAGGATAAGGTAATTGTTTATGCTTTCAAGCAACTTAAGCCACATGAGAAGAACTATCCTACTCATGATTTGGAGTCGGCAGCTATAGTTTTTGCATTAAAGATCTAGAGATATTACTTGTATAAAAATGTTATATATACACTTATCACAAAAGCCTAAAGTATCTACCAACATAAAAGGAGCTCAACTTAAGACAACAGAGATGGTTAGAGCTTATTAAGGATTATGATTGTTAGATTAACTACCACCAAGGTAAACCTAATATGGTAGCAAATGCACTTAGCAGGGAACACCTGGTAGGTAATAAGTTAACTTAGTACTTAATATTTATTTTCTACCTAAGTATATTCACCGATAGTAATCGAATAATGTTGATTTAACAACCTTAAGGGTGATGAATGTTAAGCTATCTGTAACCCCAAAGGGAGCACTTTTGCTAGAAACGCAGTTCAAACCTAATTTGCTTCGGCAGGTAAAATTTTCTCTATTATAAGATGAAAAATTGATTACGATCAATACTCGTATTAATGAGGGAAGGGATAGTGAGTACACCTTTAGTAACGATGACTATCTATACTATAAGGGTAGGCACTACATACTAGCTGATGCTGAGCCGAAAAAGAAAATTTTAATGGAAACTCATAATAGCAATTATGCTATAGATCCAAGCAGTAACAAAATGTATTAAGACTTGAAGACATATTATTGATGGCCTAGAATGAAGAGGGAGATAGCTGACTTTGTCACCAGATGCTTATTATGTCAGCAGGTTAAAGCCGAGCATCAAGTTCCTTTTGGACTTCTCTAACCTATTACAATTCCAAATCGAAAGTGGGATTGGATCACTATGGATTTTGTGTCTGGTTTGCCACTTACCATAAAACAACATGATTATATATGGGTTATTATGGATAAATTAACAGTGTCTACTCATTTCCTATCAATGAGGTTTGATTATTCCCTGGTGAGGTTGGCTAAGATATATATTAATGAAATAGTATGACCACATGGTGTACCGTCCTTCATTATTTTCGATAAGGATTCTTGCTTCACATTTAAGTTTTGGGAGAAGTTGCAAGAATCACTAGGTACCAAAATGCATTATAGTACGACTTTTCACCCACAGACGAATGGGCAATAGAAAAAAGTTTCCTCATGGCCATCGACCCGCTCCTGTAAATCATGTTTAGCTTGTAAACGGGTTTTAGGTGGGTCATTCATGGTTTGCTGAAACATAGGGCTAGTAGTAATTGGAGTTTCCCACAGATGACGCCAATGATAAGAAACAGGATCAATTCAAGCAATTAAATCAATTGAATAGTAAAGTGAATAAGAGAATAAATGGGAAAAAGGAATAATCTAATTGATATTAATCTGGAAAATACATAAGCGGTCTTAGGAAGAAAAACTTCCCTCTCCAAAAGGAGCCCTGCACACAACAGCTAACATAAGAATTTCCTGATTACCCTTACTCTCCCCTCCTTCCCAACTAAATACAGAAAAAAAAGGAAGAAAACAAAAGATGAAACTGTTTTCTGCCCCTGGTTACATTATTTTTTTCTCTCCTACCCCTAACTGAATTATGCTAAGTTGGCCTTTGTTGCATTTCTACTTCTTAGCTTCCAGCTGCATTTGGCCCTTTTTTCTTGCGAGCATAAACTTGCAGTTTCTTAGGCCCAGAGGAGTCCAGCCCTGCTTGAGTAGCAGCTTCTTCATCAATTTTCCACGAGCTAGCTTCTTAAAAATTCCCCTATAATTTTTGTTGATATGTTTTTGTCAGTAACTAGCTTGCCCATGAGCACAATGTTTGAAGGAATGTCTTCGTTATTGGATTCGTTAAAGAGTAATAAAGGGTTCAAGGTTGGTTTGTTGAAGGTTTGGTGGAGTTATTGCAGGATTTAATGATATTTGGGTGGGTTTTTTGTGTCATAGGCAATCCAATGAGAATTCTAGATTGCATCCGTTGAAGGGCTATGGTGAGTTAGGGAAAATAGCCAACTGAAGAGTAGATAAACGTTGAATAGAGCAAAGAAACACCAAGATTGAAGGATGATGATCTCAAGGGCAGATAGGTGTGACAGAGAACAAGTCCGGGACTTTCTGATTTTGCTCACTGTTATAACCCAACGGGTGAGTAGTTATAAAAAATTTACGTTTCATATAAATAAAAACATTAGAAGAGATTTGCGGTGTTGAAATGACACCCGCGTGCCAGAGCCATATAGGGCAGAAACCAATTCTTTGTATGGCTGACACGCATAATACTCATACATCAGTATTATGCATGTCAGCTACGTAGCGATACCGAGACTATGGATATCATGCTCTTCTACGTAATAGTTTTACGAATCATTTGCACTAATACCATACAATTGCGCAATGCGAACTGGTAGTTTTCATGATGACACATCCTAAGATGTAGTTTATTCAAAATTAAAATCCTTGCTAGTGACAAAAGCAGAAAAGCACCCAGGCAAGGCAGGAGGAGAAAGAATATGAATGGACCGACTAAATAAAAGTAAAAATTGAATCTGCATTTATTCAATTTTCAGTCACTACAACGACAATTTCTCTTTATCTCTATCCTTTTTTTTTTTTCAGTTTTTCACTATGTACATATTACAACAAAAGGAAATTTTAGCGGCAGTGAACAAGCAGGCACCTCTCTGAGCTCGCAGACGATTGTTGAAAAAGGTTATATCCGCAGGAGACCCAAAAAAAAAAAAAAAAAAGAAGACGACTCAGTAGTGAGCAGCCCTTACAGGTGCAAATGAAAATTTCCCCCACAATAAAAAATTTACAAAACCATCAATATGTTGGCCAAGTCATACTTCCTGTTTATCAGAATTGATTTGCAAAATTGGGAGGACCACTGTGTCGCAGAAATGACTACTATCAACAGTTAATGACTTCCTTCTTTTACATGTTTCTCTTTCGCTCGGAAGTCCTCCAAGCTCCTATATTCTTCCCTTAGCAACGTATCTAATTCTGGATGTTTCCTGAGCGGTTCTTTGTGATCACGTATCCCACGATAATGGTGAAACGCCCTGACACATAAAATAACAACAATAGAAGCAAACATAACAAAATAATTAAAAGAAAAGCAAACACAGGACACTACAATCCCTTGTGTATGTTACACTTCATTCCCTCAAGGTGTCATAGCAGTTGTCTTGCATTCTCTAGCAAAACTGATGGTTTTTTATCGGTCTGCTATTCTCCTAAAATTTACTATCAGCTTATGCAGATATTTAAATCCCTCAACAAATGCGTCACATGATATAATTGGAGTTGACCTCGTTCTCATCTAATTCTTTTTCACATTAGCTTTTAGTATTTTCGCTGCAATCACATACACACATTTGTAACTATGATATGACCATAAGATGAGAATCTGCTGATAGTACAACACCAGAAGGGAAATTGCTTATGTAACTATTGCATTTTGCAGTAACTTGGACTATAAAGAATTATTGCAAGTTTTAATTTTGCAATTGCCAAGAAACACAATAGCTTTCCTGGCCTCCTTTCAGGTGTCTGCTTAAAGGAGTTCTAGTGGTGTCTTTAGCTGAAACTCCATGTTAAAGGATGCTCTTAATCAATTATTTTATAATGTACAAATTTGGTTTCTTCTAGAGGGCATATTACTTTGACATTTTTCTTTTCCATTGTAATGAGGTTTCCATCTAACATACTTAATTCAGTAAGTCCCGACTATGTGAAAGCTTGCCTTTATGGTGATCATGCAGAACAATTGTTTCTATGCAAGCGTACCACCATCTTTGCACAATCCATATATAAAAAGACGAACCAATTTGCATAAATTATGTGTGCATGATATGTGGGGGGTTGGTTAGTTTTGTGCATTTTCATGTATGCTAGTCTAAATCTGCGATCTTTTGCCAAATATGCACGCATTCCTCAAACTTTCAAGAAGGGAACCTAAATGTGCATCACATAGAAGAAACGTCTCAGATAAGTTACCAATATTTCTCAAGGCCATAATTATTGCCTTTGTGATAAAACTCGAGAGTAAGCTCTTCAAAATCCTTGTACAAGTCCTCTCTAAATTTATTCTCCAAACCATAACTGAAAAATAAATAATTTCAATATCAATTAACCTGATAATAACAAATGAACCAATGCACATGCAACATTAGAATCAACTTGCTCCATCAAACAGTGGCAAAGAAAATAAAAGCCAAGGGTCAGAATAGCAGAAAATCTTATACAAAAGCTTCAGTATGTCAACAGAAAAAAAGAAGAAGCTTAATTCATCATTATTACCTATGGAACCTGAAGAGACACTCAATTCCATAATTGTAATTAGCAGATGCATCTTCGAGAGCTAATTTTCGGAACTCTTTATACATGGAAGGAACAAAAATATCTCTAAGGAAATATGACCAAAACCTATATAGCGTGTTCATTTCCTGCATGGATATAAACAGGATACCAAATTACACTTGAAAATTGAACAGTTCCAAAAATTGGAGAGGGAGAAGGGGAAGAAAAAAGCTGAAAGTAACTATAATATGAAAGATCAGAAACCAGCATTAATAGATTTCAAAAAAAGTAAAAAGAGAAGAGCATAATACATGCAATGCAGTGCTTTAATCATTATTTCTTAGCAAACCCAGTTCTCATACATTAATGACCAAAGTTCCACTTAGAAAAACCATAGCAAATTCAGTTCACTTCATTATTTATAAAACCAATAAAACACTATGCAGCTTTGAACGTTCAGCTCCCAAAAATGAAAAATATGGCAAAGAAGAAAAGAAAATCCAGATACAAACCTCACTGCAACCTACTCCCATTTTCTTTCTGTCACTCAGGCACCGCTTGTGAAACTTCAGGTACCTAAATTGTGAAAGGACAGGTGAGCAAACTTTCAAGATGTAGACCCATAAATAAGCTCGCACTCGCTCACACAATTCGCTTACTTCTGCTGCTTAAAGCCATTTTCTTCTAAAAGTTGATGGCTTGGATGTTGAAATGGGGGGAATGACTTTGGCATGGAGCCCACCGGTGGACTACTTCCTGATAGAGTACCATGTGGCGAACCACTCAACTTTGAGGACCTGGCACTGCAAAATGGAGATTCAGATCCATATTAGCCTAACAAAAACTCCGAAAGCCTAGTAACTCAGATTGGATATATTTGTTTGGCAACTTGGAAACAATATGACTAACTGCTGAAACCAGCTATAACTGCGACACTATTCTCCAACAACCAAAGAAATACAACCAAAAATAAGCCAGCAGATAGATATTCATGATAAAAAATAATCAATAAAAGAAATTTCAACACAGGCAACAGTCACTTTTGCTAACCTGTGATTTTCAGGAGGTGTAGAGCTAAAGAAAAATCCAACTGAGTTACTTGGTGGACTTTCAGATATGACCCCAAAAGAATTACGACCAGTGACATGATTCCTGAAGTTGTTGGAAAAAAATCGCTGTTTATGGGATGACTGCTGCTTGGAAAAACCTTTATTTTGTTTTCTTAAATTATCAGAGCTTCCAGACTCTTCATGACCACCACTTCCAGTGGAACTTTCACCAGCCTTTGAATTTGATACTCCTAAACCACTATTCATAATTCTTGACTTACCATCTCTTCCTTCAAAACTAGAACTGTTTTTTCTGTGACCAGATCTCTTAGTTTTAAGCTCCTGACAAATAATAATCATTGGTTTAAAGATAATTAGATTCAAGGGTAAAGGAAATCCACATAAGAAGAAACTGCACATTTCAGCCAAAAATTTCTTGCAACAAACATAAAAGAAGCTTCAACCTGTTCATAGAAATAGAGTCCATCATTAATTGCAAAAGCAAGCTCTTTAGAAATTGATTTGGATTCTTTGCCAGCAGTTTTGAATCCTTCACCTGCTCTGTTATTCTGTGCAGCAAAGACCCAGAAAAATAAAATGAGTTGATAACCAACTAGAATAAGAAATTTCTGATCATATGCCATTCGTACAAAAACATGGCAAGGAAAGCAAAACAAAGAAGACAAGCAGGAAAGGGCTAAATTTCAAAAATTGGATATTCAGCCATTGCAACCCTCATAGACATAGAATGCAGAGTTGGAAAGCAAGAATTCACATCTGCATTTTAATTTTAGCATAACAAAGATTTAATTGGAACATTATTCAGGCCCAACAATGCCACTGTTAACTTTGTAGATGCAGCTAAAAATTTTCTTTTATACACTTTCACATGTAAGAACTTTTAGTCAACCCTAGCAATGTTTAGTGTCAATACCTGGCAAAAAGATGGAGGCAACCTTCTTTCTTGACTCATCCTAGATACTGCTCTAAATAAGGGCTAATGTCATCTGTTGGAATCAGAAATTATTCTTAGGACACCATACTGTATCATGTTTGTCTTCCCTGATTTAGATGGGAAACGACATCTCTGTTCACTAGACAATAAGTGGGTAACATATCTTACCCTTAAACTTTGCCTGGTTTGATCCCTTTTTTTACACATTTTTTCTTATGTAGTATGCAGAGTAACTTACCTACATGATGTCCTTAAACATCTCCATCCTAAAACTTCCCCGTGATTGCCTAAATTACAGCAATAATATACTTCTCTACTATTCAAAAACTAAGCTGCTTGCCTAAATTACAGCAATAATATACTTCTCTACTATTCAAAAACTAAGCTGCTAATTTGTTTCATAAGAACAATATATATAATTATATCTACTTTGTATAAATGTGTAAGTCAATGTTTGGGATATTTGGTCTGGAGGAACAAAAAGTTAATTGCATTTTCTAGTTAAATATTTCAAATCAATTTTTTTAAATAATAGAAAATGCTCCTCTAGTATTTATGGAATCTTTATCTTGCATTTTGAGTTTTATCTTGCATTTTGAGTAAAATCTAAATTCACAATAGCAGCAGCCTCCTAGGTCCAAGTCTTTCCAATATTGTTACACCATTTCTGTTTCTGATTCTGTTATTTAAAATCCCAATCCCAACAGAATTTGCAACCTGCCTTATATAACATAAAAGTGAGCCCTGTGGCATGCAACCAGAGTTGCAGGACTCTCGCACCATTTTGCTCTGCAACCAACCCCCCTCCCCCCTCCTCTCTCTCTCTAGGATACCAACTCCACTAGGTAGCATTTGACATGACTTACCCTACTCATGTTCTCCAGATCCACCCATTTCAACTGTCACATACAAGAGTCCATTGGGATTGAATGTCCTCCTATCCATGCCTCTTCTGACAACATGACACTAATCTTTCCACCTAACCACTAAGACCCCCATTCACATTTTCTTACTCAGAAAACGAAGAGTGCTAGCACCACCCAAATGCTAAGCAGAAAAGAAAGACCCTCCCTGAATACTGAAACGTACATCATCAATCAACTGGTAAACACCTCCAATCCTAACTAAGAGAACCTTAAAACTCTTGCTTCCTCCTCTTCACTCACCCGAAGGAACATTACCTGACCCTCGAAAGCAAGTTGTTTCAAACCCAAACATAGCTCCACATTGTGACTAACAGAGATCTCAAAAGGTACTTCTACGATTCAAAAACAAGCCCACTCCATATTCTACGACTTTAAAATCTTTTATCCAACTCACAATGCCACAAAATTACATAAAGATTATGTTAGCACTAACTGCAATCTAGTGGGATGAAAAGGGAGCATGAACTAGCACATAATAAATTTCACAGAAGCATTAGGTGTATGGCCACAGTGACCTCAAGTTCAGCCAGCTGTTCAAGTCCCTTATTGAGAAGGCATACATATCTATGTTAACTTACACCAATCTTTGTTCACTCATAGGGAATGATGTGCAAGCTTTTCACTTAAAGTTTATCTCCACCCACTGATCTAAGTCGAATACAAATAAAATCCAATGAGGTATTACATAGTACATCAATCCCTAACAAAACCTAGACATTGTGATGGTTAGGCCCAAGCAATTACAATCACTGAAGTCATAATCCCACCCTTAAATCGCTTTTGAGAAATTTCAAGCATGACTTTTGCAATACACTTGGTGCTATTTGAAGTATATCACTTTGATTTTGTTAGATTAAAAAGAAACGAGAGATACATTGTATCACCCTCAAAATGACGATCTTGTTATGTAACAAGGTATGTTATGAATGAAAAGTTATGTTTTCTTTCAAGCCTTATGATGAGTCTTGAAATATGAAACATTTTCTGGGAAAGTACTTGGAAGAATATGTAATAAAACACCAACTCAAGAGTAGAGCAAGTTTCCTAAAATAAATATCAACTTTTGAGAATAGAGCATCAAGACTCTCCCAAAAGGGATGGCACTCATCAAGTATAGGACATTTAAGCTCCCCCAAGAATTTTTTTCAGGGTGGCACAATAACCCTTGTACAAATGAATATTTATTTGAGTAGAGCATTAAGGCTCCCCGATATCCTCAAAATCTTTTGGTGCATAGCATCAAGTCTTCCCCCAACCAAAAAGTGGAGGCACCAGCCCACCATGAATGGAGCCAAAAAGAGAAAAAAGAAAAAAATAAACAAATAAATTCTTTGCTCATGGGTAAGCCATGAGGGACCTCAGCTTAACTCTGCAGGCAACCCTTAAATTGGGGGAAAGATGGAGGGTGGTTGCAGTGGCAAAAGTATTGGGGTTTAAAAGAAGGGGGAAAAATCCTTTATCATTGGCCAATAACACAAATGGCCCATACCTATGCATGCGGTTTTAATACAAGGGGATAACGAACATCATACTACTGACATCTATAGCAAGCAGCTATACCTGGGTGACAATAACAAGTCTTTGAACATCCTGATCATTGACCAGCATCTCATCTTCCTCGTCTTCAATCCTGTGAAAATTTTAAGGCCACAAACAGAAGTACAAGAAATAATCAACATACTGCATTCCATATGGCATGAGAACACAAAGACAGAGTAATAGAAAATACTATGCAAGTTAGAAATGTTAAAAAGGATGCTCATTAAGAGTTTATTTACAAATTTATCCATTCACTTTATTGTATAGAATCCATACCATGCCATGTTCTATGTCAAAGAAGTTCAAAGGCACCAATAAAAGTTAATAAAGGGTGATAAAGAGATGCTTTGATGACTAAAGGTTACATGAAAGAATGATTGAGGTTGCTCCTCTGATTTCACAAAGGAAGGGATGAAATACTACACGTTTTGGCAAATCGATGCCCAAATTGAAGGTGAAATGAAGAGAACTATTTCACAGTAATTACTAGGACCCAAATATGGAAATACAGACTATTCCTCGACAGCTAAAATAAGTAATTCCCCTCATGAGTTGAATTGCAGATTTTTATCTTTGTTGTTTCTCTTGAGTTAGATGACAAGTTATTGATTCATTAACATGAGTCATAAAGCAATTACACCTCTGTTTTCCAATCACAGCTGACTAAAAGCTCTTTTGCAAAATTGTTTGGAAAAGTTTTGATAGGTGCTGCTCAAAATTGATAAAAACAAATAAAATTGCTCAGCAGGAAATGAAGGAAATGAGGTTATAAGCTGCTGTTCTTGGCAAAAAAAAAAGTAAAATAAAAACAGGCATTTACAAATCATCCATTATTAACCAAATATTATCTTTAAATCAGGTCCAACCCCAGCCAGACAATTACTTGAAGCAATGCATTTTCCAATTTCTGGTGGAACCAGCAAGTTTATAACGAATTCTGAATAACTTTCTTTTTCAGTTTTCAATTCCCAGGCCTTATGAAACCAGGGTTTCATTTTACTTCAAGCTTAACGATAATAAGATGAACTAAATTAATATGGATGGAGGTGTAAGGCTAAAGACATATATATTATGGAGAAGGCCATGCAGCAGGTTTCTAAATTCAAGTAGCACGGAGTTAAATAATGAAATGAAACTCTATCTTGCAGGAGGCTAGACAAATAACTAAATGTGAGCGCTAGCAAATTTAAGTTGGATGGGAAGATGTTCTTAAAATGTTTCGCTTTTTTACACTCTAATCTAATCAAGGTTAACATGCAATTTGTGCAATAAGCATGAGGTAGCATGTCCATCGCAAGCCTGGTACCTAGTTTTATTGCTTCAATACAAGAAAAACCATAGCAAAAATGTAAGGTTTTCACGTAACAAAAAGGTTCACATTCAGCAAAGTCCTAAAAGGACAGATCCAGGCTCCATGACATGGCTGATGCAGAGGGCAGGCATCAGTTTAACAGTAAAGTAACTGCATTTTAATCTTAATCACTGGTCTGCATCATAAAATACACCTCTACGCAATATAAGCATGGCAAAGATCCAACAAAATAGACAGCCTGCATCAGATTTCAAAGTGAGGAACCTCATGCACTAGCATGCCCCTTTAACATGGTTAATGGGACAAATCTTGCATCTGAAATAGAACACAAGCCTAAAAAGATGTTGCAATGACTTTCAATCGTGCAAGTACAAAGATCAGGCAAGGGCCCTGAGCAAATACAATTGATTAATTATCTCACGAATCTCTAAAAGCTCAATTTACTCATTCCTCATGACAGATTGGTTGACAAGGTAGTGCCTGTTCGAGTATTATGCCAACAAGAAAAAAACAGCATAATTTATAAGTCCTGGAGATCATCTACTAATTGTCTGATTACAATGGCAGCTGCTGTGGAACTCGGAGAAAAGAAAAGGAGGTGTCCTAACCAGAAGCTGGAAAAGAAGTTGGTGATTAAGAGGTTGACAATTTAGTAACAGTGATACAGATGTCTACTCATATGTTCTGTTCTTGCTATAAATGAAAATAATACAATAGAAACAACAATAATAAAGATGATATGCAAAGTAGTTATATCTTTGAGCATGTGTTTCATCCAGCATTAAAAAAAGAACAAACGATTATTACATTGATACAGTTTCCAAAGATGCAATTCATGATTGTATGTTGCAGTATTGGTTGCTAACACCAACTCCAAAGGTTATGGCATTCTACATATATAAATTCACTGGACAGGGGAGTTCACTTGTGACAAACACATCATGAACAAACAAAATTGATCAAGTAAAAGAGTAATACAAAAAGCAGAATGAAGAGCAGCAAACATGTAATACCTTCTAACTGAAGAATTTCCATCACTTTTTGGCAGTTTCTGCTCAAGTTCCAACTCTTCATCAAGCATAAATGTATTTGCAAAATCATTGGATAGATCACCGAGATTCTGCATCGTCACACTTGATGAGACTTCAATGGCCTCAGTCTCCTGATGACTTGCCACTGCAGGATCATGACCTAGGTATGTAGTGCCATCACAAGCATCACAATCTGAAAGCTTTACATTAAAGTCAGTAACCAACTTCCCACACGAATCTCCTTTTATACCACTCATTGCCTGATTGCCAATATTAACTGCAGGCACACTGCCACCTTCCACAATACTGATATTAATTATTTCTGGAGCATCCCCATTCAACAATCTGTGCTCCATACAAACTGCATCCTGTGATGAATATTCGCCATTTTCTTCAGAGATTACCCTCACATTGTCTCCACTAGTAGGCTCTACAAGTTGGCACTCAGAAGTCTCAGCTTCTAAGTTAGCTGTTTGTTGTTTCATGATAGCTGGAATCCACCTAGACCACTCATCACGTCTCCGAACCTTGTCCCCCTGTCAACTCAATACCAATCATATCCCAAAATTTTTTAGCTAGCATCAAAAAAATGTGAGATGTCCGATATGCAAGAAAAGAAAAATGATAAAGACAACTGCAACAATGATATAAACAAAGGAACCTCATTATCCAAACACATTAAGGAATGTATGATGTGTAGCCCTAATTAGCTTATGGAGAAATAAGACAGCATTCAAAGAATAATGCTAAAAGTTTAAAATCTGAGCAAAAAAGGCCCCTGAGCAAGGAGACACGAAGAGAGCAAGAAGAAAGGGGGAAAAAATGCTACAGTGCCTTCAAAGTAATTAAAAAGTGAAATCTACAAACTCCTAAAGTCCAACATCATTTAAATTGAAACAGCAGTCATACTGAACTCAATATTAATTTTCCTTTCTTATTTTATACACTATTCTCCAGAATCTGCAAATTTTGCAATGAAAATTGCAAAGTTTCTTGTGATTGAACGACATCCATTTCCTTGTATATATTCTTTGGCCCAATTAATTTCTTAATTTTCCTTTCTTATTTTATACGCAATATTCTCCAGAATCTGAAAATTTTGCAATGAAAATTGCAAAGTTTCTTGTGATTGAACGACATCCATTTCCTCGTATATATTCTTCGGCCCAATTAATTTATACATTTGGCTACTAATGAACAACATCTAGCACACAGTCATCAGAAAATTTATTTTTACAATAATACTAATTTAGCCAGCTAAAATAGTATTTTTACAATGATACTAATTAACAGAAAGAGAAATTAATATCCACATCAACAGAAGAATTTACTAAGCTGTTATGCTAATAACATACAAAATTCTAGCCTGCTCCACATGAAATGCAAAAGTAAGGAGAATAAAAGATGAAGAGAGTGAAATCAAACCTGTACTTCTACTGAACCTGAACTTTGTAGTGCATCAAGGATAAATTGTATGTCTGTAGTCATTTTTTTAACCTGTCAATCAGACTTTAATGAGTTCTGTTACTGAAGCTCCAATAGAAAATGTGTAAGCATGTAAAAACATACCCTATTAAAATCAGCAACGATAAAGATAGGAACCCATCCTTGGTTATCCATGAGGGATATCAGGTAATGGTCAGTCTTCAGATTTTCATCACTGCCATTAAGGGTTAATGCAGTTAAAAGAAAATATGCATATACAGAAAAACCATGTGTTTGCACAATATGCAATGTTCCATGAGCACACATTGAAAGCCTTATTGTACTAAAAACTATCAGAAAACCTAGACAACTGTTAATCAGGCATCCATGATCATAATCAGCCTGGAAATAATAGTATCTTCAAGAATACACCAATCATATGGAGCCACAGCTTCCATTTTGTCAACAATTTATCACATAACAATACAGATTAATAATGATAGTGCATCAATTAGAGCAAGAGATATATCTTAGTCAGGAAATAGTTTCAATCTGGAGGGTTGAAATCATGCAGTAATGAAGGATAAAGCTTCATCACAGAGTCCTGAAGATTTATTAACAGAAGAAAGGTTGGATACTTGCTCTCATTCTTGCATCTTTCAGTAATAAATCATTATAATTATCTCCTGAGAAAGTATACCTGAAATAATACTCTATTTGTCTTATTATGCCATCCCTCAAAGCCAGTGTTTCTTGGGGAAACACACGAGAACCTGGACTTGCAGGGTATGGCATAAAGTGCGGGGTTTGACCTCCCCTGAAAGAGCCTGGAGGTACCACAGGAACATAGTACATAGGTGGTCCTGCATAACAAGTAAATAGACAGATCATCTTGGACAGCATTTAGTTTTCAACAGCAAAGAACACAAATTTTCAAAAGGATACCAAACAGGAATTATTATATTAAAAAAAAAAAAGGATTAGCAGATGAAGGCATATACTTGTGCAAAAGAAAAATGAATTTGAAAGGGTGCATTAGGTTGCTTGAATCCTTCCTAAAAGTGACATGCAAAAGAACATTCCTATTTTTGGTTAGTTATTATGTTAGATTAGCACAAGAAAGTTGTATATGCGAGTACTTTCCTGAACTTGAAAGTCCCAATCCCAACTTTCCCATGTACATGGGGACAGTACTTTTTCATCCTAGAAGGTGGGGAAGTTAGATGTTGCTGTCTTTAATAACAATAACAGGTACACTAAAATCAAATATTAGTATTAAAAATAAAAAAAAAAAAAAAAAGAATCATGCAATCATTTTAAAAGAATATCTGAAGTACCGGAATGATTATGAATTCCTATAAATTCAATTTCTTCATAAAGTGATTCTAGATGCAAAAACTTATATCAGTAATTAAATGCTCCCCAAGTAAATGGGAGAATCAGCAGTCGCTGCTCATATGTTAAAGGAAAAGCACCTTGGACACTGGGACATAACAATTACCAGGAAATGCTGGGCCGACCATGAAGCCTGGGGCAGGGGTAATGAATGGAGGCCTGATTAAAGGCCTTGGTCCCATTCCCTGTTGCAAAGCAATGTTATCTCTGGGATTAAACGGCCGTTGAGGCCATGCGTTATTCAAATGGCCCCCAGATTCTTGCACATTGGGTCTTCTATTTGGAAAATTGACAACATAAGAATTGGGATCTCCTCTTGCTGGAGGCTGAACATTAACAGGTGAAGCAAAACATTGCGCACTGGAAAAATCAGATCCGGACTTAACCAGATGAGGTTCAACACTTGGAAAAGGAGCAGGGGCAGGCTGGTAAGCATATCCAGGAACAGCAACGTGTGGTGGAGGTACCATAGCATGGAAAACAGGAGGCAAGGATGGTTGCTGGTAAGGAAAGTGCATAGTGAATGGAGGTGCGCCACTTGGGTTATGCTTCGAACCTGATTTTTGATGTCTTGATGATGAATACCTATAAGAAGAATTAGGATTTCCAGAACCCTGTGTCTTCGGCTGCCCAGCTGATCCCTGAACACCCCCAGTTAAAAGTTTAGCTCTTAAGAATAATATCCACATTAAGCATAATAAGAATTAAATATAAACTGGAAACAAGACAAGAATATGAACCAAAGCAAATTTCACAAAACGGACTAAGTAAAGTTTGCTGCTTCGTAGAGAAAATGAAAAAAAAAATACTGACTTCATCTGCAATCCAAAAGTATACTAGCATCCTAATGCACTTGCAATATCCATAAGGACCCACAGTCAGCAAATTGTCCACCACAGGTTTCAATGGGCTAACAAATTACTTGAACTTTACTGATAGTTTTCCACCTAGTCATATAAGAAAAGCAAACCACCTAAGAACAAGAAAGGATAAACCACCACAATGAAAATGTTGCATTCCCCAATTATGGTGTATGCTCATTATTTATTCTTTAGATTAATAATCTGTTTGAGTTAAATTCATAAACTTCCCCTCTTTTCTTTTTTTTTTTTTTTCCTTAGAGAGGTTCTCCCTCAAACTGTCTTTCATATTTTTATATCACATTCTTGGACTTTTGTAACTTTTTAGTTCAGTTAGCTTATCTAGCATCACACATTAAAATGTATAGCTAAAGTCAACCTTTCCAGTGTTACATTCTTTTAAATTAAATAAAGATAGAATTACAGACTTAATTAAATTTAACATAAAACTTGAGAGTAGTAGTCTATTATGCAATAAATATGTCTTGAAGTTGAATATAAGACTGATTAATAATATATTCCCATATACTCCTAATATTGAGTGTGATGAACAAGATCCAGATTATGATTAAAGATAATAGACCTATGGCTATACTCACTATCAAATCAAGTTTTGATTAATAATGAAAAGTTCACCAACCGGCTTAAAGCTAACCTTTTCTTTTTAATAAAACAAATAATACTCCGTCCACCTTAAGGGTTGAGAAAATCCTTTTTTCTTTCTTTTTTTCTTTTTCTTTTTTCTTTTTCTTTTTGTCCCACTTTAAGTGTCAGTTTAGAAAAATCACAAAAATCATTTGGAATACGCCCGAGGACTTATAGTATTCTTGGTGATAATTATAGATTTTAAACTTTCATCATTTTCTCAAAGAAAATTTAAGCATGACTAATCTTTGAAGTCATTACAACCAAACTTTAAAAAAGCTGCATTGAAGACCATCAATTTCAAGGGAAGATCAAACAATATGTGTGGCTGATGTTCACAGTGTTATTCATATTTATATCCAATCACAAACTCTGGATGTCTACATAATTGCTATCCTTTAAGCTTTCCAGACATCCTTCAGACCCTAAACTCCAAATCATCAGTTGGGCACGTTACCAGCTTTATTTATGCAGCTATTTATTATGAGATAAATCTCCAACACAGCAAGAACATCCATTATGCCTGCCTTTTTGCAGTCTACAATATCACAACTGCAGGCCTGCTTTTTTTCATACATGTACTTTTCATCTTCAAGACTCTAAATTATCATACCAAAAGGGAAACAAAAAGTGGAACTTCTAAATATGATTATCAATTTTGAGCTCTTAGGATTTTGATTTCCTACTTTACCAAGGAGACTACTACTTTCCACATACAGCAAAGTACACGTTCACTACTTTTGAGATTATAAGAACAATTACAAATCCTTATATTCAGGAGAACAAAGTTTTTAGTTCCTATTTTTAACAGTTCAATTCACAATAATTAAAAGTACACTGCATTTTCCTCAGGACTATACCAAGCAAAATGTTGAAGCATTAAATTAATACGAGTTTACATTTGGGATTTTCTTTGGCATTACATCAATTTCCAAAAATTAAAAGCATTAGAGCAGTTTACATAGAGCGCTTCCTTACATTTATACAAAAGCAACTCAAACCCTCAATGTAAAGCCAATACTATAAGGGTACTTCCTTTCCTTTATCTTTTTCCTACAAATTGCTTGCTAATTTATAAAATTAGGACCTGCATTCCAATATAAAAAAAAAAAATGAAACAATTAAAATTAGAACCTGCATTCTAATACATCATTCCTCTAATCATCTGCCTTTTTTCAAATAGGACTACTTCAGAAACAGATAATGCCAATTAATTAACCAAATTATTTTGTTCTACTGATGGAATTTAACTAAATTACCAAAATCTGTCTTTTGTTTCCCCTTAAATGAGCTACTTAATTTCACACACAAAAAAAATGTTATTTTTCAAAAAAAAAAAAAATTGACATTACAACCCGCATTCTATTGCAACAGTTATTCTGATCATCTACCTCTTTCCATCCAAGATTAGTTCAGAAAAAGATATTGCTAACCAATTCCCACTTTTCCTGTGAGCATTTAACTAAACCATCAAACTAAAGCATAAACCTTAAAAGTACCTGAACAGGAGAAGGAGCAGAAGGAGACAGCTTGGTCTCAGAATCAGAAGGCTTAGAGCGCTGTAATTGCTGAGCATCAGTGAGAGCAGGCCAAGAATCGGCGGCGCCCATGACCAGAGCATCCGCCACCACCGGCGTCTTCCAGGGAGACTTATGGGTGCCGCTATTGACCTCCTTCTGATCATCCCCACCCTCAGTCTCCGCCATCGGTAAAAAGAGCTCTGAATCAAAGCAATTAGAGAGTGAAAGATTTAGTGTGTTCAGTGGCAAAGAAGTAAATAACAAAAGAGGGAAGAGAAAGAAGAGAAACAGAGGTTAGGGTTTTATAGGTTTTATTAGGACAAGAGAGTGCAAATTAAAAGAGAGATTGACAGTTGCAGAACGCCAACAAAGTGCGGGGACACACTGTTGAATAGGCCCGCCGAGCAGCCGCAAAGCTCTGTAGTTTTCCTCGCTTTTATACGGCTGGAGTGTTCATAGGCTCTTTTTGAGTTTTTGACTATTTTAAACTAGTTATGTAAAATTTGAGTTATACTAAATAAAAATATATATAATTTATTGTTATAGTAAATAAATAAATAAATAAATAAATAAATATATATAATTTATTGTTATTTTCTCGTATTCTAGTTTGTTTTTATGGAAAAAAAAATCAATTTAAAAAATAGATTAAAAATCAAGACATGTTTTCATACAAATTTCAGTTTTTGAAAAAAAATAGAGACAAAATCATGTCACTAGTAGGATATAAAATAATAGTTGTAATATTATTTAATTTGAATTATAGAATACAATTTATTGCCATTTTATCTTATTCTATTTTATTTTTATGCAAAATTATTTTCTTCATAAAATTGAATTTTTAAAAAACAAAAAAAAAGGTAGATGAAAAAATCATGACATTTGCTATTATTTAATTGGTTAAAATACTAGTTGTATTATTATTTAATTTAAAAAAAAGTATTTTGTATAAATTATTGATTGCCAAAGAATTTAATGATTAGAACTAGATAAATAGAACTTTTATCCATTTTTGCTTTTGCGTGGAAGTAGAAAAATGGGGAGTTCGAATAGTAAATTTGGCGTTGGTTATTTCCTTTTCTTTACTGCTCATGGCTTTCTTGCTGGTGAAATAAACAGTAGATTGCTTCATAGAAACCCTAAAAGTCTGAGCCGGCACTTGGTTCAACCATCCAGATTGGACCCATAACATGGTCCATATATAGGCCCAGCTTCTTTTGCTAAATATACAGGCGTTTTTGTTCATGTCTCCTTGTTATGTTTGTTATATATTTTTCTTTTTCTTTAATTTTCGATTTCTGTTGCGAATTCATTTATATTTTCTTTAATTTTATACTAGCTATATTTATTTTTTTGTAATTTTTTTTTTCTAATTCATCTTTTATATTAATTAATTTTTCTCTTATTTCTTGTAGTATAGGTATTTTATATTATTCTATTGTATTATTTAGATAATATATATACATTCATTTTTCATTTTTCTTATTATTTCTTTATAATATTTTATTTTTTCTGTTAATTCATAACATGCTTTTAATATTGAATCACAAGTTGCTCTTATTACTATATTAATCATTTTAAATACTCATATATGAAAATTCACCTGGTAAGTCTTCTATATATATATTAATATTTCTATTTCAAATAAATATAATTCATATATTATTTCTATAACTTCACCATCAAAATTAATATTATAATTTATTTCTAAATTATTTACTATTTGATTTTCACTTATCTTATTTACTAAATTATCTACTAGCTCCGATACCAGTTTTATACGAAATTCATTACGGATCTTTTAAAATTTTAATTTCTTCTTCTTCTTCTTCTTCTATTTATATCTCTAGTATTATTATTTCGAGTTCAGTTGATTTCTAGACAAGTATCTATTATTTTTGATATTATAGTAATTTTTGCATGATTATCACTATATAAACTATCGATAATTTGACCTTTTAATTCCTCGGTAAAGGTAGATGTTAAAGTTAGATTTATAGTCTTTTATCTTATCCATGTCACTTATTACTTGACTAATAAATCTTTCTTCACTTAAATCTTTTGAATTAAAATAACTTATTATATTGTTTATACTCATTTTATTTATCATTTATCTATCCTATCCTAATGATATTCTATTTATTTTATTTTTTAAAATTATTATTCTTGATTTATTAACATTTATCATAAACTCTAAATTTTCTATTCTTTCATATCTTGTATGAAGGGGTTAATTCGAAAGTTTCTATAAATAATTTATTTTCTTTTTCTCTCTTTAATTGAATTTTTTATTCCCTATTATATTCTATAATGTTATCAATTTTGATTTGTAATTCAGTTATTTGCTTTCTTAGTCCATTCATTTTTAGATTAAGAGATTTAACAAAATTATTTTTAAAAGGATTATTTCTTTTCACCTAGTCTTTAGCATGCAAATCCTTCTAAGAAATAGAATTGAAAACTAATACCATAAACAAACAAAGATCAAATTTTCGATAGACCTTATAAATCTTTTCAGGATCTACTATGCTTTCTTCGTTGCTGCAAGAATCCTATCATCAACGATTTCTGATAACAGTTCACCCGTAGACTGATGACATTCTGGGTTGATCTAAGCTTCTCCAATTTTCGATACCACCTGCCCTTTCACACAAGCATGGGCTTGGTACCTCTAGAGAGATGCTATTGAAAAGTTTTCGGCTAGCAACATCAAATTCTTCATAATGAATTTTCTGATGAGGATTTTGATATATGAGTAGTCTATCTTTCTAAGTTTATCATAAGTAGCTCCTATATTTCTTAGTGGATTGCAAAATTTTAAATACTAAGGTTACTTAGAAAGAATATATTGGAATTAGAATTTCATGAATATCATTTCCTTCTAACAAAATATATAGATTTTCAAAACTAAAGGTAAGCAGGCAAAAGATAGATTGAATTCTTAAGTCGTGCTTATTACTGAAACATAGTGCATTTTTATAGAGGTTGAACCATATCTCTATTACATTATTGCTCTACATTATTAATTCTTATTATTGTTTTCTTACATCATTGCTTACATAAGAATTTCTATCTTATTTATTCGATTATTTCTTTCTTTTCGTCAGAGGGGGTCCAGCTCCACTAAGCCTTGTCCCTTGTCCCTTGCTTTTATTTTCTACTGGAGATTCCTTTTTTATCGTCTTCTGAAAAGTTCTCTTATTGTTTCTGTCATTGATAGGCTTTCTTCCAAATAGGTGTCCAAATATCCTTTAATAAGATATTTTTTATGCCATTTTGTAGCTGGATTGGTGATTAAAATATTATCTTGATAACTTGTATAATATTTTTTGTTATTAGATAAAATTTCTCTTAATGCCTGTATATTTGTCTTGATGTTCTTGAGTCTCATTTCTGAAAGATTGTTTATGATCAATGGATGTAAATTAAAGATTTTCTGATCTTCTGAAATAATTTTCTGCCTTGTAGTGCCCATTTTGATGAATGTTTCTATCTGGGTCTCTATATTTTTAAAATAATAAAATTCAAGAATAATGCTAAAAACATGAATATAAACTTTATTTATTTTTGTTATTTCATTAAAAATCTCAACTTGAGATCTAATGATTTTCTGGTAAATGTTTAATTTCTTCTAAGTTTTCTTCAGGGCAAATGGTGTGGATAAGTCCAAAATGATAAATTTTTTATACCATTTTGGATTCTACTCCTTGCCGAATTATTGCCTTGTTGTATGTTCCATTGATTGGAATAGTGCTTATTCCAACGGCATTAGTCACCTTTGCTAAATATTGTAAAGCTTTGAAATTTTCTGCTTTCTATTGCTTTTTCATTTCTATATTGTTTAATGGAGATCGTTCATCATCATTTCATTTTGATAGTGAAATATTTCTAGGAGTTATCAATCGAGAATTAAGATTCTCCATTGATGTAGATGCTAGATTTCTTAAAGTTACTTCATATGATGATCCTAGACTGTCCAAAAATTAAACAAAATGTCTCATTATTAAATTTCTAGATATTTCTTTATCTAGCTCTTTCTTAGATGTAGTGCCAAGAATTATCATTTTTTGTGAGTTAGTACTTTCTTCCTTTGCTTCCTTTTGGCATAAAATTATCTATGTATAATTCATAGATATTTGGCTAATCTTATTATCTATTTCTAGAATATGAGATATACCTTTCTTCATATATTCCATTACTTTCCTTTTCTCCAATGTGAGTTTGGATATTTTTTTGCTGCACTTTTCTTTAGATAACATAATTTTATGTTTAATACATCTTAACAAAAAGTGCTTAATATGTATAAAATTTTTTTCTAATTTTTCACTAAAAATTATTATATCATCAATATAAACTAAACAAAAATATCTTAAATCTTTAAATATATTATCCATTTTTCTTTGGAATATCTGAGAAGCATTACATAGATCGGATGGCATAACCAACCATTCGTAATGTCCTCTTGGAATACTAAATGTTGTATATTTTCTACTTTTTGGATGCATTTTGATTTGCTAAAATCTAGATTTACAATCAAACTTTGAATACCAAGTTTTTTCTTTAATACTATTTATAAGAATTTCTTTATGAGGTATTAAATATCCATCAAATATGGATGCATTAAGTTTCTTATAATTTATGACCATTCTAAATTTATTTCTTTTTATTTCTGCATGATTTCTAACCATAAAGGCTGGACTACTCTATAAACTTTTACTTGATTTTATTAATTTTTTTTTCTAATAATTTTTTTTATTTGTATATCAAATTCTTCTTCATCTTTCTTGCTATACCACATTCTTTTACTTCTTATAGGTATTTTATGTTTTAGTTCTAATTTTGCATATATTTTATTTTTCTTCCACTTCTTTATTGGATTATTTCCTATACATTTATATAATAAAAAGCTTATTTCTTTTGAAATTGCTAAGTTTTCACTTATATTTTTGTGCTACATTTTCTTATTTGTTCTTTTTCTATATTATTCTCATCATGGTTCACTGCATGAGGAACTAAGGGAGAGGATTTCCATTTATATGCTTGTTGAAGTCTAGGACAAATGATTTTATGTTTAAATAGAGTAGTTAATCGTATATATTGTGTTTCAATGCTTAAGGGATAATAATTTGTTAACCAATTATTTCCTAATAAAATATCACATCCATGATTTTCTGATTGATAAAGTTTAGGTATTTGCAATAGATAGGACTGTATTTGTATTTTTGTATTTTCTGTCACTAAATCATATTTAGTGGTATTTCCTATTATATCAATTTCTAATTTATAAGCAGTTATTTTCTTCCATAATTCGTTTGGGAATATATAAGGTTGTGCAAACATATTACCGATTCTGTATCTATAAATGCATTATATGAGACTGTATGATAGTTTTTGTAGATAATTTCTATGTTTATATAAATACTATATGGATTAGTCTCTAATCCTTGCAACTTTGTATTGCTTTCCATTTTATGTAAAATTTAAAGTTTCCTCAATGATTTTATATGGCATTATATTTTCTAAAAAGTATAATCCTAATAGGATTGGTATTTAAGTAGACGAGATAATATCCATATTTATTTTCATTGGTATAATTGCTATTTTTCCACTTATATCTGTTAAAGCTAAATTTATTATGACATATTTATTAATCGTATGTTTATGTAACACCCTAATCAATTAACCATGAATTATCAATCATCATCAAGAACCTAGTAAATACTAGGCAGAAATAATAATAAGAAAGGCCATAATTACATGCCATAATAAATTAAAATTAAACTCTTAAGTACGAAGGCCTAACATAACTGGCCAATGATACAAGATGAAATCTTCGAGGCAACCATAATTGCATTCATAATCTGCTAGATCTTCTCATCAATGGCTGTCTAACCACTATAGCTATTGATCCACTAGAGCTTATCTTAAAACTTACATGGATAATAAACCCGTGCTAAGCTATAAAGCTTAGTGGGGAAACAATTCTTTGGACAAACCTTACCCAAAATATCATTAATATATTGCATTTAGAGCAACAAGAGGAGAAACACATGAGTCTTTAATAATATTAATCATACAATGCATAAACTAAAGGAGTTTTCAACCTTCGCCAAAATTGCTAACCTTACCGTATTCTGGTGCATTAAGTGAACTTGCCTAGTTCTAGATGGCTTTCAAATTTACTTTATAAATCAACCTCTTAACTTTAATTACTAGCATAATTTAATCCATTTAGAAAGCTCCCATTTATGGCTCCAGAAATTATGCTTATTGGCAGTACATAAATCAATTACAGGCATTTAAGCTTCATTATTTACATGAGATATGCATTTAGCGTTCATCCAAAGCATAAGAAGTGCATGGATCATGTAAAATCTATAAAAGATATCGGTAGGTATAATTACTTAACACACATCATGAAATTTTATCATCACTAATAGCCTACCTAAGTACTAGTTCAAAAGGTGGATAACTGGAGCAATAGATACCCAAAGGTATCAAACTATGGATATCCGAAGATATCAAACAATTGACCCAAACAGGGTCAAATAATGGTTCCAGCAAGGAACAAACTATGGACCCAAATGGGGTTAAACAATGGTTCCAACAAGGAACAAACTATGTACCCAAACGAGGTCAAACAATTGTTCCATTAAGGAACAAGACCCAAACAGGGTTAACTATAACAGCTGCAATTGTATCCCTCTAGGCATGCCTATCTAATCCACAACTGAACTCGGACCTGCAGGCTTAACCCTTTAAGAACATCTTTGATTCATCATATTCTTTGTTACTTAATTCATCATTTGGCTTCCGGCCACAATTCAAAAAGAATGCATATCATACTTATCGTATATCAATATTGAGCTTTAGGCTCCATTACATATGAATGCAAGTCATGTCATCACATAGTCGCATCAATATCATTCATCTCATCATACTTGATATTATGCATGAAGCCAATAAGGCGATTACAGAAGTTTAGTTCTTACAACTAAAAATCTTCATAGTATTATATGAATGTCCATATATATATGTGTGTGCATATAAAGGCAACTTGAATCATAGTAGTACATAAGTACTCATGTCTGATCACATAATGAGTCAAACTACTCATATATCATGGTAGCATTAATTATAAAACATTGAATTATGTAAATCATTAATAATTCTCAATGACGTACCTTTTTACCATTTGCCGTGAGCAGCTATCCCATATTATCATAACTCACATCAAAACTTAATTATTTAAAGCAATACTCATGCATTTATAATCTATATAGTAGTAATACACGTAGGTTCTCTTGCAATTCAAAGGTCAACACTTGTTCATATTTAGTCCATTGATTCACCTTAATGGTCTATCAGATTATAAACAAGTTATATACTTTAACATAATCATTTATATATATATTTGAATCCTCTTACTTGTGTTTTATACTCTGGTAAGTTATGTAAACTTATTTCATCTTAGTCGTTAACACACTACGAATGCTCTTATGCTAATCGTAATATTTTATAGGCATGAACAAATAGGTAAGCAAGTTATTACATATTACTGCTAATCATTAATTCTTCTTGTGACCTTGAGTATAACCAAGCTTCTACGGTTTCATATTTTAACATAAAAGGAGATGTCCCATTTCTTTTAACTTGGACAGGTACCCTTACGACTATTCTCTTATTACCAGTAGGTTATCTCATAGTATTTTAGACAGAACCATTCGTAGACCTAGTGCATAACTTATGCAAATTTTATAAGACACATTGAATAGCATATTACTTAAGTTACTAAGTTGCCTCATGCTCTTCTTAGTTTTATGCTCTTTAAGCCTAAGCATACCTTTTAACAACATAATTCATATTAAAATTGCCATGCTCAAGTCTCTCTAATTTAGAGTTCAAGTGAACCATCATTACTTAACTCAATGTTTTTAGTTACCTTAAACTTCGCACTCTCTCTATATATATAGAGGTTGGTCAATTAAGTGATCATGCTTTATACACCTCACAGGTGACTTTGGGTAACTTACAGCTTAATTCAATCTTCTTCCTATTATAATAGCATTTATGTCTTTTAGTTTCTATAATAATTCATGTTATATTCATGCCTTTATAATTGTATCTTTATAAACTTTAGCATTAGAGAGAAAAGACTTTTATAATCTATTACTCTAATCAAGTAACATATTAACCTTCATTTAATAACCATTTATCCTTAGTCTTACTTATTACTAGTTAATTCACCTCAATTCTAGCTCACTTAATGATTTTATGGACCATATAATATTGTTTTCATTATCAAATTACATGGATTAATCTTGGGGTGAGAATATACTCGAATGAGTGAAAGATTACATATGAAGCATGGTTGGCAAAGCATTTCATACAGAGAAAGGATGGTTGGCTGTGTATCCCATGAAAAGAATGGATGCTTGGCCGTGCATTTCAAAAGATAAAAGCATAGTTGGCTGTGTTTTTTAAGAGATAAAAGCATAATTGGCCATGTATTTCATGAAGAAAGTGGTGATTGGCCGTGCATTTCATGAGGGGATTAGGTAATTAGCCATGCACATGAAGGAGAAAGGCCATGCTTGGTCGTGCATTTCAAAGGGAACAAACATACTTGGGTGTGCATGGTGAAGAAGAAAATCACAAGTGGCCACATATGGTGAAGAAGAAAAGCACAAGTGGCCAAGCATGGAGAAGAAGAAAAGCACAAGTGGTCGTGCATGGTGAAGAAGAAAAGCACAAATGGCCACGCCTGGTGAAGAATAAAAGCACAAGTGACCACACATAGAGAAGAAGAAAAGCACAAGTGGCCGTGCATGGTGAAGAAGAAAAGCACAAGTGGCCATGCATGGTGAAGAAGAAAAGCACAAGTGGCCATGCATAGAGAAGAAGAAAAGCACAAGTGGTCGTGTATGGTGAAGATAACCAGAAACCATAAATCCCGATTATGCAAACATAAATTTAAATCACAAACCTCACCATCCTACATACTTAAATGATCATTTAAGTCTCAAATCATCTTATACTCATCAAAACTTACTAGATTGAGCCCTTAATCTTACTAAGAATACACATACACAAAAGAGGGAAAATATATATACAGTAACAGATGAAAACAATTCCCATACCTTTTATTCAAGCTTCATCTCCTTCAACATCCATTGACCCATTCTTGAGATTATCCTTCCCTCTTACACAAGAAGATAACAATCATAAACCCTTTAACCCTAAATCTAGAAGTGAAACACAAACCAAAAAGAAAGCAAGAGAGGAAAGCATCACCTTAAGGATGCTAGCTCTCAAAACCCTAAGTTTTCTCTTCTTCATCCCATAACCATTGAGAGACAGAGAGAAAGAGAGAGAGATCCATCAAAAATGCCGATCTCTATCTCTCCTAAAAACCCTTAATTTATTGAGTGGGATAAATATCTCACAAAGAGAAATTTCCAAAATGCCCTTATACATTTTAACCCTTAAAACTTATTTTCTTAACATTTAATCCCAAACTTCTTATTTAATTCAATTGCATCCTTCCTTAGTATTTTAGCTACACACCAATACTCATGTGCATAATTAGCAAGATACCATTTTTATGACTTAACTTTATTAATGCAAAATAATCTAATTTTGCCTTATTAAACCTTAATACTGATTAATTAACTATAATCCGATTAGGGCCATAATTGGGTCCTCACAGTTTATTTCCTGAATAATCTAAAAATTCATATTTTTCATCTAAATTATATTTAAAAAATGTAGACACTAAACTTTCATTTGTATGACTTTTTGCTGCTCTAGTGTCTATTACTATTTTTAACATTTTCCATTCTCCTCCGATATCTAATTCTATTTCAATATAATATTATTTTGCTCTTAGGAATGATCTTAAATTTATACTTCTTCTAGACTGAGAATACATTTTTCCTTCTTCATGTAGGATTATTGATTTATTTTTAAATTGAGGTATATAATTTTCACTACTAAAAAAATACAAAATAGCGACGAAAAAAATTGTCGCTAACTGATGTTTTTTCGTTGCTAAATCAATTTAGCGACAACTTAGCGACAACCTTAATTTTGAAACAAAAGTTGTTGTCGCGGAATTTAGCTACAACAAGAAGTCATCGCAAAATTTTAATGAGAACTAAGCGTTAACGCTAAATATTTGTCGCTATTTTGCTACGACAATGTTCTAGCTAAATTTTGCGACAACAATATATTTGTCGCCAAATTGCTATGACAATGTTCGCGCTAAATTTTGCGACGATGATATATTTGTTGCCAAATTGCTACGATATTGTTCATGCTAAAGTTTGCGACGACAGTATTTTCGTAGCAATATTGCTACGACATTGTTCATTCTAAATTTTGCAACGACAGTATTTTCGTAGCAATATTGCTACGACATTGTTCACGTTAAATTTTGCAACGACAGTATTTTCGTAGCAATATTGCTACAACATTGTTCATGCTAAATTTTGCATCGACAGTGTTTTCATCGCAATATTGCTACGACATTGTTCATGCTAAATAACTACTGTTCAAACATGCGAATCACTCGCTAAATTGAAATTAATTTTTAATTTATTAAATTAATATAAAAATTTAATAATTTAAATAATAAACTACAAAGAACAAATTTATATTTATAGACTACTCACCATTTATCATAATAATATATATATTCATGAAAATTTTGTTTACAAATGGATATAATTGTCAATTGTATATTTAAAATAATACATGCATATATAGCAATAACAAATGTCGTCCAAAATGTCTGCTATATACTTATAACTATAATATGAATAGATATGCATTTGCTCCTACTCGAAAAATTATTGCTGCATCTCTATCTACTATTGAATCTATCTGATCCGCTGATCCATCTCTTGTTCAAACTCAACACAAATCTGTGTAATATGTTACAAGTCAGTAATAGTCGAAGATTATGTATTTTACATTCTAACTTCTAACTTCAATTGATGGAAAGAGAGAGATTTTTCATACAGAGATATATCCTTTCTAAATATAAAAGAATTCATGCCTTTGTCAAAGGCATTCAACAGGGAAATTTTATTTACAAGATTTAATTCTAATAACAAAGTGCATATTCCAGAAGCATATTCATGCCTTGGTCAAAAAACATTCAATAGGGAACACTTTCTGGTTTAATAAAGATAAATCAGGATAAATTCTATGGAACTTGAAATGCCAGACATACAGACCTTCAATATCAAATCTGTGTTCTGCTAGTGCAAATAAAAATGATAAAATAATGTCATTATACATCCAATAATGCACATTATGTAGCAGAGCATGCTACTATATGGATATAAAAAATTTTTTGCTAGCAAAATGGAATTAAAGATTAATCCTATGAGTATGGGTTGATTTATAGTGATTTTTCTAGTGCTGCAGCAAGGCAAGAGTTCTTCATGGGGAACTGTGCTAGTAGTCTAACAAAGAAACATAATCTTGTTTTTTAACTGAAGCAATCAAATTACCTCATATAGTTCTGTAGATATAAGTCCCATTCAAATCTTGAATTCTCATCATTAACATGTATCCCTGATTCAAATTTAAGCAACATCATAGCTCAGCATACAAAAATAACTGATAACATATGGGCTCATGAATTAAAAAACTTATAAATGCCAGTTTTGTGGAATAAGTGTACGTGAAGATTCAAATATGGCTTGTGTTTTTATAACTTTAATTACCTGAAGATTCAAATTACCTAAAGATTCAAAATATATACTTGGATTAAATTTTTTATAATAAATATCGGTAATGTTCTTTTAAAAAATATGTTTTTTTAAAGCATGTGTCATTTTTTGGAATATTGACAAATTAATAAAATTTAAAAGTGATCAAAATATATTAATATTTAAAAAATAATAAAATATTATATATGAGGGTAAAACTTAATTTCAGAACTAATTTCCATTGGAAATTTCTATATTCATATCTTAAAAGTCAAAACAGAAACTTAACCATAGTTTTATTGTTTTCTTTCTTCCTTGGCAGCAGGTAATATCTAATAACCATATATATCAAAATACAGTGGTTTAATGTCATTTCTCATTGGTTTAAGAAAAAAATACAAAACAAAGTTAATTTAGGAATAAAATATGAACAGACAATATTGCTATCTGCTGTAACTTCCTTTGCCACCAAGGCGCATGACCACAAGCATACCGAATCAGCCTATGTGTGGACCACGTTGCAAACATGTTTATAAATACAAAATCCAATGTACAAGCACTATAAATACAAAATCCAATGTACAAGCACGACAACTCAGAATCCAAAACAATAAAACTTATCAAATTGAATAATTAAGTGTATGTAATTATATAAAAGAGAGAAAATAAAGAAGGTAACTAAACATAGATGTAACTAAAACCAAAAGAGATTTCAAGAAATCCCTCAAACTAATAAGCTAGATGTAGCTAAAACATAGAGAAAAATATGACTAAGATTCCAGTAGGTTTATATATATATATATAAAGACTGTAGTAGTATTTGTTGTTGTCTACCACTTTTTTAAAGTTATGGAGAATATAAAGCCAAGTGCTTAATATTCTATTTCCATGTCTAACTCAAAATTCAACTTTGCAATTTCCCTTTAAACCTGAATAAAGAAACCAAGGAGATGGGGACATATATACTTGGCACGTTGCCACAACACTTTTACAGTTGTCAAGCTGCAAAAACAAACACAAATAGAACTATAAGCCTATGACTCTAGCCAAATAACTATAGCATTAATCTCTCCTAACACTAAGCATTTAAAACAAAGAAGAAACTATACATTGCATCTTATTTAATTTTCAGAAATATTCAAATGGTCGAAGCCTTTCTTTAGTTAAACAGCTAGCTGTTTAAGGCAAAAAAAGTTATCTAAGAGATTTACCTTAAACAGCTAGCTGTTTAAGGTAAAAAGGAATTAGCTATTTAAGTCTAACAAATCAGCCCCTATCAAATGAATCAACCCAGCTCTGCTGCATTATTTAGACAGTGAAATGGAAGAAAACAATCTTATAAATTCCATTTTTATGATCATTACTCAACTATATTTTTTCGATACATGGCATCTTTTCCTTGCTTCTGATATATACACACATAAGCACACTAACACAAAGGAATGAGAATGGAAAAACCATGGAATGAGAATGGAAAAACCATGTAGCCTAAAGCAGATAGACTAAATCAGCCCATGTGTGGACCACGTTGGAGATCTAGAAAGGTTACTTCATTCTTGTAATGAAAGAAGAAATAAAAAAAACAAAAAACAAAAATGCCACTAGATGAGAAGGAGCCATTGATCATGTACCTGAAGAAAGAACTTGAAGCAGTTCTGATGAGGAATGATTCATTGGAGAAAGAAAATCGAGATTTAAAATAAGAAATAATCTGTCTAAAGTAACACATAACTTCACTCAAAGCACAAGAAATAACTACTCACAGTGTGAGTAGGTGAAGATGAACTAGAAAAGGAAATAGGGATTTTTTAGAAAAAAATGAAAACTGCCAATTAGCTTTTTTATCCTGCTCAAAAAATTTAGAGAATTAGCTACAGAATGCCTCTCTAGCAAAATTGGCTACAACATTTTTCCAAGCTAATTTTGTGAGATGTATATGATGGAATATGACATGGTATGCACATAAATATCACGCAGCGGAAAATAATAAAAATTTGATCATACATGCCATACAATTCCATGACAAGAATCGAAACTTGCAATTTTAGGGTTTTAAAACTTACAACTTTAGATGCCTTTAAAACTTGATTTTGATGATGACCAGCAACCAAGGAGGATATCTTAGCCTTAGACCTTTACCACCAATGCCAAGGAACAACCTTTACACCACTCTTTTCTATTCTCACACACACACTTGCAAAGATAGCTTAAAACCGAGATTGCTAGCTCTCAAATTAAGTATTGTGTAATGGCTATGGTTTGAAGCTACAAGACTTGATCTTGTACTTCTTTTAGGTGCTATTAATGCCCAAAAAACACAAGGAAGCAAGAAAGAGTTCTTCCCCTTGTATGTTTCGGCCAAGAGAAATTCTTGTGAGTGAGAGATGTAATTCATGCCAAACTTAGCAAAAAACTAGGGTTTCACATTTTTTCCTTTATCAATATATATCACCTAATTATGTAAGTGATTAATCTCAAATCTACTACCTCAAGATAATTTATTTTAGCCTTAATCACTTCCTTAAAATAAGTAATATATATTGATTCAAACTCTTTTAATTTAATCCAAGATAAACCATAAGACATTATAATCAAATTAATCACTTAATTTGGAAATTCACATGTGCCGAAATTTCTTAGTATTTAATCTTGGAATTTTGGCTATGTTATCTCTTAATTAAGTGTTTTAATTTAATTTAAATATCATTAGGATTTAATACTCAATTAACTTAATTAATACAAGATAATTAATTAATTGAAATTAAACCATGTGGACTAAATTTCTCTCTCTCATGGGCCAAGGTCCAATAGCATTTATAATGTCCATTACATACATTAATTTGACTTTAATTAAAAGCCCAAATTAATGTCCAATACTTTATTTAAATATTTTAAGCCCAATGCTTTGTGTGCAATCCTATAGGTCCATTTAATGTTGGCAATGAATTAATTCAAAGGCTATATATATTCTCTAGCAAGATATTATAGCATTCCAAATTAAATGAAAATACATATGGCATTTAGTGACCTAATGCAATTTTGCATAGTCCCTTCCCCATAAATATCAGAATTAATATAAGGCATGAAACTAGTCATCCTTATATATATTAATTCCTTTCTTGATATTCCAGTGACACTGAACTCTCAGATAAATAATAATTACTCATTATTTCATCTCAGTATGGCCATACACTTCACAGTTCACTGACCAAGTGGCCGATGATATTTTCTCTCTTATAGAGAGGGGTAATCCCTTCACTTCTCTCATGCTCTCTAACATGAATCAATGCATACCCAAGCATACCCGTACTTATCACTCTGTTACGAGCACGTTAGGTGTATGTCAAAGCACACAGTAATTCATAAAGAGTTTCATAGAGATTTTAGGTCTAAGAACTCCGATACAAAACTTGCATATGAGAAACACTTATGACTTGTACCATGTAGTGTTCTCATGAGTGGATCGAATCCAGATACCATGTTCTAAACATGTATCTATGATCTCTGATTGACACTTTTGTCCTTATGATCCGTAAGATATAACTCAACTTATCAGAGAGAGCATACTAGTCTTAATTCATTTGTTATTTCCATAACAATGACTGACTAGAGATATTTAGAATGAAGTCTCATTTGTTTCAAGGTCTTACAATCATGTGCCTCACACATGATAACTTAAACTGAAACAACATTCTTGGATAGTTCTATCAATTGATATGCACAGGAATACAATAGATAAAACAAACGCCTCATTTATTAACTAAAGTGTTTTATTACAATGTATTGGGGCTAGGGCTTACACTAACAGTATATTGTCCCAATTTAATTATTTTATTGTATAATTTATAATAATTGGTTATAATTTACTATAATTGATATTATTGAATATAAATATAATAATTAGTTCAATTTAATTAATTAAGTAACAACAATTTAGTTTATTTAATTTTTGCTAATAAATAATGTATTAGTTACAGATGTGTAACTAAATACACTAAAACAGCTAGTTGTTTTAGTATAAAAAGCTAGTTGTTTTAGTGCATTAGTGTTTTTACATATGTGTAAGAAAATACACTAAAACAACTAGCTGTTTGAGTGTATTACAGCTCGTTGTTTTAGTGCATTAGTGTTTTTAGTGTATGTTAATGTTAGTTTTTACGTGTTTCTCATTTATGCTTGTTAACAAATGAAAATGTTAAATTGTTAGAAAACATATTATTAGTCAATCATTTAATTACTAACTTCATATTAGAAAATAACATATTATTTTTTTCATAGATTAATCATTTAATTAATATCACATGAAAAACTATCACACAAAAATAACACTAAAACAGCTTATTGTTTTAGTGTATTTAGCTAGCCGGTAAAAATAACACTAAAACAGCTTATTGTTTTAGTGTATTTAGCTAGCCGGTAAAAATAATACTAAAACAGCTTGCTGAAATACACTAAAACAGCTTGCTGTTTTAGTGTATTTAGCTAGCTTGTTGTTCTACACTAAAATTTAAAGATAATAATTTATCTTAATTTATTTTAATTTAATTAATTTAAGTTAAATCAATTTAGTTTATCTAAATTTTGCTAAAAAATATACTAGCTAAATTTATTAAATTAAATACTCTAATTAAATGTAAATGAAATTTAAATATTAAAAATTATGATCATATAAAAATAGTTAGAACATAATTTTAGCTAAATACCTAAATTTTGTGAGATGTATATTCTTCCAATTTAGTTGTATTACAGCTTAAAAAATAAAAAAATAAAATGTATAATAAATATCAACTAATTAGAAGGTTTATAGGCTGTGATAAGGTAGAAATACTTAGGATTATTCATGCTAAATCATCCAAAACATAATTTTAACGTGATAACGTATTTGAATCCATTATATGTAGTGAAATTCTTTAATTTTTATGATTTTTTGATTTTTTAATTAATACGTACAGATTTTAAAAGAAATATTTTTTTTGTAGTAATAGAATTTTGAAAAGAAATTATATATATAATTTAAGAACTACATAAGAAATAACAAGCATTATCAAACCTAAAACATGTCAAAATGGTTACATTATAAATATATCACTTTCGAATTGAATTAAATTTAAATAAAATTTTGAAATGAATCGGAATAAATTTATATATCGGGCTCAATTTTATCACCTCTAACTTTTTGTATCAATTTAAATATTTACTCATAAAATAAAATTTGGATACATTTATTTACTTGTACTAATAAATCAAATTAGTAGGTAGTCAAAACAATTCGAATTGAATATAGTGGCAAAAATTGATAAATACATGTAAGCCTACATGTATTTAATTATAATTGGATATATTGTTGTTAAAATACTTATTCTAAAAATCGATACTATTTTCCATATATAATTAAGAAAAGAATTGAAAATAAAAAAAGAAAGAATAATAATTATGTTTAAGTTAAAATCATATTGGAAAATCAATTTAATAATTTATACAGGTTTTACATCATGTAGTTTAGAGTTCTTATTTTATATACTTATCCAAATAATCGATAATATTAATTTTATTTTTGAGCTAAATTAATATTTTTTCTCGTATAATCTGGAGTATTTTATAAATTGCATAGACTTAATATAGTGAAGAATAAAAATTTTATGGAGCAAAATTAAAAAGGCATCCCTGGGATAGGTCAAACATCCCTTAGCTTGCTGTCTTTTTACACTAAAACAATTTATTGTTTTAGTGTAAATTAGCATGCTGTCTTTTTACACTAAAACAGCTTGTTGTTTTAGTGTAAATTAGCTTGCTGTCTTTTTACACTCAAAGCTGCTGTTTTAGTGTAAATTAGCTTGTTGTCTTTTTACACTAAAACATCTTTGCTATTTTAGTGTAATTTAGCTTGCTATCTTTTTATACTAAAACAACTTGTTGTTTTAGTGTAATTTAGCATGCTGTCTTTTTACACTAAAACAACTTGCTGTTTTAATGTAAATTAGCTTGCTGTCTTTTTACACTAAAACAGCTTGCTGTTTTAGTGTAATTTAGTTTGCTGTCTTTTTACACTAAAACAACTTGCTATTTTAGTGTAATTTAGCATGCTGTCTTTTTACACTAAAACAGCTTGTTGTTTTAGTGTAATTTAACATGCTGTCTTTTTACACTAAAATAGCTTGTTGTTTTAGTGTAATTTAGCATGCTGTCTTTTTACACTAAAACAACAATTTAGCTTGCTGTCTTTTTACACTAAAACCAAAAAATTATCATAAAAAATTTTATGGATAATAAATTGTTCGAATTGGTTTAGATTATGTATAGATTAAGATTTTTCATTATTGTTACTTAGAGTTGATTTGGGTCCTAATAAATAAAATTTTCAAAAGTTCAACACTGATATAAAATATCATGTAAATATTTTTACTACTTTTTAGTTAAAACGACTTTAGTAGTAAATTTTTGCCAATTTATTTACTCATGTATTTCTGTTTATAACTATGTAATCACTAATTATTATGGTATAACTATAGTACTAAGTAACTGATAATACTGAATTATCTTTGGATTATAAACAGCTAGCTATTTTCCTTCTAATTTCTTTTTTGCTGTTTAAGGCAAATATGATATTTTTAATAATCAATTTTTTTAATAATCAAAATAGTATTTTTTAATAATCAAAATAATACTTTAACAAATTGGTTACAATAATGTTGTCACCAATATTGGTGTATGAACATAATTATATTTTGCCAAATTAGCTACAACAACGTTATCGCAAATTAGCTACAACAATGTTGTCGCCAATATTGGTATATGAGCATAATTTTATTTTGCGAAATTTGTGACAACATTGTTGTCGCCAAATTAGCTACAATAATATTGTCGCCAATATTGATATATGAACATAATTATATTTTGCCAAATTTGCGAGAACAATGTTGTCGCCAAATTAGCTACAACAATGTTGTCGCTAATTTGTTACAATAATTTTGTCGCCAATATTGGTATATGACCATAATTGTATTTTGCGAAATTTGCGACAACATTGTTGTCTCCAAATTAGCTACAATAATTTTGTCGCCAATTAGCTACAACAATGTTATCGCCAATATTAGTATATGACCATAATTGTATTTTGCAAAATTTGCGACAATATTGTTGTCGCCAAATTAGCTACAACGATGTTGTCGCCAATTAGCTACAACAATGTTGTCGCTAATATTAGTATATGAACATAATTGTATTTTGCCAAATTAGCGACAACAATGTGGTCGCCAAATTAGCTACAACAATGTTGTCGCCAATTAGTTACAATAATGTTGTCGCCAATATTGGTATATGAACATAATTGTATTTTGCCAAATTAGCGACAACATTTAGCTACAACAATGTTGTCGCCAATTAGCTACAACAATGTTGTCGCCAATATTGGTATATGAACATAATTGTATTTTGTCAAATTAGCGACAACAATGTTGTCGCCAAATTAGTTACAACGATGTTGTCGCAAATCGAGCCATATGTACATAATAGTATGTTTTGCTAAATTAGCGACAACATTGTTGTCGCCAATTAGCTACAACTTGGTTGTTGCTAATTAGCTACAATAATGTTGTCGCCAAATCTGCTTTTATTGTCGCAATTATTTGCGCCAAAATTTTGGTGCCTGATATTAGCAACAATAAAAATTTATTGTCGTTAATTTGTCGCAATATTTGTTTTCCCACCAAATCTTTCAAGATTTGAGACGAAAGCCATTTTTTGTCACAATGTTGTCGCTATATTGTGTATTTAGCGACAAATTTTATTGTTGTCGCAAATTTTTGTCGCTATTTTGCATTTTTTTGTAGTGTTTCTTTAGTAGATTCTCGGAAAAATATTAATAATTTTTATCCTATATGTTGTATTTGAGGAGTCCTATGTTTTATTTCTTTATCTTAAATCAATTGCTAGTTCATCTAGAATAGTCATACTAGTTGGAGTTAATTATCTTGGTGGTATATATTCAACTAAATCAAAGAATGTATCGTCAAAGTCTACTTGTAGTTTATATTATTTTTCTATAACTTTTTATGATGACTAGTTGTGAAAGTGTATATTGTTTATATGTTACTGAAAATAATTTTGATCCATTTGTCATTTCTATTCTATATAATTTATGATATAAATTTAATGCTTGATCTATATTTTTGTCTTGTAAACTTACTGAAAAGTTTGGTATTACTATAAATTTTAATTTTTTATAAACTAAATTTTCTGATACTGCTCCTAGTAGAGCATCTACTGGATCGTTTAATATTCTATCATCCATGGAAAATAATTGTATTGGACTATCTATTCCTTATCTAAAGTGTACCTTTATTATTATTTGTATTGCTCCTAAATGTAAATTTTTATATCTATTTTTATCTGAATATTTTGATAATGCTTTGTTTATTTCATATTTGTTAATTAATTGTATTATTGTATTTCATTTAGTATGATAAATATCTATAGTTGATTCATAATGTTTAGCTATATATGTTGCTTTACAAAATCGATTAAACCATTATCTTTTAAATATATCTTCTACATTGATATTTAATTTTTGATTATTCAACTGACTAAATTTTTCTTCATCAAACATTTTATTATAACTAAATATATTATTGTTACATATTATTTCTTGATCTTCATTATCTAAACTCATTATTCCTCTTCAGTTTTTTATTAGATTCAAACTCAGTTTCTATTTCTGAATCAATTTCTATATTATTATTTTCTAATTCATAATTTTGATCATCTGAACTATATTGAGATTCTATCTCATATTTACTTTCATTTTCAGATACGTCACTATTTTCTATAGTTCATAATTTTGTTATATTAAATCCTCATATATTCTATATGCTTTATGATTTTCTCTATTTTTCTTTTTAGGACATTCATTTGCATAATCTCCTTTTTCTTTACATATCCAACAAGTACATTTCTTAGGATTTTTCTTACTAAATCTTTTATTTTTTCTAAAAAATCTTCCTTTATTAAATTTACTTTTCTTAAATGGTTTAATTTTTTTATAAATTTTTTTAAATCTAGGTTTATAATATTTTTTGTTTATTTTTCTATATCTTTTATACCTCTTCTTTTTATCATAACATCCCCAATGGGTTGGTTCTGCTATTATTGGATAGCATAATCATCATTTAATTGCTCTTTTTACTTTTCTATTTTTATATGCCTGATTACACATTTTATTTATTCTTTTTAATATATATGTTTGATAAGATCCTAATGTTTCTTCTAATATTTCATTATTATTTTAAATTTCATTAAACAATTTTAGTCCTCATGGTTTTGATAATTTATATACATAAGATTGTTTTAATAATTTTATTTTTGGTGCTTTTAATTAGGGATGAGCATGGACCGATTAAACAGTCTATTAGCAAAAAAATTAACTAATCCATTAATATTGATTTTTAAAAATTACTAACCATTAATCGGTTCGTTACATTCGATTAATCAGTCCATCAATTTTAATTTTTTGATTTGGTTAATCAATATTTTTTGGTTAACCATTAAAATTTATAACATAAAATTATATAAAAAAGTTAGACAAAATTTTCAATTTCAAATGTGTAAGTAATTTAATATAAAAATTATGAAACAAACATGATTTACTAGCCAAAATTCATGTTTTATAAAAGTAATAGCTAATATTATAAAATAGAATTGATATTTACTAAAAATTATTATTTTTGATTATAAGTCAAATAAAATTTTGGATAATATTAAATGTTATAACATAAACTCTAAAAAATATAAGAAAATATAATTAAATGCTATTAAGTAAAATATGAACACCAATATGTGATAAAAAATAACATATATAAAAGTTAATTGGATATTATATATAAATATTAATATATAATTAAAGATAATGACATAATATAAATTTAGTTTAAAGTATTATATAAATTTTATAGGAAAATATAAAAAATAAGGTATAAAAATAAATATATAATTTAAATATATTTTAAGATATTATTTTATGTAAATTTTAGAGAGAAATAGAAATAATTGAAGATATAAAAATAAATAAATAAATAAATGCACACACACACATATATATATGAACTGGCTAACCATGAACTAATGGTTAATCGGTACTTAAAAACCTAAAACGTAACCATTAACAAAAAATGTAAAAATTAAAAACTGTAACTGAATTCATCAAATCTGTTAACCATAAAAATCGATTCGATTTCGGATCGATTTTACGGTTAACCATATTTTCGATTTTTTTTGCTCATCACTACTTTTAATATATTTTTTTAGCAATATTATAACAATATTTATTAAATTCACAAGTATACTGTTTTAGATAGCATAAATTACATATTATTAACTTTTATATTTTCCATAAATATTCTTATCCTACTTTATTAGCTGTTTTTGATGGATTAAGCCAATGATCTCTAAAAAATTCTCCTTTTATTACAATAAATCTTTGTAATAATTATTTTATTATGTTTGTGGCTGTAAACGTTTCATTATTTGGTCCGTATTTTATATTTTATCTGTCTTCTGGTCTAATTGCATTCCACCATAATTCTATGTTTCCTTTTAAAGTACTTATTAAGAAATTACATGTTTTTTATAAATCATATCCATATAATTCATTTTTATCCATTTGTTTTATTTTTTTGTACATCTTCTACACAATCTAAATCTAATCATATTCCATTTAGATATATCGGTTCTATTTTAGATTTCATTGTAAATTTAGAATTATTATATATTGGTCTTTGTCTAGGAATTTTTCTTTTATATTTTTCATATTCTTTTATACCTATATTTTCTTTTAATATTTCTTATTCTGTTTCATTTATTACTCCAGAATATTCTTTCGTTTCTATTTTTACTTGACTACATGTTGGATTTACATTCATTTTTAAATTTTCCTATTTCATAAGTTAAATTTAATAAATATATCATTTCCAACTATTTCATTTTCTTCATATAATCTTAATCCTTCTTCTAATGTTAACATATGTGTTTTAATAGTTACTCCTTATTTCATCTAATGTTAACATATGTATTTTAATTAGGGATGAGTTTCTTAAATCAGTCCATTACTATCAGTTAACCGCTATATCGGTTTCGATTTTTAACTCGATTTTTTGGATTGGTTTATCGGTTAACCACTAAAAAAATTTAATATAAAAATTTAATAAATTATATAATTTATAATATTATTTTTAATAGTTAAAAATGCTTTAAAAATGAAAAATACTAATTAAATACAATATCCATTAAAATAATCAAAATAAAAATAAAATTTTCATAATTAATTATAAAAATTAAAAATATTCAATATAAAACTAATAATAGAATATTAATTATGCACATAATTTTAATGTTTATTTACTAAAAATATAAATTTTACAAAATTATATATCATAATATTTATAAATTACACAAAAATTGAAATATATATATATATATATATATATATATATATATATATATATATATATATATATATATATATATATATATATATATTCGATTTTGATTTCGGATCGGTTAAACATTGATTAAAGTAAAAACGATAAATCTAAAATTTCGATTCGGTTAACCTAAAATTCGGTTCGATTTCGAACCAGTTTTTCGGTTAACCAAAATTTCGATTAACCATGTTCACCCCTAGTTTTAATATTTACTCCTTTTTTGTGCAGGTTCATTTAATTTTTCTTTTTCTTTTTCTATTTTTTCTACTCTTATTTTTAATTCTCCTACTTTTTCTTTAAGTTCTTTTAATATGTCAAATATTTTATCCATTTATTTTCTATATTTTTTATTTTTGGGTTTTTAAAGGTTGTGGCAAGAAGATTCATGCTTCCTCCACCATAATTATCTTTTCCATATAAAGTACTTGTAAAGCTATATGGTTTATTGCTTATTTTTTTATATTTTGATTTATAATTTTTAAGTTATTATTTAGTTGATAAAAATGTTCATCATATGTATATCAACCTATATTTTTTATTTCTTCCATTAAGTTTATCCAGTATATTCCATTTTAATTGCTATATATTCTAATAATCCTTCTATTTGATTTAACTTATTTAATATTCTAGTTTCCAAATTTAATTCGCATAATATTCTGTATTTTATTAATTCTAAATTTTCTATTTGATTTAATTAATTTTTTATCTTTTCTACATTTGGACTTAATTATAATCTAATATCTTGCATTAATTTTCTATTGGTCATATTAGTATTATCTTTTTTTTGTAATTGTTTAATTAGTTCTATGTCTTCTTTACGTAAATTTTCTAATAAAGATTTTTCCATTTTGTACTAAATTGAAACTTTTCCTTAACTTTTCTTGGGTTTGTCTTATTATAAAATTTGTATTTTTGAAAACAAAGGTTAAAAAAGTTGTATGGGTGAAAACGTTTCTCAAAAAGTTATATATATATATATATATATATATATATATATATATATATATATATATATATATATATATATATATATATATATATATATATATATATATATATATATATACACAACTATTCTAGAAGCAATAATTGTTGTGGGTTTGGCCCATATTTTTTTTTTAGAAAAATGAATTGAAATAATGCATAATTTCTCTCATAAAATTTTCACCAATTAACATATTATTTTTAAAATTAATCAAGTGTCAAATTACTCTCTAAATATATTAAAAAGTATTAGAAAATCAAGCAAATAGCTGGATAATATGATATTTTTAATAATTTTTTAGAGTAAATGACATTTTTAATAATTTTGTGGATTTTTTTATATTTAAAAAAAATTAGGGGCTATGGCATTCGATTAATTCAAGTGGTAATATGATAAATGGTGATAGTTTGGAGAGAAAATATATATTAACTCAAATGTATTTATGTTTATGTCCCATTTACAAAAATGAAAAAAAAAGTTATATTTTGGTCCTTGAATTATTTTTTTTTGTTAGATTAGAAGCTCATTCATTTAATTTTTTTAAAATTATGTTTTCATCTCTCATTTGTTTTTGCATATTTTTCTTTTTAAATTAGCTTTAACCTTATGTTTCCCAAATTTTTTTTATCAATGCTATAATTTGTAAAATAAATTTGAAAAGCCATGAAATGAAAATTATATACTAATTATATCTACAAATTAATCTTAAAATAATTATTTATAAAAAAAAATAAAAAATAAATAGACATTTCATCAATTTTTATTCACATCAGAGTGGAAAGAGAATTTATAGTTTTATACATTAATTTTCTTATTGTCCGATAAAATTATAGCTTTTTAGGAAATTATAATTTTTCCTGTCACTTTCATCATGGGAAATGGTGTGATGAACTATTGATAATTCAAGCATAAGCATATTGGGTCTAAGTATTAACACTTGTTAATTTATTCTTAAAAAAGTTGAAATATTTAAATATTTCATATATATATATATATATATATATATATATATATATATATAGTGAGATGCTTATTGTGTCTTTATTCAAAACATATTATACTCATAAAGTTAATCATGACAATTGCACATGTCATTAAAATTAGATAATAACATTAAAGTTTTGGAGTATATCTTTAAAAAGTTTAGTAATTATTAAATTGCAAACTAAAAGGAATTACATATATGAAATTCACTACAAGAAAAATGCAATTTAACAATGGAAAATAGCAACGAAAAATTGGTATTTTTCGTTGCTATAAACAAATAGCAATGAAAATTAGCAACAGAAATTTCTGTTGCTAATCCGGTGGTTGCTATTTTTAGCAACGAAATTTATATTTCTGTTGCTAAATTTAGCAATGAACTTGATATTCCATTGCTAAATTCAACCAACTCATTTTCGATGAATCGATAAATTTTAGCAACAGAAAATTATACTGTTGCTAATTTTAGCAATGAAAAAAACGTTTCCGTTGCTAATTTTAGCAATGGAAAATGCAATTTCGTTGCTACAATTAGCAACGGAAAATGTAATTTTGTTGCTAATTTTAGCAACGAAAAAAAAAATTCGTTGCTAAAATTAGCAACGAGAAATTCAATTCCATAGCTAATTTTAGCAACCAAAAGTCAGTTCGCAATGATACATAAATTCCCATCGATAATTGACGTTACTAAATTTAGCCATTGAAATCATCAAAATTTTGAGGATCTGAATAAGATTTTAATTTCAATTTAAATTGATTAGTCATAAAAAATATAATGTAGTTAACTTAATTATAACATAGTATAATCCATAATCTGAATAAGAAGCAATAAAAACATAACATAAACTCAGTATCGATACCTAAATAATACAGTAGAATCCATAGAAACTGATATATAGAAACATAACTCAAAATCAATACCAATACCTAAATATTACAAATATAAACTATGTAGTTTGTGAAGGAGGACGATCTGGCCGTTGAGAGGTGTTGTCCTTGTTTTTCAGATCTTTCACCTCATTCTTTAGTTGGATTACAATATTGAGCAACATGCTGACAGTATTCTCAAGCTGAATGACTCTCTCATAAGGTTCAGAACGCCTACTACAAGCAACTATGAAGGATGCAGAGGAATGCAAATGGGATGTATTTGCAATAGATCGTAAGCCAAAAATCCTTCCTTGATTATTCTTACCACCAACTACATTAAGAAATATCCGACTCTCATCCACATTTTCAGAGTTTTGTCGCTGTTAAGTGAGAGTCTCTTGTAATTGCTCCTATAATTACAATAGTTACAATGAATTAACTGTATTTCATTAAATAATTAATGTACAAATATAAATTTAACGTACATTGAGTTGTCTGCAATGGGCATTAATAAATGTCTGATTAACATGCTTTTTGTATGGGTGTACATAAAAACTTTAAGATATGTTGGCCTCTTACCCAAGGACTTTTCCTACATAACCAATTAAACTAAAGTTTATAAAAAATTCAGCAGAATTTCCTTTAAATTTATGACATTTATCTCCTGTGAAATGAAAAATTTAGCTAAAAAATGTATTATTATCAAACATTATCATTATCCAACAGTTTTCAAACATTATCATTATCAAACATTATCGTTATCCAACATTATCGTTGTCCAACATTATCAAACATTATCATTGTCTAATAGTTATCAAACATTATCATGATCAAACATTATCATTATCCAACATTATCATTGTCCAACATTATCAAACATTATCATTGTCCAACATTATCAAACATTATCATTACCTCATGTGACATAGAAATTTACATATATTAAACCATCATTATCCAATAGTATCAAACATTATTCTAAATTCATACATTGAAATATTATTCTAAATTTCCTAAAATTCAAATACTTACCAGTTTATCTGCATGCTCATGATGGCTAAAAGTTCCTCCAGTGTGCACCGTTAAACTCTCTCCATCTAGACATCCCCGTTTGTTTGAAGAATTTCTCTCTAAAATTGCAATTGCTTCAGGTGATGCCCAGTATTCCTGCCAACGACCCCATATTTCTTCAAAAATAAAAGAAGGTAGTTCACCACTCTTGTGTAATTTAGCAACAAATTCTTTATATCGTTGATGAGCACGCTTTTCCCAAACTTGATAAATGACACCATTAAATTTTGAATCCCAAAAAAATTCTTTCTGAAAAAGAACATAATTTAATTAATGTAAAATACAATAGATATGCCATTAATCTATGAAATTAGCTATTTCATCACAAATAATGCAATTTATTTTTTTACCTCAAACTCTTGATAGTAAAAATCTCTTTTCTGCAGAGAGAGATTCTTCTATACATAACCCTCAATTTCTATCATCTCTTTGAACTTGGATCTAATTTTTTTTAAGCAAATACCTGATGGAATAAACCTGTTAATATAAACAAAATTAGATCAATTTTAAATTAAATATCCATAGAACATATATAAACTAATATTATCTTCTAATACAAAATTAGATCAATACTCGCATATCATTGATAATCTTAATGTAAATTCTTCCATCAACTCCCTTCGCACAAGGTTGGAAGCCTTTTTCTTCATCCTCAGCATCTACCGTCAGTTCATTTGTCGGTATAGATCCAAAGTCTGGTGTGGGAGTAGCGTGTGCTGATATATTTGGATTGTTGGATGCTGAATCACTTGGTAGATTAGGAGAGCTATTAGGGTTTGTAGTAGGTGACGATGAAGCCTGATATGGCTATTGAGGATCTGAATACAGACCTAAACTTGTAGACCCTACAGGTTGAGATAGGTACACTTATGCACTGTCATCTTTATTCGATGTTAATCTGAGCCTGGGCGGCAATAGATTATTCTTTCTTTTGGGTGCCATGTTTCATTCCTGAAAATCAAATAAATAGATCATTCTTCCTATAATAGAACAATACAATTACATCATATATAATAATAATTCATTAATACAATAATAACATGTTTGGATTATGATATAATAAAATAAAACATACTCAAATTAATCACTTTCATCACTTAATTGCACATCAAAATCATCCTCTATTTCAGAATATTCGAAATTAAAATCTAGCTCATCTTCAGAATTTGGCCCATCTATGGATTCGTCATCATCTCCAGATAAAATTTCCATAAATTCATTATTTTGATCATTTAAAGGTTCATTCTCAAAACATGCATTTATTTCATAGGCACCCCGATTCTTCTTTCTGAAATGCTTCACTTTCATTTGTCTTGCTTTCTCCTTTAGACTGTCCTTCAAAAATACCTCTTGGTTTTACTTTGCAAACTGCCAACCAATTTGACTTATCCCATCTTAAACTAGGATAAGGGACATAATACACCTGCATCGCTTGCATTGCCAACATGAACGGTTCAAATTGTTTAAATCTTCTCCGTTGGTTGATTTTAATGAGATTATATTGGTTATGTACTTTTGTTCCAAAATTAGGAGTAGGATCAAACCATTCACACATAAAAAGTACACAAAATTTTATCAGCAATGCGGGGTATTCAATTTCAAGTATCCCAATAATTTTGCCAAAATAATCCATCAGCTCCCCTTGTATGCAAACCCTACTATTTACTGTTGCCATGCTATGCCCATAATTTTTTATATGGAATTTGTATCCATTAACAAAATAGACTGGATATGATTTAGCAGTTCGCAAAGGTCCTTTTATAAGATCACATATGAGCCTGTTTTTTATTCTATTTTCAGAAGCCTACATAATTTAAAAAAGGAATCCTAATCAATAAATATAATAATTTGTAAGTTTAACAATACTTTATTAAAATATTCCTCGTATTGCAAGTTAAAAACTTACATAATTTGCAAACCAAAGCAGAAAGTTTCTTTCCACTTCTTTCTTGATGTCATCCTGTGATTTTTTCAGCATTAGCTCACTTAACAATTCCTCGTATTCACTAAAAACATTAAAAATTATCTCAGCTATAAACTCTAATCACTGAGACTAAGAACTTAACCAATTTCAAATATAACTTAAATTTACTGCACGAAAGGTTGAATTTCTTGGCAATTCAATAAAATGTAACCATTGACAGCCTCCATTTCTTTGTCTATCAACATTCTTCTTGTTGAACGTCCATGTGTTCAGCCAGGATATGTAAAAATAGATAAGTTATCATCATCAATTCGTGCACCCCTATCGTCATTACGAGGAACTTTTCTTTCTCGAGTGATCACATGCGGCTCAAAATAATGTGAACAAAATGTACTTGCTTCCTCTACTAAATACGCATTGCATATAGAGCCTTCAACTCTGGCTTTATTTTTAACATTTTTCTTCAAGGGATGTAAATTCCTACATCACAAATAGGATAATTATATTCACTCATTTGATATAAATCTATGTCAGTTTTAGCTTAAAAGGGTATTTAATTACCTCTCAAATGGATACATCCATCGTATTTAACTAGACTTGCAAGTTTAGCCTCGTGTATTAAATGTATGAGTAGATGCTCCATTCAATCAAAAAAGCTAGGAGGAAAAATACCCTCTAACTTGCACAAGGTAACCGGTATGTCCATTTCTAGTCTTTCTATATCAAACATTTGAATTTTAGATGAAGTTAAGCTTTTGAAAAACAAACTTAATTCTGTTATAGCTTTCCAAACATTGTTCGGTAGGAGCTCTCGAAATGCAATTGGAATTAGTCTCTGCATAAATACATGACAATCATGACTTTTCATTCCAAATAATTTGTACTTCCTCATATCAACACACCTTGCCAATTTTGAAACATATCCATCTGGAAATTTAAGCCTTTTCAACCATTCACACAAAATTTGCTTTTTTGTCCAAAGTGTAAGAGGCTTTTGGATATTTACCTACATTTGGATCTTTATTTAACTCACTTCTTTTACAAAAAATTTTCAAATTAGCTATTGATTTTGCATTGTCCTTTGTCCTCCCTTCAATGTTCATGATTGTGTTGAAAATATTTTCAAAAATATTTTTTTCAATATGCATCACATCTAGATTATGTCGTATCAAATTAGTTTTCTAATATGGCAAATCCCAAAATATACTCCATTTTCTCCAATCGAAGTTATGACTTATGGTCCTATTAACCTCTTCAGCTTCAAGGTCTGTGACTTTCAGAAACCCTAACTCATCAATCTCTCATAATATATCTTCACCAGATTTAGTTGGGGGTGGAGGTTTTTGTACCATCCTATTCTTGATGAAATTTTATTTATTGCATATAAATGGGTGATCTAGAGGAAGAAATTTCTTGTGGTTGTCAAACTGATGTTTTATCCCTGTTAGGAAGATGAAATGTATCAAAATCATTGCCACAGTAAGGGCAAGCCAAAATCACTAATAGTCTACATCAATGCTGCTTTCATCTGAAAATTTTGTTTAAGGGACACATCGTATGTTTCAACACCAAATTCCCACAGATGATTCAATTCAGATATCAATGGTTGTAAGAATACATCAATTTTATGCTTTGGATTTTTAGGTCCTAGCACAATCACTGTCAAGAACATTTATGCCTTGTCCATACACATCTATGGAGGTAAATTATAAGGAGTAATTATGATTTTTCATAAGGAATATTATTGCCCCGATTGACCAAAAGGTTGAAACCTATCTGTGGATAATCCCAACCTGACATTTTGACTTTTTGCTGCAAACTCAGTATGTGTGTCATTGAAATGTTTCCATACGATCTCATCCGATGGATGGGTTATACTTCCATCATTCTATTTATGTTCATTATGCCATCTCATGTGGGCTACAGTAACATCAGAGGCATACAGTCTTTGAAGCCTCGGAGTTAGCAAAAAATAATACATCAGCTTCTAAGGAACTAATTTTTGCTTCCTAGTACGCGCTCTTGGTTTGAACCTAGGTTGGCTACAGTATTTGCACTCTTCTAATTCCACATCTTCTCCCCAGAACAACATACATCCCAACCTGCAATAATCTATTCGTTCAATGGGCAAACCAAGAACCCGAATAAGCTTCTTTATTCCATAAAAATTCTCAACCATTTCATGCTCATGAGGCAGTGAATCATTGTACCATGTAAGAATATTATCTAAACTTCGTTCAAAAATATGACCTTCAGACTTTATGTTTAATATTCGGGCAATGGCAGACAGTTGAGTCATTTTCTCACAGTTTGGCCATAATTCTTGGTTAGCTGACTCTAGTAAGTCAAAAAATATTTTTGCATTTGGGTTTGGTTCCTCTTCAATATTCTGCATATTTTCTTGAAAGGAATAACCAACTGCATCATAAACCATTTGTGCGTAAAGATTTTCATTTACATCCACATTATTTGGTCGAATACCAGCTCCTCCTGCAAATCCATCTATATTTACTCGTGAATATACTTGATTACCCCTAGAGGTGCTACAAATTATTGGCTCCCCATGCCGTGTCCATTCAAAATAATTTAGAAAATACCTTTTTTTTAACAAATGTAGATGCACTTCATCAGTAGGGAGTAAACAAATATGTTTGCACTTTTTACATGGACATTTGATTTTTGGACTATCCATATATACAGGTTACGAATTTGCATATTCAATGAATGATTGAACGCCCTCGGCAAACTCAATTTTAATGCAACCATCTGGCATTAATTGCCTATACATCCAAGATCTATCAACATTACTCATACTTGCATACATGGATAACAATTGAATATAAAAGAGTCATATGCATATGTATAAGAAAACAGAACTAAAAGGCTGAGTCCCAAAAAAGTGAGAGCATAATTAAGCATAGCACTAAAACTAGAAAACTAAACAAAGTATAAAACTGTCAAAGTAAAATAACAACCTAAAACCTGATAGCAGAGAGAGCCCCCTAAATAGCAACAACCACGAAGAGCACCAACATAGATTAGAAACCAAGACAAATATCAGCCTTTGCAAAAATAGCTAGTTAGAGAAAGAAAAAATAGACAGAATTTAAGTGAAATGCTAAAATGACTAATTGTAAAGGGTAATAGAAAATAAAAAGCTAAAGAGCAAATAAAGAAACATTTTTGCCAAAACATGATCTCGACATCAAATAATCCTCTCGTCCAACCACATATGGTTTCTCAATCTGGATTTTTTAGCCTATAAAACATTATTTTCCCATTTCCTTTTGCTTTTAGCAAACAATTGTGGCCTCTAAGTGTTTTATACCAATCAAAGTTGGAAATTCTTGTCCCTTCTATATAAAAAAATAGAAACATAATGATAAATAAATAAATAAATAAATAAAAACTTGATAAGGCATTCTTTTTCCTTTCAAAAGAAATATCATTTTTTAGTTACATGTCATCCTTATCCTATAGAAAGTAATATTCCAGGATAAGGAAAATAATATTCTTAGAGTAATTTTCTTTTTTAGTCATCTCAAAATATAAGATTTGCTATATTTATCCTAATATTAATGTTTAAAATATCTATAATGTTTCTATTTAATTTTTTCAAGTAAAATACAAAATAATGTGTTATTTAATTATAAATATGTGTAATATTAATTAATTTATCCAATAACGTAAAATTTGTTCAAATACCATAATTCCAATGGTCAAGTTAACTAAATGGATATAAACAAACTTGCCATTATTCATCAGTAGAAAATTGCAATGGCAATGAAACAAACATATACTAATTTTATTATTACCATTTAACAATAATCTCCATGATTTAAAAATTCTCAGTTTAAATAGAGAAAAATGCATAACTAAGAAAAAAAAAGTTAAAAAGAGCAAATTTAGATACAAAAGCTCGTAGTCTACAATTCACTTTTCATTTCCCTTCATAATATTATTAGAGTAATGAAAATGATCTCATGCTAATATATCTATCTTTGGCATTGGCCAGACATAAAGAGCATTCTGATTAAGATTGAAAAACAAACTAGAGATCCTCAATCACTATAATAAGCTATATAGAAATGTTCTCAATCAATTTTGATAACTATAGCAACTAGAGAAATTGATTAACATATGACTAGAGAAAGAATAACATCTCCACAATTAATAGCCTTATGGTCATATGGAAAAAATCTTATGATATATGGCTTCTATATATTAGACAACCAAATATCAAGGCAAGCAAGATAGAATCTAAACTAACCTATAGTTTATAATAAGGGATGTGCTAACAAAAAAATATGTTGTAAGGTGATTATTGGCAAACTTTTACTTTTCATAGAGTAATATCCCTAATCAAAATCAACAACTTATCATTTCATTGAAAAATTGGATTAAGATCCAACATTATTATGAATCAAATTATTGAAATTGATATAAATACCAAAAGATTTTACTTTCCCCTCTTTCATTTATTTATACTTGACAACATTTTCTCTCTGATTTTCTCAGAAGCCAAATAGAACCCATGAGCAGAATTACATATATTCAAGAAAACAAGAAGCTGAATACACATTCATAACCAATCAAGGCAATAAACTGTAGCAGTATAACTAAAAAAAATGAACATAAAGAGAGAAAAAAATAGATGTTATTACTTACAATGCTTCTTCTTTGTTCAATAGCAACAGCCAAACCAAAGGCAATGAGATCAAATATAAAGACTGTAATTAGTAGCAGTTTTGATGCCTTGGCTACTTAATTAGCTTCTTCACAGATTGTACATATCTCTTTCTCTTATAATCTTTATTGTGCAGATATGGAACAGGAGGAGAAATCATGAAATATAAAGAAAAAGTGTGAAAGGCAAGAAATATTTTACCTAAAGATAAAGATATTACAACTATTTGAAATGAGTATTTTACCTTACATTCAAAGATTTCAGAATAAGAATACAATATTGGCCAATTTATTATGGGTCTCTCCTACGCTACTCCACAGGGAGGACAGTGGAAAATAGAATTTCAACCATTGATGAATATCAATATGCATTTATCTATAAAGAAAATAGTGGAATTTAAATATTCAACTTCTTGAATTTTTTTGCCTAAACTACTACTAAAATTAAGCTCATTTAGCTTGAATTTTGCATTGCATTTCCAAGAAAGGATGAAATGGTACAGTAGAGTGAAAGATAGAGAGAGGGTCCATCGATGTTCCTTTCTAACTATTAAAGAAGTTACCCCTCTTATGAAATGACCAAAAATAAAATTGAAAAGAAAGTTATATTGTAAAGATTAAAAAAATAAATACAAAAAAGGTACTATTATCAATTTCCTACCTTACTTTATGTATGACTATGAGTAATGTTAATTGGTGAATAAACATACTTTGGATTATCCATCCTTCTATAATCCAACAAAACAAGGTCCAAGATGCCTAAATTATAAAGGCTACATTGGGCCCTAAAATCTATGAATTTAATAAATTTAGCCCAAAACATAAGTTTTTAGTTCCATCTGAAGTCATGCTTGCAGGCATAAACTGTTGACCGCTGGTTCAAGTGACCACTGATAATAACCTCTACATAGATATCTAGAAATCTAAAACTAAAATGGCTAATCAATTAAATGACTTATAATTATATCTGTATATTAAAACAACTTTATACTGTACATATCAAGCTATTGTATTTACCATGTCATGAGCAAATTCAAGGGAAATGTGGGCTATCCAATTCTCATCCAATAGTTATAAACGTGAGGGAAACTGCTAACTGTATGAGATTGAATTATCTAGAGTATTTGATTAGTAATAATTTCGATCACTGTGCAGTTCTCTTACACTTTACTTCACGTTATTCCCACATTGTTTCAGAAAATCACGCAATATCAGGAGATTAAAATAAACATGGGACTAAAAAATGGTAGCCCCACCAAAAAATAAATTACAAAGTAATAAAGCATAAATGCTGTCACAGCATCAAATATTATGATTCAATAAACCCCACTGTTTGGTGAATAAATGAAGGAAAATAAATTAAAGCAGGCAGTATATATACATAAGTGGATATACACAATATACATAAACATGTTCTTATTAGTTATTTCAATAAAGCATTTAAACAGCATATCCTTACTAAGAGCAGAAAAAAAACCCATGAACCAGAACAAAAACTAGAACAGAACTCATCAACAATTACTGAGTATTGAAATCAAAAAATAAAGAGAAGAAGGAAGGACTAACCTTAAATCCGAAGGAGTGGAAGACTCAAATAGAGAGCGAAAGAGAGAGCTGGAAGGCGATAGGTGCAAAGAGAACAAAAAAAAAAGAAGAAAGGAGCATCATTTATACCTAGGGTTTTCCAAAAATAGCAATGGAAATTAATTCCGTTGCAAATTTGCAACCAAATAAATTTTCGTTGCTATTTTTGGAAAATTATTCCTAGGGCTAAGTAAAATAGCAACGAAATCAAATTTCCGTTGCTATTTTTGGACCTAAATTTTTTTCACTTCTTTGGGACCAAATTACCAACGGAAATTGCTTCCCGTTGCTATTTTTTGACCCACATTTAGCAACAAAAATAAAATTTCATTGCTACTTAGCAACAGAATCAAATTCCATTGCTAAAATAGCAATGAAAACTTTTTTCCGTTGCTAAATTTCATTCCAAAATTTAGCCGCCATCTAATGCTGCCATTTTTAGCAACGGTAATAGATTTCCGTTGCTATTTTCGTGGCCATATTGTGGTGCTAAAATTTCCCTCTCTTTTTAGAAATGAAATACCACCATTTTTTATTCTATTGCTAAATAAAAAAATTAACCTAATTTAGCAACGGAATTTAATTTTCGTTGCTAATTAGCAACGAAAATCAAATTTCGTTGCTAAATTAGCAGCGAAATAAATTTTGTTGCTATTTTTCCGTTGTTATTTGTAGATTTTCTTGTAGTGATTTTAAAAATCTTTTAAAAAATTGACTCTTATAAAGAATGTGTTTAAAAAAATACTTTTTAATAGGCCTGGTAAAATTGATCCAAATCCAAAACTCCATTCAAATCCATAACAAAAAAAATCTAAACCCAATCCAACCCAAAAAGTATCTATTAGGCCAACTTAAAAATTATGCACTTTTTGTGACCCGTTTAGGTCTAGCCCTGATGCACAATGGACCTCCTCTAAGATCCCTAATTCTGCCCCCTTCCAATCCAGTTCTCTTTCTCTCTCATTCTTAAAATCATGATTTACTTTGCCCTTTCCACCCTGATCACCTTTCTCCCTCTCCACTGTCCAATAGTCGGTAGCCTCTAGCTTTTTAGCTCTCCTTGACCGGCCATCATCCACAGCCTCCATCGCCAACCAAACTTCGATTCTTAATAGCTGTTATTTTATAGTTTTTAATCTTGTTTGTTCAATCATGTTATAATATGTACAGCTGTTAACTTAATTATAGGGATTGATTGTTAGCTTAATTATAGGAAATTGTTAGGGATTTGTTTCCTAATTCAACTCTTGTAAACAATATAAATACTTGTATATTTTTCAATGGAAAACATAAGAATTATTTCTCACTTTCACATGGTATCAGAGCCTAGTCAAGTTTCTGGGTCTTTTGTTTGAGGGTTGCGATTCCCTCTTGTCGGTATCGGAATTTTCCTTCTTTTGGTTTCCTAGTTTTTGAGATCTGCTCCTTAGGGTGATATTTTTCGATGATCGGTTGTTCTCATTGCCACCACAAGGAGGAGTGCCTCAGTCAGTCCGGCCATTTTACCTTTTTTCGGTGACCATCGGAGCCACGAGTGAGTCTCACGTGCCGCTCGAAGAATCACTGCCATTTCACGCGCCGGCGAGTGACGGCATGTGGCCTGTCTGTCGGACCTCCACTTTCAGCTCTAGCATCGCCTGAGTGTTTCCGACCAGATTGCAGTGTCGGTTTTCTCATCCGATCTCTTCTAGAGTTCTCTCTCTCAAAATCCATTCCTGCCTCTTCTCTGGTGTGCGTTCTGTTCTCACACTGCCTGCTGCTGCTGCTTCTCGGTGAGGTATATTACTCTCTTTGCTGAATTCATTGATTACAGTTATTTGCAACGGGTTTAAATGGCTGAGAATAGTGATAAAAAGACTTTTACTGAAATTATGTTTGGTTCGTCTAAAATTACAGATAGAAAACTAACTGGAAGTAACAATTATGCACAATGGAAAAGAATAATTAGTAGATTTGTGATGAGTGTAGACTTAGAGGACCATTTAACTAGTAATCCACCGTCTAAAGATGATGTTGTTAGTCGAAAGAAATGGTTAATGGAGGATTATAAGTTGTTTAATCAAATTCAAAATACTTTAGATCCTGCTGTTGATGATGTTGTGAATCATTGGGATAGTGTAAAAGAATTATGGGAATATCTAGAATTTTTGTATGCCTGCAAACAAGATATGTCCCGTGTCCATGATTTGTTGCTAAAGATTTATCGAGCAAAACAAAAAGGTTGCTCCTTGTTCCAGTATTATACTAAAGTGAAACAAGCCTTTGAAAAAAAGCGGGCTATGTTTTCTATTGTTGCTGATGTTAAACAAATACAAGAACAAGAGGAGCAGATTGTGGTGCAGTGTTTCTTAGCAGGATTGGGTTCTGAATATGATGTGGCACGCACACAATTGTTAACTGGTGAGTCACTTCCTTTTTTTACTGAAGTTTATGCTCGTTTGCTTCGAGTTTGTAAAGACGGTGATTTGCCTTCTGGTATGATACCCAATGATATAGTGGCATTGGTTGGTAATGCATCGGATAGTAATCGCGGAGGTAAAGGTGGAAATAGTAGTTTTGTTGTTGGGAATAGTAGTAATTCTCGTACATGTCATTATTGTGGAGTTGAGGGGCACATTAAAAAGAATTATTGGAAATTACATGGGAAACCCTCCAAGAACTCAAGTTAGATGAATAATAAGAGGTTTACAAATGTAGCTACTCAGGATGGCATCCTACCGCTTCCACAATCATCCTTACCATCTGTCACTATTTCACCAGATGAGTATGCTCGTTTAACTACCACTTATGATTCACAGCAGTTATCTTCTAGGACTTCAGCTTTGGATAATATAGGTAACCCTGCTGCATGTCTTTCCACCTCATCTCGTAGTTGGGTTATTGACTTAGGTGCTACTGATCATATGACTGGTAACACATGTATTCTCTCTTCTTTCAAATCTATTGCTAATTTACCTTGTGTTACATTAGCCAATAGATCTACTACTTCTGTAATTAGACGTGGGACAGCTAACCCAACAAATTCTCTTCTATTGTCATCTGTTTTATGTTTATCATCTTTTCCTTTTAACTTGTTATCTGTTAGCCAAATTACCCAAAATCTTAACTATTGTGTTATTTTTTATCCCAATTATTGTCTTTTTCAGGATCTTGGAATGAAGCAGATTCTTGGTAGAGGGTGTTTGGTGAATGGCTTGTATGCTCTTGAATCAACTTTTCAACCAGTGCCTCGATCCATTGCTTGCACAAGTTCATCTTCTCTTTTGCAACTTCATTGTCGTTTTGGTCATCCTCCTCTTTCAACTTTACAAAAGTTATGTCCTAGTCTTAAAAGGGAATCTACTTTAGAGTGTGAAGCTTGTCAATTTGCTAAACACCATAGAGTATCTTATTCTCCTAGATTAAATATATGTGTTGAGTCTTCTTTTTACTTAGTTCATACTGATGTATGAGGTCCATGTCCTGTTACATCCAAACTTGGTTTTCGTTATTTTGTGACATTTATTGATGATTATTCTCGGGTTACTTGGCTTTATCTTATGAAATCTCTATCAGAGTTGTTTACTATATTTTGTGCTTTTCATGCCGAAATTAAGACTCAATTCAACAAATCCATCTGTATTTTAAGAGGTGATAATGCTAAAGAATATGTTTCTTATTCTTTTAAATCTTATCTCTCTGAGCATGGTATTATTCATCAGTCTTCTTGTATTGTTACCCCTCAGCAAAATGGTGTAGCTGAGCGGAAGAACCGTTACTTATTTGAGGTTGCTCGGGCACTAATGTTTCATATGCAGGTTCCTAAAATATTTTGGGTAGATGCTGTTTCTACTGCTTGTTTTCTAATCAACAGAATGCCCTCTTTTGTTCTTGATGGTCAGATTCCATATTCTCTTCTTTTTCCCTCTTCTACCCTTTTTCATCTTTATCCTTGGATTTTTGGATATACTTGCTTTGTTCAAGATATGCGACCTTAAGTTTCAAAACTTGATCCTAAATCTCTTAAGTGTGTCTTCCTGGGATACTCGCATGAATAAAAGGGGTATCGTTGTTACTCACCTTCTTTGGGTCATTATTTGGTATCTACTGATGTTACATTTTTTAAACATACACCTTTCTTTGGTTTCTCCGTGTCCTCTTCTTCGCCTTCTAGTGATTCAGGGGATGATTTTCTTGTTTATACTGTTAGTGAACAGGTAGTATCTCCTCCTTCTCGACCCGTTATTCATCAAGTTTATTCTCGACGTGTGCATCATTCTATCGAGACACCTCCTACTCTTGCTTCTTTTTTAGATCCTCCATCACCACCAGATCCTAGCCTTGACCTTCCTATTGCTCTTCGCAAAGGTAAACGCACATGTACTTACCCTGTTTCTTCTTTTATGTCTTATCATGCTTTATCACCTTCCTCCAAGTCTTTTATAGCTTCCTTAGACTCTATTGCTATTTCAACGTCCCTTACTGAAGCATTAGCTCATGATGGTTGGTTAGCTGCAATAAAAGAAGAGATGATGGCCTTAGAGCAAAATCATACTTGGGATCTTCTACCTTTGCCCTCTCAGAAAAAGGATATTGGTTATAAGTGGGTGTTTACTGTTAAGATGAATCCTGATGGCTCTGTTGCTAGATTGAAAGCTCGATTGGTTGCTAAAGGATATGCACAAACATATGAAATGGATTATTCTGAGACCTTTTCTCCAGTTGCAAAACTTTCATCTATTCGATTGTTTATTTCCTTAGCTGCTAATTACTGTTGGCCACTTTATCAACTTGATGTGAAGAATGCATTCTTGCATGGGGATTTGAGTAAGAAGTTTACATGGAGCAACCACCTGGTTTTGTTGCTCAAGGGGAGTCAGGAAAGGTGTACAAATTAAGAAAGTCTTTGTACGGGTTAAAACAGTCCCCTAGTGCCTAGTTTTGGGAGATTTAGTACAGTTGTGATTGAGTTTGGCCTACGGAGAAGTGCATATGATCACTCAGTGTTCTTTACATCATCTATTTCTGGGTGTATTTTGTTGGTTGTATATATGGATGATATAGTGATAACTGGAAGTGATGAAGCTGGAATTACGAGGTTGAAGCATTCCTTGGGACTCAGTTTCAAACCAAGGATTTAGGACCATTGAAATATTTCTTAAGGATTAAAGTTTCTCACAATCAGAAAGGGATCTATCTATCTCAAAGAAAATATTGCCCGAATTTATTAGATGGTGCTAGTTTTATTGAGGCAAAAGCATGTGATGCGCCTATGATACCAAATATGAAAGCTAAAAATGGAGACTTGTTTGAGAATCCTAAAAAATATAGGAAGGTTGTGGGAAAATTGAACTACCTTACTATCACTTGTCCTGACATTGCTTTTCTAGTAAGTGTTGTTAGTCAGTTCATGTCATCTCCTAAAACCTCACATTGGGATGCTGTTGTACATATTCTGAGATATTTAAAAGGTGCACCAGGACGTGGCATCTTATATCGAAATCATGGTCACCACACTATAGAAGGTTTCACGGATGCAGACTATGCAGGAGATCTTTCAGATAGGTGTTCTACCACCGGTTATTGTGCCTTTGTTGGGGGTAATCTTGTTTCTTGGAAGAGTAAGAAACAGAATGTGGTGTCTCGATCGAGTGCAGAATCCAAATATAGAGCTATGGCACAAACTACCTGTGAACTTATATGGCTACGTCATTTGCTTGGAGAGATTGGGTTTGTTCTGTTTAAACCAATGAACTTATGGTGTGACAATCAAGCAGTTATCTATATTGCAAATAATTCTGTGTTTCATGAGAGAACCAAACATATAGAAGTTGACTGTCATTTTACTTAAGAGAAACTAGAAGATGGATCAATCTCAACTTCACATGTCAGAACAGGAAGCCAATTAGCTGATGTATTCACTAAAGCGTTACCTGGGAATCGGATCGACTATATTTGTAACAAGCTGGGCATGATCAATATCTATGCTCCAGGTTGAGGGAGAGTGTTATGATATGTACAGCTGTTAACTTAATTATAGGGATTGATTGTTAGCTTAATTATAGGAAATTGTTAGGGATTTGTTTCCTAATTCAACTCTTGTAAACAATATAAATACCTGTATATTTTTCAATGGAAGACATAAGAATTATTTCTCACTTTCACAAATCATTTTCTTCTTTCAAAGTAATCTTTTATGCCTCTTTTCACTTATTTCTATCTTCTTCTTTAATTTTTACTTTCATGTAGGCATTGGTTTTGATTCTGATTTTAAAATTTGAGACTTTTATATGATCCTAATTCTGAAACGGGCAGGGTATTACAATGTTTGATTGGAAAATCTAATGTATTTTTATGATCGTGATACTACTTGATTGGTAGATTTTTGTCTATTTTTTTGGTGGTATTTGTATTGTGGTTTAAAGATATGTAATTCCTCATATTTCTAAAAGGTACCCTGTCTTTTAGAAGTGACAATTTGATTGGCCTATAGTCTTTTGTAGTTAGTAGTCTAGAGGGGATTTCTTTCTACCTTCTTATAAATTATTACCTATTAAGTTTAGATAAAGTAACTTAAGATAGTAACCATATGAAATTTAGTTCTAGTTGAAGGCTATTTTGGTGATGCTCTTGTTGAATTTGATGATTATTTTGGTGGTGTTTCAATTGGTTTTGATGGTGATGTTAGTTCTATTGGTTTTTTGATGGTTATTTTGTTAGTGATGGTATTGTGTAATTTTGATAGAAGATGGTTTTGATGATAGGTAAACTTGGAAAAATTGACCCAAACTTAGAATCCCATCCAAATTCATCCAAAAAAAAAGATCTAAATCCAACCCTACCCAAATAAATACCCATTGGATCAATCCAAAATTGATCCATTTTATTTTTCAACCTAATCCAATCCAACCCAATACCCATTGGATCAATCCAAAACTGACCTATTTCATTCTTCAACCCATTGCATCTATACCCAATAGATCTTTGCCATAGGAATATAAAACCTTTCTCTCTTTTTCTTCCTGTTTCTTAGTGGGTGCTGCATGCCCAGAAAAATCCTAATCCTAAGAGCCTCAATTTCCCATTAGCTGAAATAGGTTAAGTGATTCATGCTTAACATAATGGTGGAGGCTCCGTTTTCAAGTCCCATACCCACCATCGGAAGGGTCCTACTCACTTCAGATCCTTTACTTTCAATGAGCGAAATGGTCACCTAAAAGTAGTGGTCACTAATATGATTCATGAAATGGGGTAAATGTGCATCACTTTTCGTCACCCACTTTGTTACAAGTACGAGAAGGAGTTTTTTGTTGCAATTGAAGGAATACTGGGCAATTCGTATACTGTGGAAAGAAAGCAAATTTAATGTTAGAAATGTTTTGCCTTTGAGATTGATTCCTAAGGGTGCGTTTGGGGACGATTTTGTTTTTGGTTTTTGTTTTTTTTTTCTTAAAATAAAATAAAAACATATTCGGCAAATTTATTTTTGTTTTCATTTCTGCAAAAAATTAAGAAGTGATTTTGGCAACAAAAACAAAAATTAAAAATCTTTAAAATGTGATTTTTATGGTTTTGTTTTTATCAATAATTTAATTACTTCATCCTTATTATCACCATCACTACCACCACCATGCCGCTGCCACTACCACATCACCATCACTATTACTGCCACCACCGTCACACCGTCGCCACCACCATAACATCATTGCTGCCACTACCACAACATCACCGCTGCCACCACCACATTACTGCCATCGTCACCACCGCCACCATATCACCGCCACCACACCATCGCCGCCACCACTACCACCACCACTACCGTTGCCACTGCCGCTACCATCTTTACCATCACCATCGCCACTACACTATTATTGCCACCACCACCATATCGTCACTGTCGTCGCCACTACTGCCACTGCCATCTTTGCCACCATCACTGCCACCACATTGCTACTGGCACCACCACCACTGCTACCGCCATTGCCATCATCACTACAACTGTCACCGCACTGCCATCTCTACTACTGTCGTCGGCACCACCACCAGACTATCATTGCTACTATCACTGCAGTTGCCACCACCATATTGCTACTACCGTTGCCACTGTTGCTTCTATGCCACTACCATCACTACCACCATATAATGATTTTTTTTAATGTAATAGATTTTAAATTTTAAATTTTATTAAATATTTATTATTTAATATTAATAATTAGATTATATATATGTATAATATGTATTAATGGATATTAGAATATTTTGTAAAAAATAAATAGAAAAATAGTTTTTGAAAAACAAATAACAAAAACTAAAAACAGTTTATAGATTTTAAAAAACAAATACCAAACACACCCTAAGGGAGCTATTGTTTGCAATGTTGAGCATCATGTGGGTGATAGAGGGTCTTTTGCTAGAGCTTATGGCGATTATGTTATTTTTATTAGTCATAAACCTAATAATGGAACTACCAGGTGAGGAAATTTGCTATTTTTTTTAGTTTTTATCGCTTTGAGTTTTAATGATAGATTTCTTTTTCTTAGGAAAAAAGAAAAAGAAAAAGCTGTGTTTTTTTTGTTTCATATGGTTTTTCTTCATATAGTTTTAAAAATATGATACTGATGATTGATTGTTCAAAATTTTTTTTGACTAAAGATATGAGCCTCAATTAATTAATAAAAAATTTTATAATAATTTGCATTAAATCCATGGGTCAACCCAAATTCGTCCAATTCATTTAGATATTGACCTATTGATGATCCATATTTTTTATCCATTTATGACCCGCCCAAAATGACCTATTCATTAATGACCCAACCCAAACTCGCCCAACTCGCTCATTTGCCACCTCTTAATGGGTATGATAATGGGTGTGGTCATATTGTTTTCTATCAAAGCTAAAATAAAAGTAAGGAAAGCAATAACGTTGTAATACATATAAGCAATTATGACTCTTAATTAAAAGACATTTGCTTTTCAAATTTGTGAGGCCATTCAACATTGCAATGTATGGGAAAAATGCATTTTTAACTATATCTAAATATTTAATATGCTTAAGCATTTGGCCAACTTGGTACCAAAGTGCTGTAGATCATTTTATGATTTAATTAATAGATCCTATCGGGCAATTCTGGATCCAGTAGATTGGATATAAACCATCTTTTTCTGAATAACCTAACCTAAAACCTTGATTTCTTTTCTATTTTATCACTATTTGAATGATATGTGTAAACAATTTAAAATCTTATTTCACGTTCTAAATAATTTAATGCTACCAAAAATAATCTTTTTTTTCATTGGATCCATTAATTTATTAATAAAAAATTTTATATATATATTAAAAATTATTTTCAATAAAAATGGATTAAATGGGTTACGACCCATTTAGGCTACAAGGTGACCCATTTGGCCCATAAGGTAACCCATATGGGCCAAATATGTGATCTATTTGGGCCAAGATGTATTAAATCCATAGATCGATCTAGATCCATCCAACCTATTTGGGTATTGCACCATTTATGATTCATATTTTTACCCATTTATGATCGGACCCAAACCCACCCAACCCGTCTTATTTGCCACCTTTACTTTCTAACGAACCAAAAATTTTTTTTGATTTTGTTGCAAATTTTCGTCACTAAAATGATCAATGAGTATAAGAAATGGAGAAAATTACAAATACTGTAAATCATTTTCCAAATAATTATAAAATATCTACATAGTTTTATAATTATTATCTAGTCCACCGCATTTTCACAGTCGATATGGTATCAAAACCTTGTTAAAAATAATTGAAGAGTAAAATAAAAAGTTTAATAATTAATACCGCTTTAAAAAAATAAACTATGGGAAAGAAAATAATTTAATTGACATAAAAATATAATTTTGAAAGATTAAAAAAAATGGAAAACCTAATCTAATTAAAAATAAAAGTTTAAAAACTTAAATTGAGGAAATAAGAGATGTCTAATGAAATGTCAAATATCACTCTAGTTTAGTAACTAAAATGTGCTTTTTTCCTAAACTAAAAGGTATAAATTAGACTTAGCAAACGGGTCGGTTGAATAGATTTGAGTCACTTCATATTAGTTATTTTTTATTTTGGATTTTTAGAGTCATTTTAGGTGATTTCGGATTGCATCTCAAAATACAATCAGAACTAACAAATTGAATTGAAATTGAAAATTGAGTTGTAAGTAATTCAAAACACTTGGTTCAAATTTTAGTGTAATTATGTCAATTTTGAAATAAAAATTCGATTATATCAATTTGATTTGGCTTTTAGTATCCAAAAATTGCTAAAATTGAATCAATTGAACTATAAGTATAATTATATCATATTGTGATAAATATCAAGTAGATGGATGATTATTAAATTATACAAATTTTTTCAATTCTAGTATAAGTCTACCTCTTGAGCTTTGTAATTATAAATGTCCCCGTACATGTTGTTTAATGTGTAGAAAAATTAATAGAAAAAAAATTCTCCACTCATATTTTTTATCTTTAATTTCTTTATCTTTTTTTTATTAACAATGCGTTATCAGTATAATAAAACTTCTATTGCAAATATTAATTATTGAACGTTTGTGATTTACTACAATCGAACTTGAAGAAATCAATAATTCTAGTTTATAAGATTAAATTGTTAGTCATCTCAAAAATTAATTTGTATTATTTTATAAATATATAATGCTTTTATTTTGCACTAAAAATTAAAAAGTTTATATTTTTTGATTTGTTGCATCTGTCCATGTTGTAAAGTAGGGTTGCATCTTTTTATTTTCATGACAAAACTCTACATTGGCCAGTAAACTTAAGTTTTTGATTGGTGCTACATGAGTCTATATCCTTGCTAATAATATTAATAATTGTATGCTTTTATTTTCTTAAATAAAGTAAGCAAGACACACACACACACACACACACACATAAATAATCAAACATTGTTAATTGAAAATAAAAATTGTAAATTCTCTAATAACATACTAATTTTAATTAATTTTTTTATATTTTTTCACTTTATATATAATCTAATTTTAAATTTCTTTTATTAAGTAGTGTATTTAAAATATCAAATCTTATGAAATTTGAATTTTTTGGAAGAATTATCTATTATGGGTACTTGATGTTGAAATTTATTTAAATGCTATGAATCTTGGAGATTCTATTAAAAAAGGAAATAGCACACCCTTGCAACATCACACAAAAGTAATAATTTTCCTTCAACATTGTTTACATAAAAAATTAAAAATTGAATACTTTATTTATTAGAACCAATTAATCATTTGAAATATTCTAAAGGAGAGATATGAATACCAAAAAATGGTGATCCTCTATTGAGCTCGATATAATTGGATACACTTAATTTTGCAAGATTTTAAAACTATAAGTGAGTATAATTTAGTCTTATTTAAAATTAGCTCTCATTTGAAATTACGTGGAGAGAAAATTAATGATAAGGATATTTTAGAAAAAATATATTCAACTTTTCATACTTTAAACACACTCTTACAACAGTAATACTGAGAGCATGAATTTTAGAAATACACTAACAATATTTTGGTATGCTTAGGGCAAATTAGCAAGTGAACAATAAAGGTTAAGTACATCAAAGTATAGTAAGGGACAATTAATATTAGTTTAAAAGATTCGGCTAATTCCATAAATTATTTTTATTAGCATGTATATGCATAACTACATGTAAGATTGAGATTAATATGTTAATAAAGTTAATATTTTATATAAAAGGTCATTGAAAATAATATAGGGATAAAATTAAAATTAACTAGGGATTATAAAAGGTTGTCCAATAGAAATCCAACATGTGTTCCTTATAGAAAGGCAAGAAAATTGCATATAAGAGGAGATAAAGAGTTGGCTGGCTTTTAAGGGAAAATAACATAGAAAATAAAAAATCTATCACTAAAAATTTTTCCTTTAAGAATCCATGAAAGGGAAAGATAGAAAAGAGTAAGAGGAGTAAAGGAAGATGAAGAGGAAAAGCAAAATGGTCAATTTGAGGGATGGTAACTTACTTGATTTCATTTGTATGTGTTTAGTTCATATGAAATAATGTATGAATTAATTTAAATGTGAAATGGGTGATGGAATGCTAAATTGGAGTTCATTTGCATGAAGAACTATTATATTTGTCTTATAGAATGGTTTGGTAGAAATATATTACATGTGTCATTGAATAAGTTTTATTTTTTTGGCCATATATCGAACTATAGAATTCTAAATAGAGTGATTCTAATTGGAATTAAATTATAAGACATAGATCTACAACTTTGTAGAAGAAATTGAGTCTTAGTTCTGTTTTTAAGATTCCTTAAAATTTGATTGAAAGTGATGAACTGATGTTGCCCTTATTTTGGAGCAACTTCTATTTTTTGGTGTATATCTTATGATTTAAAAGTTAAAAACATCTTATTTTAGATGATATGGAAACTGCAGATGTAGAAAAATATTTTTCTAAGAGACTATTTTACTTAAAAATCTCATTTGCTATGTCTTATTGCCTGTATAAAGTGAACCTAGGAATATATCCTTAGGAAAATCTGGGAATGATGACCTATATGGCTATATCAAAATCAATACAGCCATGTATCATACATTTTGTATCTTAAATTTCATTCGAGATGACCTATATAGCTGTCTTAAAATCAAAACAACCATCTAGTATCTTGTTTAAGCCAAATGGTGAGTTTTACTCACCAAAAAGTTACCGAAACCCGAACCTTTCCGATGTTAATGAAACTTAATGAACACATATACTAAGATAAAATATGACTAAACATATATGAGATATGTAATTATTCATTGAAATATAGAATTGAACCAAACACATGCAAGTTGTATTAAAGTTGTATAAGTGGTATTTGTACATATAAATTTGAACATGTATTTTATGATTATAATTGAATGTATTATGATATATTAAGGTATCAAAGTTATGAAGTGATTGTTTAAAATGTAGTGTGTGAGAATATATCTATTGTATGATATGAATAAGTGTATACAAGTAATTAAAGTATGTAATTAATACTTATGCATCATCATCCATTATGAGTATTTGATATGTATGCAAGAGTGTGTATGTTGAAATGTGATCGAGGTGGAGTGTAATTGTGAGGCCCTAACACATACCCTAAAAGAATATGCACATGCTTAAATGGTATCAAAGTTGAAACATGCATTATTAGTTAATAAGTTGTAGGATGGGATATAAAGGAAATTATTTTTAAAGGATAGGGGTACTATGGTAATTTCATTAAAGGCATGCACTTATATAATTAGTGATATATGGTGTAGGGTTTAAATTGATGAGATAAAAGAGAATTTAAGTAAATTGGTAATTAAAAAGGGTAAAGAGTGATTGAACGAAAATTTGTCAAAAAAAAAAACATTAGAACCAATGAAATGGTGACTAGTGGATGCAATTTTGGCCATTAATATAACTCACTCACATCCATAAGGAGTGACTCGCTCTCACTCCCATGGGGTGGAACTCATTCAGTCACTCATTGGCTCACTCACTCCCATGGGGTGGGAGTGAGTGAATGGGAGAAAAGTGGCTAATTGATGATTGTTAGATTTCTTCATTCAATAATAGCTATCTAAGTGTGGATATATAAGGATAAATAGCCTAGAAAGTTCAAGAAACCACACATTTTTTCACCTCCTCTCTTTGGCTAAATTGAGGTCTCCATTTCTTCTTCATCAATTTCATCTTCCTAACCTAATTTTACCTAAATTTCAACCTAAATTTTATCATACCTAAATTAGGACAACTATCTCACCATAGTTCAAAGGAATAATTAGGACATATTTAAGGTATGGAAACTTTTAATTTCCTTGCATGTGTTTATCTTTATTTAATGATTGAAAATGCTATATTGGTGTTGTAAATGATGTGCAAGTATTATTGTGATATTTGATCATACATGGTTGATAAAATATATTAAGTATGGTTGAGATGGAAAAATTTCTACTTTAGGTTTCATTTGACCTATCAAGGTTGTTTTGAGAATAAGTTGAGTTGTAGACCTCTAAATTAGTGATTAAAATTGGAATATAAACTAAACACATAGAAATAAAATTCTTAAGAAAAGGTCAAAGCTTGATTTTATCTCTAAAAATAATGAAATTTAGCTTGAAATGCAACAATGGCTGCTGACTTGTTAACTAAAATAGTTTGGACTTTTTTTAAAGATATCTCTTAATATAGATGTTCAAATAACTTGATTTTTATGTCATTAGAAAATTAAGACATAGATTAACATTTTGTTAGAAGATCATATTTTTAGAAAACCACGTCTAGGCTGCCAGGATTCAATATAGGCCCTAGGAGAATCCATAGGTATTGTTATGGTAATAAAGTCTAATTATATTTAATTAGAGGATGTATTATAAGCTAAGACTAAGAGGACTAATTATTTTTATATAAGAGGGAAAAATAATTATTTTATAATAAGACATATATGTATATATTGGAACAAAATATGATTTAAAGGGGTCAATTACAATAAAAGAAAGGTAGTTAGGGTGAATTTATGAAATGAGAAGTAAAAGGATTTATAGGGAAATTATCTTATGGGCCATAGATGAGATCATCACTGTAAGGCCCCTAACATGACCCTAATTTAATTTGCATATTTGTATGATTAAGTTAAAGGGATAAATTAGCATGCTATTATATTAATTGCATGAAAATAAATAAAAGAATATGGTTTAATAGTATTGGAGGATGTAATTGAAGTAAATAGGTGTTAATTTGGGGTTAATTTCTAATTATGGCATTTTGGTGGCCAATTGTAAATAAAAGCATTTAATTCAAGGTTAATTTGGAAGATTGAATTAATTGGTAGCTTGAATTAAGAAAAAGAGTTAGTGGAGGGGTCTTACTATAACATGCATAAAGGTTTGTGCCTTTTGTTTGACATGCAATTTTACAAAGGACTAAAGAGGGGATTGTTAAGTTAGTATAAAAGGCTTGAGTTAGTGGAATTTGTAAGTGTCTTGTGTTAGTGAAAATCGGCAGTGAAGAGTGGAGAAAACCAGAAAATAGATCACCTTCTTCTTCCTTTTGATTTCCAATGTTTTATCTTAAATGCATTGAGGATGATGTTTGTTGGTTAAGCAAGAGTAAAATGCAGTAAATTAAGGAGAAGAGGAAGGAAGAAGGAACAAAGGAAAAGGAATTGATAGAGGTTGAAGACCTTGGGTTTATCAGCTAAGGTATGGGAATTTAGGCCATTCATATTGCATGTAAAAATGGATTACTGGAAGTGAATAGAATTTACAGAAGTGAATTTACGTTTTTCTGGAAGTTTATCGTTGAAAGGTTGAAGAAGACAGACTTGCCGATTCGTGAATGACTTCACGAGTCGTGAACATCAGTCCGACTCGTGAAGCTCTTCACGAGTCGTGAAGTCGAGTCTTTCTTCTTCACTCGTGAAGCTCTTCACGAGTCGTGAAGTCGAGTCTTTCTTCTTTACTCGTGAAGCTCTTCACGAGTCGTGAAGTCGAGTCTTTCTTCTTCACTCGTGAGCTTCTTCACGAGTCGTGAAGTTCAGCTTTTCTTCCTCACTCGTGAGCCACTTCACGAGTCGTGAAGTATAGTTCCTTCTCTACTCGTGAACCTCTTCACGAGTCGTGAGAATCACCTTATTTGCTTCACTCGTGAATCCCTTCACGAGTCGAACTCCTCTTCACGATTGAATGACCTGTCTTGAATGTTTTGCTCATAAGTTGAGCTATAGAACAGCAAATTGAGTGATTCTTTTTGCATTGAAAAATAGACTTCCATACCTATATTTCACATGAAGAAACCTAAGCTTAAATTTGTCTCTAGATACATGTAATCTATAGTTGAATCCGGACTAGTTTTCTAGACTACTCTATGTAATAGAAATGGCTAGTATGAACAGATTGTTGCTACACTTGATAATATGATTCTTTAATTGATTGAGACAGCTATTTGCTTATGTGATAGAAAGTTAAATGAATAATGCATGTAATATGACTGTCAATGAAGGAATTGTATGCATACACATGCGTTCATTTGTGAATATGAATAAAGACTAGAAAGGAATTATCGAACCCATACATGTAAATCTTATGACATGTAAGTGCACCTTTTTATATGCACTTGTGATATGAAAAAGAGAATAATAGCATGACCTTGGCATGTGTATATGCCATATGAAAACGTGTTGATATTTTGTATAGCACATGACTTGAATGATGATAAAGGTATATATATATATGTGTTGGAAACATGCTCATAAGAATAAATCGACTATATGCGAATGTACCCACAGGTATGTACATTTATGATTATGTATATGAGTATATGAGCATGTAATTGCCTATGAGATAGAAGATGAATTAGCATGACTATGAACATGTGAAATGCTTAATGAGGGCATGATCAAGTCTATGATATGATGATTATATGTCATGCTTATATGATATGATGCAAATGATATAGTCATACAGATATAGATGAGCTAGATATATATATCTTGGCATATGAAATGTGCATGTATCTGATTATGCACCAGAGAATTCACAGGTTGATAAGACTATGCATATGTGCAAACAGTATACTATGAATACAGTATTAAAATGTGAATGGAATACGAATATAGTTCCGCCTGCGATAGAGTTTTAGATATGGATAGATAGGCGCCTATAGGGAAATTGCAGCTGCCATAGTTGGCCCATTTGGGTCCATAGTATATGATCCCATTTGGATCATGATCAGCCCCGTTTGGGTTGATAGGCTACCCCGTTTGGGTATGCTTGACCGGTCCATAGTACAGTTGGCCCCGATTGGGTCTATAGATTCGATATCTTCGGATATCCCTCATTTGATACCATTGTCTATCCATAGTTCCCGCATCCACTGATAAAGCTAAGGCAGGCTAAACGTTATTCATAGTAATGATCAAGAGTAAACAGTTAAAGTTATTTGACTAAAGATTGATATGTGGCTTATATTGTTGGTTTACCACAGGAATTATGCTTCAATTGAATATGTTCACATGGAATATTGCCATCTATATGAATTATGAAAAAGAAATATGTGTTTCTCTCTCTCTTGTGTACAATGCTTATGTACATGAGAATATGCTTATGCTTTAAAGTATATGTTATTGTTGCCATGTTATGTTGGACATGTTGATTATAGTATATGAACATATTGTATATGTATGTTTTGATGGCCTTGTGTATGGCCATCCATCTGTAGATATTCCCCACTAAGCTTTATAGCTTAGCACGGGTTATTTATCCGTGTAGGTACCTTCTAGAAAGACTTTTGCTCAGGGACGTTCTCTGCATCAGGAAGGGCCAACCATCGACTTATAACCTTGATGTAGGATATTTTTTTTGTAATACAGCTATCATATGTTTTGTATAATGGCCAGTCATATTTTGATATGTATATAACCTATGTGGGATAATGTAACTCACTAGTAGTAAAGCTACGAAAGAACAGGTGTGCATGTGATATGCATGAAGTAATATCCATATAGTTAGTATGCATGATACTAAGCATGAAATGAAAAATAGGAACAGACAGGTGGCACAAATATTAGTATATGAAACAGTATGAGCATGATTAATAGTATTCATGATACATGTGAAAATAGGGTATTTGCATAGGGGGTGCTACAATCACCCACTTAAGAATCGTATAAAAATCTGGTATAAAGAGGGGGAATAGAGGTGATGGCCGGATTTTAAAGGGAAAAGAAATGAAACCCTCATCTCTTCATTTTACTCACTTTCTTATCTCTCTAAGAAAAATATGGAATTTTCACTTTTCTCTCTCCTTTCTTTTAAAAACTGACCTTTTTACCCCAAATAACACTCCCGAATTTCTATTATTATACATGAAAGGAAAGTATGATGAAAGATGTCTTCAAGAAGAAAAGTAAGCAAGGATTTTTTTATGAAAGCTATGGAGTTGTATGTCAGGTTTGGGAACCTCTACCCCATTGCATACGATTAATTTGTGTGATAATTTAGAGGTAATGTGTAAAGGATCTATTAATAGGATAAAAGATATGGATTATAAGTATGAGATATGATATCTATACTTTACACGTGTTTTAGTTTATGAAGATTAAGATGGCAATTTTGTTAGAATAGGAGATTCAAGCTCTATTTTACAGAAATTTGTGAAATTTAAATGATTTAACAATATGACTTGAAATTAATAGAGAGTCAAAGTTAAGAAGATTCATAGATTGAATAGAAAAGGAAAATTTACTGCAAAATTTCGTAGATTATCATGATGAGTGCACTGGTCTATTTTGTAAAGAACCCAAACGTTTAAAGTTTAATTAGATGTATTTTAAGTTGATTTATAAATGGAAAGACATGTATAAACATAGTATTATAAGTAATTCGTATAGAAAATAACTTCAGTTGAAGTGTTGAATTACAAGTAAGATGATTTATAGGTGTGTAGTTGGATTTTGCGAGCTGAAGAGATAAACTCCTCGATACTATCACTTTCACGATAGTGCATAACTCCTTTTTCCTTCACTTCTTTCTTCTTCCTTCATTTTTGCTTACCTTTTTTGGTCGCTATCGTTATGATTGTCACACTCGCAATAGATCCTTATAGGCTTAAGAATATGATATATGCCCTTTTAAATTTGAGATATTTGTTTAAGGTAAAATTAAGTGACTTAAGAGGAGATTTAACAATAAAAAATTGGCATACAATGTTTTATATAAATAGTAAAGACTGGTAGTACTATACTATAAAATCATCAATGGACCTAAGTATCATATTCTTATGATATGCAAATGAGTAGTCATAATCTTAATTGTGTATTTGAAATAGAATAAGTATGCATATATGTTCACAACTTGATGTTACCATATGAATGTATATAATTATAGTATTGTATATTTACAGGTATTTGTATAATTACATGAGAATGTATACTTATATATATATATGTGTGTGTGTGTGTGTGTGTGTGTGTGTATACATATATGTGTGAATATATATATATATATATATGCATGTATGTATGTATGTATATGCACACACACACACACACATAAATATAAATATAAATATAAATATAAATATAAATATAAATATAAATATAAATATAAATATAAATATAAATATAAATATAAATATAAATATATATGTATATGTATATGTATATGTATATGTATATGTATATGTATATGTATATGTATATGTATATGTATATGTATATGTATATGTATATGTATATGTATATGTATATGTATATGTATATGTGTGTATATATGTATGTATGCATGTATGTATATATGTATATATGTATGTATGCATGTATGTGTATATATGTGTGTGTACACACACACACACACATATACATACATACACACACATACATACATACATACATACATACGTATATATACATATATATGTGTGTGTGTGTATATAAATATATAGATACATAGATGTACATATATGTAAACATACATACACATGTGTGTGTGTGTATATTCATATATATATTTATATTTATATTTATATAAAAGTATATGTATAGTTATAAATATTGCATGAACATGTGTGAATGGGTGTCAACCTTGCAATGGGGGTGACATGTATATTTGAATAACTTTATTGGTTATACTGTCTTGATCATATATGCTTAACACACCAATCTATTATGGACATTGTGATGTTATGTTTTAAAAATAAATATGCATAGAAATTGTACATAGTGAATTGTAAAGGTATGCATTATGAAATGATAACATGCATATATATTTATTTTCATATATTCTTAGTTCTTATGAATTTATCATACAAGTATGATAGACAAGTGCATATGCAATCATGAAGATATAAGCATACTTAATATGTGTTTTCTAAATCAAAATGTATGCTTGATAGAAAATTAAGATACAGATATGCATACACATATCACTTGAGTAAAGAATCTCAAAATAGTATGGCGATTAATATCACTTTCATATGCATATAATGAGTTACATGCTTTCGTATTGATTACAAGTACATGTTTTTAATCATACATGAATATATTATCTTGTTCACATAATGATTATATACGAACATGCGTAAAGTATCATGTTAATAGTTACATATATATATATATATATTTCCAATCATATATATATATATATATATATATATATATATATATATATATATATATATATATATATATATATATATATATATATATATATATATATATATATATATATATATATATATATATGATTGGAAAGAGAAAAGTAAAGAAAGGTAAAGTAAAGAGATTATTATACCTGCGTTTGTATCTAGGTTGTGGATAGATTGGTATGCCTATAAGGGTATAAAGTAACTGCCACAATTCAACCCCATTTGGGTCTTAATATAGTAATGATCCCATTTTGGTTGTTAGCTGACTCAGTTTGAGTCCGTTTGACTGGTTCACAGTACAGATTCGATCCCATTTGGATTCACAATCTGATGCCTTCGGGTATTTTTATTGTACCTTCGGGTACTATAGTATAGCCCATTATTCACTTCTTTAGAAAAGTGCAGGCTTATCATAGGGTACAAGAAAAACAATATGAGAAGTAACCTGATAGGAATGAATTTAATATTACCTTTATATGAATCCATGCATAGCATAAGGAAAATATAAATTTGAATGAAGTTATATTATAAACATGCAGATGTAGTATTTAATATCACTTATATGTATTGTTGTAGTAAATTTATAAAGTTTTCTACACTCAAGACCATATGCTATGTACATACATATTCGTGCCATTTTTGATGTGTTGACATTAGTCTTATATGCAAGCACATGTCATTTGCGATTATATTTATTGCATATTGATATTGATTAATGATATGTAAATTATAACTCATTATATATATATACATACATATAGATAGATATGAACGTATAGTTTGTGTAAATGATTATTTGATTCATAGGTAGGAATGAACTAGTATTTCAACGTAATAGTAAACTGGAACTGCACTTAAGAATTGAAAGGAAGTGCTTAAATATGATGATAGCTTTAAGTCTATATAGGACTATAAGTTATATGCATACGAACTTGCGCATTAATGATATCTTATCAATAATCATATTAGCGAATATATATGTTCTCTATAGTAGATGTTACTTGCTCGATGTTGTTGAATAATGCATGTTACACTTTGTATATATAAGAGCTTTAAAATCATAAGCTTGTAGCTTATGTATACATATGGGCTTGAATTCATGAATTTTGTGCAAGCTATTTTCTAATGTATTAATCACTTAGAAATGTATTCTAGAGAAAAGGGATTGGCATAACATAATATTATTATTATTTCTATTGTTAGATGCAGTTAGTTCATATAATAGTAAGATAAATATTTATATGTCATAAAAAGGACTAGTTAGAAAAATATGCATAAGAACATAGTTAATTAACTTAGTCTTTTGATAAATTAATGAGATTATCTTGGTAGTTACACGTATTCAAGAAAGAAGAGTAAATCTATGTGATTAATCAATAATAAACTATAGGAAGCAAAAAAGTCTATTTGATGTATATGAATATTTCTAAAAATAAATAGAATACAATTATGTGGAAGGTTAATAAGTATATCAAATTGGATATAAGAATAAAATGTGATAGAATAGTTATTTGAAGATTTTATGACCATATTACTATTGTTTAAAATGATTAGTTGGTATGCCTAAAAATGTGCTTTTAAGTGTATGTGATTATTTTGATGACTTTCAAAAGAGGTTATTCACATGTTTTATATTTTTCACTAAGCTTTATAGCTTAGCACAAGTGTTTATCTATATGAGTTGTAAAGATAGGACTCTTTCTCAAGGATATTATCTACAACAGGATGACCAACACTAGCCATAGAAGAGATCTAAAGTATATAGTCTTCATTTTAGTTTTCTTTGGTTTATGAAGTTTTTATTTTGTACTGGATGAATTGTAAAGTAAAGATGTATAATAAATGGAAATGTTGCAATGTTTCAAAAGAGGCACTTATGTAAGTGAAGTTTTAATAGTAAAGTTTATATGTTATACTTTAACTTCTTAGAAGACTTTTGTACAATGTAGAAAAGTAAAGAATAAATCAGTAAATTATAGTTATTTGTGATATATGTTTGATGATAGAAACATGATTTTAGAGAGGGTGTTACATAGGCACTCAAAAACCCAAAATAGGTCAACCTAAATCTATAGCCCTATTTTGTCCCTCTTTTTTCATTTCATATTATGCCTTGTTTATGCATGCTTCACTCTAAACATCACCAAAACCCATCCAAACCTCTATCAATATTAATGAAATTTTACCAGCACCTAGAAATATATGAATTATGATCTACCATGTGTTAATTGGGTGATTAAACCTTAAAATTTAAGATTAAACATAATTCATACTAAAGTAGATATTTATGCATATAAATGACTTATATGCACAATTATGGTTTATATGTACATAGTATAACTAAATAAGTTTACATAGTATGTTATAAATATAATCAAGTATTAATTTGGCATGTTTCATATTTTAAATGACGTATATGCTTATTCAAATATGATATTATAGTAAATGAACGTGATAAAGGTGATAATGTAAGAGTTAATCTTATGATTTTGTATAGGACTTGGTTGTAGATAGATAGGCATGCCTATAAGGGTATTTGCTGTTGCTATAGTCTTAGCCCCATTTGGGTATATACTTTATCCTCATTTGGGACCATAGTCTCAACCCCATTTGGGTTTACAAATTTGATACCTTTGGATATCCAGAGGATTGATACCTATGGGTATCCACGGGATTGATACCTTTGGATATTGATAATATCCATTATCCACACCCACAGAACTTAAGCTGGCAATTATAAAAATGATATAAAGTTAAATTGTATGTTAATAGAAGATATATTATATGATTGGATCTATAATATGAAATTGTTATGGCAACATTTCATTTGTTTAAATGTTATAATTGCTTTGTTGTTTAATGTAAATAAAGTATACCATATTTATGCTTGTATGTTTGAAAATTACCACTGTGGATGGTTGTTCAAATATTAATTATTCTCCATTAAGCTTTATACCTTGGCACATGTATTTATCTTTGTAGGCACTCAAGTTAAGACTCTTCCATAAGGAAGTGATTTGCAGTAGGAAAGCCAACACGAGACCTTGAAAGAAATTAGAAGTATGAGTCTTTTATTTTTTATTTTTTTATGTTTATGGCATTTTGTTTATAAATAAATGTTGTAATGTAAAAATTTGTTAGGTAAACCTAAATTTTGTAAAGTATAATAGTACATATGTTGAAAATGGTTGAGTATGTAAAAATACTTATGACATGTTTAATTTTAAGCCTTGGGATCTATACATGAAAATTATGATATAAAATTTGATGTATTCTTCAATAATAGATACAAGAGATATGTAATCAAGCTATATTTACTCTTAAAATGGTATTAAAAAGGTAACAATATAATACACTTAGAGGGTGCCTTATAGTAACTAACATGATTGAATATACGAGTGAAGTGTATATTGAATGTACGAGTGTTTAAAATATAAAGTTAAATAATGAGTGAAGTGACTGGTGTCTAGCAAGTATACTAGATCGGCTAGTAATATAGGGAAATAAGATTATGACCCAAAATATCGAACCCAAGGGAAACTTGTGCTTGAATGTGTTATTTCAATTTCAAAACCAATTTTTGTGTGTAAAAGAAAGAAGAAAAATCCCAAAGTTGTGATGATTTGAAGAATCAAAACTACAAACAATAATTTAAAACTAAATTAAAATAATTGAAAGAGTTAAAGTAAAGAAGAGATCTATTGAAAGCAAGTAAATTGAATGAGTTAAAAATCAATAATAAAGACAACTTTCACTAAAGGACTATCCACCTTAACAAGTATTGCTATGACTTAAATAAAAGAAAACATACAAGTAATTATGGAGAATTCAGTTTAATAAACCCAGATAACTTTATTCAAGATTATCATTCCAAGCATCAAAATTTTCTTATTCAGATAAACTTAACACTTAGCATAAAGAACTGAATTAACTCTCCTAGATGTCTATTAAAGCCTTTCTCAAGAGATTTAACTTCAACCTATTCTTGGTTACACTTTTCTTAATCTTAACTTACTCAAATCAACACACAATTATAGCTTATTCAGATTATAATCATGCATTAATCCAACTAAATTAACCTAAGAGCATGCAAGTCATTATTCAACTTAAACCAATTAATTAACCAATGCTTAATCAAGTTAATAATCAACTTAAAATTGAGGAAAGACAAGACTATGTTTAAGAACCAAGAAATAATCAACTTGTATTAAAAATTGAAGAACAAACTTAAGTCATAACAAGACAAGTTAAGGATTCAAGTATCCTTTAGCAAAAGTTAAAGAAAACTACTCACAATCCATTCTTAAAATTAAAACAACGTTTTAAAGAAAATAGTAAAAACAAAGAACGTAAAAACAAACTAAGAAAACAAAGCTTAATTCTAAGGATTGATCCCCTTCTGTGTTTTGGACTGCTATTTATAGGCAAAATTGTAGTAGACTCCTTGTTAAATTCTAGTCACAGAATAGGAATCAAATTCTGCTAAAATAGGAAGCTCGAAAATCCTTCGCAAAGTGGGAAAACTAGATCACGTGGCCACGCCCCTAAAAATGCCTTCTCTACACGTGGTCACGTGTATATTTACTCTTTCTCTACATGTGGCCACATGTGGTCCTTCATTGGAATCCACGTGGTCACGTGTCTTCACTTAGTCCCTTCAATTTTCTTCACATCGCCACGGCTCTTCATGTATACTTCTTCACGTGGCCACGTGTCTTATGTTTCAATGTTTTCACATGGTTACGGCTCTTCATGTATACTTCTTCACTTGGCCACATCTCAAGGCTCTGGACTCGACGCTCGTTTTCTCGCCTAAATCTCTCATATTTGCACTTTTAGTCCTAAACTTTGTCCTTTTTGCACTTTAAGCCTTTTATTAACAATTTAAACCTGAAAATCAAACAAAACATAGAATTAACTTCAAAAATATAAATATTAACAAATTAACTCTAATTTAACCTAAATAAAACCAAAACAACTAAATAACACAACTAAAAACATATCAAAAACTATATATAATTCACACTTATCATGAAGCATTAATTTTGTACTTAAATTGGATATAGTCATAGATATATGTATGGAATAGTGAATTGATACCTTTCGGTATCTAATGTTGGCACCATAATGGTATATAATAATCTAATACCTTTTTGGTATCTAGTGTTCGCACCATAATGGTATTTAATGATCTGATACCTTATTGGTATCTGGTATTGGCATTGTAATGGTATCTAGTGATTTGATACCTATTTGGTATTCAATATTTCCATTATCCATGCCTATTTTGAGTTTAAGTTACAAAAGTGATTGCAGTGTAAATAAAGTGACGTGATCATGATAGTGGATATGATTATATATTAGTAAGCCATTGAAACATTAGTACATGTTATTGCAAAATAGGATGATTGTTTGGCTAATGTATATGGAATAGTATAATGGAGTGAGCACAATAGATTGTTTTCATTTTTTGTTATTAATTGAAAGAAAGAAATGAACTTTTAGAATTATGTAGTTTTAATTTCCACCATTGGGATATGTAGGAACCTTGGAATACCAATTCCAAGTTTGAACCAAATCCTAAATGAATTGATAAGTGTTTAATTGTAGTGACAACTTAAGGAATCTAAACCTAACATAAGGTTTATGAGTGTCCATGCTTTAGATATAAGTGAATAAAGTGACTTAGTAATGGTAAACAAAAGTGACTATACAATCGATATGAATGTATAATTAAATGTAATAATAGTTACATGCAAGATATAAGAGTAAGTGCAAGATATGTTTGGTGATAAGGCCAAAAAGTAAATAGGACATTTGTGAGAAAGGTGTAGACTATTGATGTATCTTTTAAGTTGTAATTATTAATTATAATTTGGATATTTAACATAGATTGTAAGAAGTGATAAATAAACTTCGACCTTATACTATAAATTTAATAATTTATGATGTGATGTATTGATGAGTTTACTAGATTAATAATTATAAGAGTAAGGTAACAAACCCAATGCCTTTTAGGATATATGGGGGTGTTACAAATACTTTGAGAAATTTCTTATTGGCTTGTGGCTGAGCAAAACAATAAGCTCTTATTGAAAAACTACCAATCTTGCCTAATTGGTTCATCTCCATTTCTTAAAGTGAATGTGACATTTTCTTAGTATCATAGGCAAGGTTGTGGTAAAAGAGGTCATGGTAGAAAAATTTTTTCAACTGGTACTAATCCTTTACCATGTTTAGAACAAAGGTGCTAAGAACAAATAGGTCAAAAGTGAGGAAAATTATGAAAAAAAGACACAGAACAATGGCAATATTTGCTATACACATGGAGCAAAAGGTTACTGGTCTTGAATATGTTGCACTCCAGAACATCTATTGATATCTATAATGCATCACTAAAGGGTAAAGAAAAAAATGTTGAAATGAATTAATTTGAACCAATTGATGTTGCTTATGATAATTAACCTTTAGATGTTAATTTTGATGTATCTGATTGTTTTGAGTATGATAGTGGCAAAATTGACCACTTGATTAAAGATGGAAATGTTTATTATTAGAATGGATTGATTTTTAAAACCATTTCATGTTTATTTGATTAGGTTATTTTTAAACAAATAATGGATTAATGTTTGGAACCATTCATGTTTATTTAATTAGGTTAGTTTCATGTTTATTTGATTAGGTCTTTTTATTATCTTAAAACTCAACGTTTTATAAAGATCGTATTTTACACATTTTTATTTTATTATTTTACAATTATAATAGTTTAATTTTTTTTGTTATGCATGTTTCTTGCTTATTATTCTTAAAATGGTGCCCTTTTTTGTTAATAGACTATACAAAATAAATTAACATATGTTTAATGGGTAATAGTATAACTCACATAATTCTTCATGATAAAAATACTTTATGCAATTAACATTACTTGAAATTAATCTTAATATGATTTTCAGTTCTGCAAATGTTATTAAAGGCTCTAAAGAAGTTCATATATTCTTCCAAATGGAAAAAAAAAATTATATATCAATGATGCATTGTATTCAAGTAAATCCTAGAGAAATCTACAACATTTAAAGATATACATTGCAATGAATATCATATTGAAACCACAATTTAGGGAGATGTCAAATACCTATATATTACCTAGGCAAAATTAAACCAAAAGTTCGTATTAGAAAAACTTTTAGGTTTCTCAACACGATTGTATTTTACAAAAATAAAAATGATTGAATCAAATTATATGCATCGAAAGTGCTAAGCCCTAAAATTTTAATAATTTGGCATGATTACCTTAGTCATCATGTTTCAACTATAATGCTACGTATTATTGAAAATACAAATGAACATGGACTAAAAGATTAGAATTTTTTTTTTGTATAATAATTACTTTTATAATTTTTGTGCTTAAGATAAATTGATACCTTCACCATCTAACTTACCTTTGGAGTCTCCTGATTTTCTAGAAAGAATATATGGAGATATTTATAGTCCAATCCATCCATATTGTGGATCATTTTGATATTTTATAATTCTGACTGATACTTCTAGATGGTCATAAGTATGTTTACTTTTATCTTATAATGTTGTTTTTGCTAAATTTCTTGCTCAAATTATAAAGTTATGGTTAAGTTTTCTTAAACATCCTATTAAAATAATTTGTTTAGATAATGCAAGTAAATTTAATTGGAAAACATTTTATGATTTTTGTATGTTAATAAGAATTAATGTTGAACATTTATTGCATATGTTCACACTTAAAATTATTTAAATTAATCTTTTATTAAACATTTAAATCAATTATTAGACCTATACTCATGAAATTTGAACTTCTTGCATTTACCGAAGGATATTCTATAGTTCATGATACATCTTTAGTTTGTATTTGACAATTTGCATACAAAAAGTTTTCACATTTGCAACTTATTTTTTATTAATAACCTAATATATCTCATCTTAAAACTTTTAGTTGTGCTATATATGTTCTTACTGCTCCCCCTCAGTTAACTTAAATGAACCTTCAACATTGTCTAAGTATCTATATAGGGTTTTATTCCTTTTTTTTATTATTATATACCTTTAAACATTTAAATTGTAACCTTTTTCGAATAAGATATTTAGATTGTCAATTTGATGAATATGTTTTTCCACCATTAAGAAAAGATAAAGGGTTAAAAGCTCACAAAATTAGTTAGAATAATTCTACTAAATCATACATCCCAACTATTAATATGCCTATATGACTAATTATCTCGTAGGATGTCCTATAGGTATAACAACAAATGAATCTAATCCACGCCAAAAGTGTGGTAGACTTAATGGTGTAAAAGATATTTCTCTTCATAAGAAGAAGGAAATGACAAATCATCTAATTGATACTTTTGAAAACATCAACAACTCAATTCAACACCTTCATATTTTTAGAGAAACGACCATAAATGTCATTGTGGTATTAGCAAAAAATAACAAGATCTCACTAAAAACAAAAAATATGTTAGAAAGATATGAAAATGTAAAAAAATGTCAACAATGAAGTGATTAAACAAAATGGAAATGGATGATATAAGTTAAGCTAGATTCATTAGCTAAACTCAAAGTATTTGGACCAATAATCCCGACATTAAAAGATGTCAAACTAGTTGTGTCACACCCTCATACAATTAACTTATTTACTATATTCGATTATTCATATTGATCATACTTTCCATCACTACCATGCTTGATGTTATTGATCATAAGTTTATTATGTTACTATTACTCATATCATGATATGTCATATATATTCATATAGGTAATACTTTAACTATTTTCACGCTTATCTTGTGTTTAGCATTATGCATACCATGTTATACATGTGTTACTTTAATTTCTATGTGCATGCATATACTTATTTAGTCATATCATGATTTTTTTACAATTCCATATACACATATTTAAATACATCCTCATATGTCTAATAACCATAATAAAAAATATTTCATAATACTATTAGAAAATCTCCCTAAATCAACTCTTATCAATCTTATGTTGGTCTTTCCTGATGCAGAGGATGTTTCTAAGCAAAAATCTTATCTACTAAACCTACATGGATAAAATAATCCATGCTAAGCTATAAAGCTTAGTGGAGAAATAATTCATGATGGATGACCACTCTTAGCAATCATCGACATACAAAATTAACATGCATTAGATGCAACATACTATATAAATATCAATTATAACAAATGTGTAATTCTAACAACATCTCAAACATATGAGCATTAAGGCAACCAAGATAAACAACTATCCCAATATACATAATTCATATGGTTGATTAATATACTCTGAACATTTAAACTTGATATACAATTTCTGTAGTTAGACTCAATCATATAGTATAACAATAACATTTGAGCAAATCATGATCTAATTCAAATACTGTAGTCATTACTATAATTTGAATTTTTTAGCCTGCTTATGTTCTAAATGTAGATAATGGGAACGGTAGATACACTTAGGTATCAAAACGGTGGATATCCAAATATATCTAATCGATAGACCTAAACGGGGCCAAACTATACTTTAGACAAGTCAAACAACCCAAACGGGGTCGACTAATGATCCAAATGGGATCAAATGTACTCTAGACCTATTTAGGCTAAATGGTGGCAGCTGTAATTATCTCTATAGGTGCCTATCTATCCATAATTAAACTCTACTAGCAGGCAATACTGTGATTTAACTCAATTTGTATGGCAAGCTTGTATTTATTTTATTAACTAGTACATGCTTAATAATCATGTAAATGATATACAATCTCTAGCACATAAGTATATATGTATGGCTTATAGCACAATTCAAACAATTCACTCATATAAGAAATCAATGAAAAATCATACCATCTCTAGTGTATATAGATGTATACACAGTCTCATTTAATAATGCGATCATGTACTTTACTATATTATTGTGACTAATCTTTTGGCATAAAACATATAAGCATGACATAGTTATCGTATAATGTTATATTCATGTTACCATAAATAGGTAAATAATAACTTATCTTAGCTCGGAATCACTATACATATGCTTTATCATATAGTTATACTTATAGTTTATAATGTGACAGTTTTATATATTCTATGAGCATATCTCTCTTAATGTATTATATTTACATTATAAATGCACTTAAGATATTTAAGATCATTTCTGTATAGAGATAAAAAATGATGTTCTAAAGATGCTTTCATTCATTTAAATGCTTAAAAATGTTCCAAAAATGCATATAACAATTGTGGTAAATTCTTGCAACAATTTTGCATTAAGATAGATTTTCAAGCTTATTTTAAGGCTATTTTTAACCTACCAAAATCCATTTCTAACCAAAGTGATCTTCTCCAATAATGATCAAATTTGTTTCTAGTTTCAAGAACATTAAAAATCACATCAATATAATTTTTTTTAAATTTAAAGATATTGCAAAAACATACAAAAATGTTCTTTAAAAAAGTGTTGCCAACGGTTCCAAATTCAACCCACAATTTGACATATTTAGAATTAGAATTAAACTATGCTTTCTTTAAAAAATTGTATACATATAAGTACATTTTAACCAAAATTTTGACTCATAGCATTTCGACCAATATACAACAACTTATGCACAAAACACTGCAAACTATTCACTATAATAGACAACATATTAGTTCTAACTTCAATTAAAACTTACGACTATTTAGAGGTAGAAACAAGTTTAGATTTCTTCTACAAAATTATAGATAAATGAATTAGATTTAATTAAAAACTAAAATCAAGTAAATTAAAGGTCTATATCTTGAAATATTCTAAAATTTGAGAAGCTAGTTTCAATAATTCTTTACATGCATTGCCATTAACAAATCCTATCTTAAAAATTAAACCTCATTCTCTTAGGTTCATTAACTCATGCCATAATCCCCATCTTTATAAAATTTCTAGCATTCTATTATAATAAAAACTATCACAAAAACACCCATTCCCATACCTTGTCCAAATCACCAAATTCAAGCTTCAATCTTGAAGTACGTCTTTTCCTTTATTCTTTCTACTACTCTCTTTTTCTACTACAAAAATCCATTCTTATAAGCATTGATTTCTAGCATTCATCCTCCATCAAAATACCATGCAACATGAGAATGAATAAGAAGAAAAGATGGGAAAAGTCTTGAACCATTACTCTGAAGAAAAATTTCTCAACCAAAAGCATGTACTAAAGTTTTATTGTGAATTAAAGAGAGAGATCATGCAAGATCCTTAGATGAAGAGAGAGAGAGAGAGAGAGAGAGGAGGAAGAATTTGAAATTTGGAAATTCTTCAAGAGATGCCATCCAATACACTTTATTCCCATAAAAATATGAATTTCTCTCTTTCACATGCAAGGACTCAAATTATTAAAGTGTATGTAAAAGTCTCATTTTGATCCTTCATTAATTTGCTTGTCATACATTAATCATTTTTAATTCTTCTTCTAGTTAATCATTCCCCACTTTTTTAATATTCATAATTAATCCCAAATTCTTATCTCTACTTTTTAAAATTGGCCCCACATAAGTTACCTTTACAAATTGATCCCTAACTTATATTCTACATCTCAATTACACCCTTGAAAATTTTTTATGCCAAATAATGTACATTCAATTCATATATTAAAATAAAATTATCGCTATTCTCATAACTCACATCCAAAATTCACTTAATTTAATCTTAATTAAATGTAATCCTATAAAGTCATGCACTTTCGACTAGGGTTATAATTGGGGCCTTACAATTCTTTCCCTCTTAAAGAATTTTGTCCTCAAAATTTATACCTGTTTAAAATTGGGGATACTATTCTTTCATTATTGCTTCTAGCTCCCAAGTTACTTCTTGCATGCCATTGTGTTGCCAAAGTACTTTGACAAGAGGAATTTGCTTATTCCTCTATTGTGTGATCTTCCTAGCTAGAATCTCTTTTGGTTCTTCATCATATGTGAAATCTGGCTGCACTTCAATATCTTGTATTGGTAATATATGAGATTCATCCAAATAGTATCTTTAAAGTATAGACGCATGGAACACATCATGAAGTTTAGCTAATTCCATAGGAAAAGCCAACCTATATGCCATTGATCCAACTCTTTGAAAAAATTCATATGGACCAATAAATCTCATACTGAGTTTTTCCTTTTTCCCGAATCTAAGCACCTTTCTCCAGAGAGATACCTTAAAAAACACTTTATCACCTACTTGATATTTAATATCCTTTCTCTTCAAATTAGCATAATATTTCTATCTGTCGCTAGCTTCTTTCAATCTTTGCTTAATAACCTGTACCTTCTCTTCTATATCTTTAATAATATCAGGACCAATTATTCTGCATTCAGATAACTCAGTCCAATAAACTAGAGTTCTACATTTCTGGCCATACAAGGCTTCATATGATGCCATCTCAATACTCCTATGATAACTATTATTGTAAGAAAATTTCATTAAAGCTAAATATCTATCCCAACTTCCTACAAAATCCAAAGCATTTCCACTCATCATATCCTCTAAAATTTGGATAACCCTTTCAGATTGTCCATCGATTTGAGGATGAAAAGCTATGCTGTAATGAAGCTGTGTTTCCAATGCTCGTTGTAAACTTTGCCAAAATCTCAATGGAAACCTTAGATCATGATCCAAAATTATTGCAACGGAATACCATGTAACCTAACAATCTCATTCATATATAGTTTTGCCAATTTATCCATGGAATAATCCATTCAAACTAGTATGAAATGAGCCAATTTAGTCAACTTAACAATAATAACCCATACTAAATCATGCTTTTTCTATGTAAGGGGAAATCCAGTCAGAAAATCCATAGTAATATCTTTCTATTTCCATTATGGAATAGAAATAGGGTTCAACAATTTTGAGGGCAATTGGTGTTCTGCTTTCACTTGTTGACAAGTTAAACACTTAAAGAAATACTCTACCACATCCTTCTTCATTCTAGGCCACTAATAGAATTATTTAAAATCCTGGTACATCTTATTCCTACCAGGGTGCATAGTGAATACTGTGTTGTGAGCTTCATGTAATACTATTCTTTTTAATTCCTTGACATCTGGTACACATAATGTATTATGATAATACACACCTCTATCTTCTTTCCTTGTATACTATGAATGAACCCCTTTATGTGAAGATTTCACAATTTGTTGCAAGTTTTCATCATCTTTTTGTTCATTAATCATTGTTTGCCTCAAACAAGGTCTAGCCCTTAACCGAGCTTTCAAAGCACCATTCGATGCAAATTTCCATCAACACTGTTGTAACTTCATAGCTGCCATTATCTTTCGACTTAAAGCATCGACTATTACATTTTTTTTCTAGGGTGATAATCCACTATACAATCATAATCCTTAAATAATTCTAACCATCTGCACTGTCTTAAGTTAAGTTCTTTTTGAATAAGCAAATATTTGAGACTCTTATGACATGTATAAATTCTGTATCTTTTCCCATACAAATAATGTCACCAAATCTTCAAGGCAAACACCACTACTACTAACTCTAGGTTATATGATGGGTAATTTTGCTCATATGGTTTTAACTGTCTAGATACATAAGCCACAACCTTGCCATTTTGCATTAACTCACATCCCAAACCAACTCTAGAAGCATCACTTTACATGGCATACTCTTTTTCCAAAACTGGCTACATCAAAACTGGAGCTTCCATTAACATTTGCTTTAACTGATTGAAACTTACTTGGCATTGATTAGTCCATTCAAATTTGATACCCTTTCTCAATAATTTAGTGAGTTGTGTGGTAATAATTGAAAAGCTTTTCACAAAGCGATGGTAATATCCTACCAAACCCAGAAAATTTCTCACTTTAGTCACATTTCTAGGCGGCCTCCAGTTCACAATAGCCTATACTTTAGCTGGATCCACTCTAATGCCTTCAAAAGACACTATAGTCCCAAGGAAAGAAATTTCCTTAAGCCAAAAATCACAGTTGCTCAACTTAGCACATAATTTATTCTCCCTCAAAGTCTGTAGCACAATTTTCAAATGTTCAGCATTCTCTGTTTCATTTCTTGAATAAACTAATATGTCATCTATGAATACAACCACAAATTGATCTAAGAAGGGTCTAAATACCCTGATCGCAATTCGATCTTAGAAAACACTCCCACACCATTCAACTAATTAAATAAATCTTTAATTCTAAGTAAAGGGTAGTTGTTCTTAACTATCACTTTTTTTAACTGTCTATAGTCAATGCACATTCTCATAGACCCATCTTTCTTCTTTACAAACAAAACTGGTACACCCCAAAGAGATACACTGAGCTTAAGGAATCCTTTGTCTTGCAATTCCTATAACTGAATCTTCAATTCTTTCAATTCCAAATGAGCCATCCTATATGGTGCCTTAGAAATAAGAGTTGTATCTGTTGGAACATGTATAGATAACTCTACATCCCTCTCAAGGGGAAGACTAGGCAAGTCTTCAGGAAAAATATCAGGAAATTCATTCATCACTAGAATCTCCTAAAGCATTACTTTCTCTCTTCTTGAATCAAGTACTAGGGCTAAGAAAGCTTCACACCCTATTCTAAGAAATCGCCTAGCTTGCATAGCCGTTATCACATTAGTTAATGGCTTAGTTCGAATGCCCTAAACTAAAATTTCTTTACCATCAGCATCAATAAGAGTTACATTCTTAGCTCCACAGTTAACAATTACATGATGTCTAGCCAACCAATCCATACCCAGTATAATGTCAAACTCCTAAAAGGGTAATTCGATAAGATCAGCAAGAAATTCTTTCCTTGAATTAAAATAGGACATTTTTTATACACTTTGTTAATAATGACATTGTGACCAAATGGGTTGGTTACACAAATATCATATTCCAGTTCATGTACAGTAGTCATATTTATACCTATATCCCCATTACAAATATAAGAATGAGTAGAACCAGGATCAATAAGTGCATGCATATCAGAATCAAAGAGTGAAAAAATACCAGCTATAACCTCTGGAGCATTCAAATCCTTTTTGAGCTTTCATTGCATAATCCCTTTCAGAAAAAGTTAGAGTTATCGGTCTATCAACTGATTTAGATATATTTCAGGACTGGGATCCCCCATATCCCCTACCTTTACCTTTACTAAAAGAGGGTGCATTAGTTGCTCCTCTACTACCCTACTGTCCAAAGCCTTGATCCCTTTTAAGGGATAATAAGCCATAAAATGGTCTATATCGCCACATCTGAAACATGCTCCAGCCAGTTTCCTGTAATTACCCCAATGATGCCTAGAATAATGAGGACATTTAGGTGCTTGACCCTCGTTCTGTCTTTCCATAGCTTCTCTTTCAGACTTGGACATTATAAAAGATTCTTATTTTCTATCTCTTTTTGTAGAACTATAGCTAGACTCAGCTGGATGATTTCCTTGAGCTCCTCTAACTCTATTTCTAATGGAAAATCCACCTCTGGACCCATTTTTTTGTTCTCTTTCTCTTTTAGCTCTCTCATTCTTTTCCACCTACAAAGCTGCTATAACAAGTTGACAAAAATTCACCACATATAGAGATATAGGTCCTATTAACTTCTTTTTAATTCGATCATTTAATCTATCCTCAAACTATCTACATTTAAAAGCATCAGTTATCATCTCATCAGGAACATACTTGTATAGGTGACTGAATTCTTTCTCATATTCAGCAACAGATATAACTCTCTGTCTCAAGTTTAAAAATTGCTTTAGCTTCTCTTGCTTAAATGCCTCGGTAACATACTTTTTTCTAAATTCAGTTTTGAAGAATTCCTATGTAAGGGGATTTGGTAACTCGATAACATATAATGTTATATTCATGTTACCACAAATAGGTAAATAATAACTTACTTTATCTCACAATCACTATGCATAAGCTTCATCATATCGTCATACTTATAGTTTACAATGTGACATAGTTTTATATATTCAATGAGCTTATCTCTGTTAATGTATTATTTTTAAATTATAAATGTGCTTAAGATACTTAAGATCAGTTCTATATAGAGATAAAAAATGATGTTCTAAAGATGCTTTCATTCATTTAAATGCTTAAACATGTTCCAAAAATGAATATAACAATTGTGGTAAATTCTTGCAATAATTCTGCATTAATATAGATTTTTAAGCTTCTTTTTAAGGATATTTTTAATCTACCAAAAGCCATTTATAACCAATGTGATCTTTTACAAAAATGATCCAATATGTTTCTAGTTTTAAGAACATTAAAAATCATATCAATATCATTTTTAAATTTAAAGATATTGCAAAAACATGCAGAACTATTCTTGAAAAGAGTGCTGCCAATAGTTCAACAAATATACAACAACTTATGCACAAAACACTGCAAACTATTCACTATAATAGATAGCAGTTCAGTTCTAACTTCAATTAAAATTTACGACTATTTAGAGGTAGAACCAAGTTTAGATTTCTTATACAAAATTATAGATAAAGAAATTGGGTTTATTTACCTACTAAAATCAAGTTAATTGAAGGTCTATAGCTCAAGATATGCTAAAATTACAAAAGTTGGGTTTAACAATTCTTTACATGAATTGCCAGTAACAAATCCTATCTTAAAACTTAAAACTCATTCTCTTAGGTTTATTAACTCATGCCATAATCCCTATCTTTGCTAAAATTTCCAACATTTTATTACAATAAAAACTATCATAAAAACACCTATTCACATACCTTGGCTGAATCACCAAATCCATGCTTCATTCTTGAAGTACGTCTTTCCCTTTGTTCTTTTTACTACTCCCTTCTTCAACTACAAAAATCCATTCTTATAAGCATTGATTTCTAGCATTCATCCTTCATCAAAATACCATGTAACATGAGAATGAAGAAGAAGAAAAGATGGGAAAAGTCTTGAATTATTACCTCTTAAGAAAAATTCCTCAATCAACAATATGTACTAAAGTTTTCTTATGAATTAAAGATAAAGGTCATGCAAGATCCTTAGATGAAGAGAGAGAGAGAGAGAGAGGAGGAAAAATTTAAAATCTAGAAATTCTTCAAGAGATGCCGTCCAGTACTATTTACTCCCATAAAAATTTGAATTTCTCTCTCTCACATGCAAGTAGGGGTGAGCACAAAAAATCGAAAATATGGTTAGCTGTAAAACTGATCTGAAACCAAATCAATTTTATTGTTAATCGATTTGATGGATTCAACTATGGTTTTTAATTTTTACATTTTTGGTTAATGGTTACGGTTTAAATTTTTAAGTACCGGTTAATCGTTAGTCCACGATTAATTAGTTCATATATATATATATTTTTTTGTTTTTATATCTTTAATTTTTTCTATTTCTCTCTAAAATTTACATAAAATAATATTTTAAAATATATTTAAATTATATTTTTATTTTTATACCTTAATTTTTATATTTTCCTATAAAATTTATATAATACTTTAAACTAAATTTATATTATATCATTCTCTTTAATTATATAGCAATATATATATATATATATATATATATATATATATATATATATATATATATATATATATATATATATATATATATATATATATATATATATATATATATATATATATATATATATATATATATATATTATCCAATTAACTTTTATATATGTTTTTGTATCATATATTGGTATTCATATTTTATTTAATAGCATTTAATTACATTATTATCCAAAATTTTATTTGATTTAGAATCAAATGTAGTAATTTTCAATAAATATCATATATATTTTATAATATTAGCTATTAATTTATAAAATATGAATTTTTGATAGTAAATTATGTTATTTCATAATTTTTCTATTAAATTACTTTACACATTGAAAATTGAATTGAGCTTTGTCTAATTTTTTTATATAATTTTATGTTATAAATTTTAATGATTAACTGAAAAATATTGGTTAACCAAACGGAAAATCGAAATCAAAGAGCTGATTAATCGAATGTAACAAACTGGTTAATGGTTAGTAATTTTGAAAAATAGATATTAATGAACTGGTTAATTTTTTTACTCATGGACGGGTTAACCGGTCCATGCTCATCCCTACATGCAATGACTCAAATTATTAAAGTGTATGTAAAAGTCTCTTTTTGATCCTTCATTAATTTGCATGTCATACATTAACCCTTCTTAATTCTTCTTTTAGTAAATCATTTTCCACTTATTTAATATTCATAATTAACCCCAAATTCTTATCTCTACTTTTTAAAATTAACCCTACAAAAGTTACCTTCACAAATTGACCCCTAACTTATTTTCTATATCTCAATTACACCATTGAAAAATTTTTATACCAAATAATGTACATTTAATTCATATATTAAAATAAAATTATCACTAGTCCCATAACTCATATTCAAAATTCACTTAATTTAATCTTAATTAAATGTAGTCCGGTAAAGTCATGCATTTTCGATTAGGGTCATAATTGGAGCCTTACAGTTTGGATATAAATGGATTTTTATATGTAAGTGATTGGCTTAAATGGATTTTTGTCATGGCTAAACAAAATATTTGCACTTAGATGACAAAATATTACATGTATAAAATAACCAACGTAAAAAAGTGAAGGAAAAAAATGAAACATAGGAAAACAAGGCATGAAAGTTTGAAAGAAATAGTAACACAAATATATCATATTTTACATAGATTTAACTAAAAGCTTGAGAACTTATTTCAAAATTATAAACAAAACACAAAATCAAGGTATATTACAAGATTAAATCTAAGAAATAAAGAAAAAGAAGAAGAGGCAATCAAATTTAAAAAGATTATATTTACAGTAAAATATAGATTTATAACACTAGACTAAGAGGATTAACGACTCTATAATGTTACCTTTAGTTTGATTTATCAAATGAATTGTGGAATTTATTCTCGGATCTCTCTATTTTTTTTTGTTTTTCTTGGAGAAGCTTAAAGGATTGTTTGATTTAAATTTTAAAGTTAATGTAAAAAAAAGAAAAAGAAAAAGAAGGTAGGAAGAAGATGGCTACTGCCTTTAGAACTCCTTCTTTTAAAACCTATATTTTCCTTTTTATTTATTTTCTTAGCTTTTTTTTTTTGGTTAAAAGCCTCTTTGTCAGGATATATATGATGAAAAGATGAGGTTAGGGTCATAACAATTAGGAAAAAAAGTGGGATAAAGATGAAAAAGTTCTACTTGATAAGTTTTAATTAAAATTCAATTAATGCAAGCTTATCTCGGTTGGAATTAAACGTGGTTGGAAGTTTTGTGAGTCACAACTATAAATCGATGAGTTATTGCCATAACTTGCTCACTTGGGCATGACTCACTTGGTAGGCTCCCTACTCAAAGATGTACCCATCATTTTAACCCTGAAAATGACACTTTTAGTCACAAGATGTCTTTTTAATAATTATTTCTCTATGTCTTAGATTTCCAAAAAATAAAAAATTATTCAATTTTTACTTATAGATTAAGATATATGACCAAAACACTACCAACTGTTCCTAGGTATCCTTTAGGGGCAGAATTGACATCCTATCTTTGGAAATTCCTAGGAATAAAGTAAATAGAATTAGGTCTATCAAAATTTAATTCACCTCAAAAAGAGATATAGAGAAAGAGTTATGCCCAAATTGGTATAGACTTCTACCAAAACATGTTTTGGTCATTAATGTTCAAGCCTAATTTTGAGTGCCTTAGAAACAGAACTGGATTTTGATATTTTCATCAAAATTTTATATGTATGCCTAAAGGTTCATATGGAATTATAATTACCCAATTTTAAGGCATGTCGATTGAGATATGGCCAAAAAGTCAAGGCTATTTAGACTACCCAAAGCTACCAACTCTGTATTTATCCTTTTACTAAAATCATTTTTGAAAATTTCTAAAAGACCAGAGAGACCCTTGATTTTCAATTCCTTGTCTTCTTGAGTGAAATAATTTCCTCATTAGGTAATTCGACAAAAGTCACCTTTGAACCTAAGATTGAGGGGGCTAGTGTACTAGTGCATTGGTGAGTTAAAGTTCAAAATAAAAGATAGAGACATATACCTGAGGTGGAAGTCTCCTTGTAGGTGGAGCGATATGGTGTTGTATACCTATTTATTGATGGGAACTGAAATGTTCAATCTCCACTTTACTCCTGAAGTTGGGAATGGACTTTGATGCCTTTTCAAAGGAATTCGTGCTCCTACGAGACTTCAAGTGCCTTGTGAAAGGACTCTATGCTATTAAAAGACTTTGAATGCCTTTTGAAAGGATTTATGCTTTTAAAAGACTTCAAAAATGCCTTTTGAAAGGACTTTATGTTCCTAAGCAACTTTGAATGCCTTTTGAAAGGACCTTGCACACATAAGCGACTTTGAATGCCTTTTGAAAAGACTTTATACTTTTAAGAGACTTTGAATGCTTTTTGAAAGGACTTTGCCCTAGTCTTTCCTAAGAGAATTCAAATTCCTTTTGAAAGGGTTTATACTCCTAAGATCCTTCGAATACCTTTTGAAAGGACTTTGTGCTCCTAAGAAACTTTAAATGCCTTTTGAAAGGACTTTGTTGAATCGTTGTTCAACCTTATGGTGTGATGCATGTCGGAGCCCTCTCAATTCTAGTTGGGTTTTTGAAGGCCTATTTTTAGGGTCTAAGGCCAGATGAGGCTCACAAAAGCTCATAAATTGGCCATTTCCTAATAAAGAGGGGTTTGGGGCCAATTTATTATTAATAGTCAACCCATAAAGGCATTTAATATAGGCTTAAGAGGCATGTATCATTGAATCGTCACTCAACAAAATGTTGAAAAATGAATCTCAATCTTTTGATGCCTAAATAGAGATTGGTGGTTGGGACATCACTCTTACTTGGCACCTTGGTTAGGTATTTCTTATAATTAGGTTTTTATTATTATTCCACTACCTTGCTTCATAAATGATGCATTACAAATTAATTAAATAAACATATCAATCATGTTAGAAAGTGATAGATAAAGCAATAAACCAAATAATAATACTTAAATTATTATAAAGGCAATTTTTGTTAGAGAGTATGCCCTAAAGCCCACATAAAAAGGGATGTATTTCATATATATATAAATTCATGTTATTAATGAAAGACATCATTCATTTATTAATGCTATGTTTTAATACATGCATTTGTATATCTTAAATTAATAAATGAAGTCCTAGATATTATAAACATAGTGCAAAGGCAATCATAAAAGTGTTCATAATATGAGATATATACTGCATGCAAATGTGATAATATCTAAATAATCCTAGTCATAAAATTAACAAGATAGGACATTGTTAATCCGGACAGACTAGCACATGTTATGCTTCTTGAATAGTTCAAGCAGTAATTCTCATAACTGTGATTATAAGAGATAATCAAAGCTAATATATGGATTCTTGTTAGAAGAACAAGTTCATTGGAGACTTGCAAAGAGAATCCTCATATGGATATTAAATCTATATCAGTGAGGAATCTCTTCATAGCTGTTGTGCAAGTATCCTTAGACTTGAGATCACCAAGGTTATCTTGAATAGTAAGTGATATATTTTGACTCGATAACTGCTTACTTCCAACTGGGTGTGAACGTAGTTAGGAGGTTGGGTATATCATGACCTACTTAAAGATAGTTGAGTATTTGACAAAGGATTCACCATCCTAGATTTATTAAGGGAAGTTATCTCGTATGATTCTATAATTGCCTTGTTTAGAGAATCTATGGCCAGAGTAATATGCCAAGATGGATAGGGATCCATAAAGGGCATTTTGGAAACAATGGTTAAATTAATAGAACATACATAATCATATTCATATGGGTTGATATAAAATTCATACTCAAAATCTAATTGAGATAAGAGTGGCAAAAGGAGTAATTGCACGGTAACTATTTTTATGGAAGGGTATAGTCAGAATCACTTAACTTTTCTGATATTTAGGTAGTCATGATGCTTAGATAGAGGTTGCTCATGACTTGTATAATAGTGTATTATAAATATCAATAAGGGATTGATATAATGATTTAAAGATATTTAAATCATATGAGTTTTGAATAGAACTTTTAATTACATATTATGCTGCCAATATAAATAGGAACCCAATAGGTAACACACATACAGAGTAAAGGATAAAATAGTAAAATAACAAGGATAATAATATTTGATATTATTATGGGAGAAGAGAAATAAATAAGAGAATAATTAATTAAAGAGTTTAATTAATTATGCACAAGTACATATGTTTGCAGAACGTTTTAGAAATATTCTGTAAAATGGATATAATTTAAATATTTTATTTCATAATTAATTATTATTGGACTATAAATATTATAGGGTTAATATAATAATTAATGGATCCATTAGAGAAATAATTAGAGGCCCAGGGATTTGGTTTTTGCACAGAAGCCCACTAGAAGATGGGTTCCATGCATATTCCACAAAGAAGGCCTTAGAGGCCTAATTCTTGGACTAAAATAAATTAAATATATTTCATAAGTGTTATGGAGCCTATATATTTAATTTGGGTGATTAAATCCAAGTGTATGCATAAAGAGCTTAGTTATGGGTTATATGTAGGGTCCTTTATGAAAGAACTTAAATTGGATTTAATTGAGCCCAAATAAATTATTAAAAATTCCAGAAGCCCATTTAATATTTCTCTAGCAATTTTAAAGATCCCAATCCGATTATGAAGTTGGATTTTTTAACCTAGCTATAAAATCCAAGATAAGGAGATTTAAGGTTAAGTGAGTTTTAAAAGAAAAGAAATTTTATCTTCTTCAAAATATACCCTAGCTATCACTCTCCTTGCTAGCATCAAGGAGATTTTGGCCACCTTGTGATTCCAATAATAAATAAGAGAATAATTAATTAAAGAGTTTAATTAATTATGCACAAGTAAAAATATTCGCAGAACTTTTTAGAAATCTTCTGCAAAATGAACCTAATTGAAATATTGTATTTCATAATTAATTATTATTGGACTATAAATGTTATAGGGCTGATATAATAATTAATAGGTCCATTGGAGAAATAATTAGAGGCCTAGGGATTTGGTTTTTACGCAAAAGCCCATATGAAGATGGGTTCCACGTAAATTCCATAAAGAAGGCCATAGAGGCCTAATTCTTGAAGTAAAATAAATTAAATATATTTCATAAGTGTTATGGAGCCTATGTATTTAATTTGGATGGATTTAAAATTAATTTGGGTGATTAAATCCAAGTGTATGCATAAAAGGGCCTAGTTTATGGGTTATATGCAGGGTCCTTTATGAAAAAACTTAAATTGGATTTAATTGAGCCCAAATGAATTATTAATAATTCCAAAAGCCCATTTAATATTTTTCCAGCAATTTTAAAGAGCTCAATCCCATTATAAAGTTGGATTTTTTAGTCTAGCTATAAAATCCAAGATAAGGGGATTTAGGGTTAAGTGAGTTTTAAACGAAAAGAAATTTTCTCTTCTTCAAAATATACCCTAGCTGTCGCTCTCTTTGCTAGCATCAAGGAGATTTCAGTCACCTTGTGATTCCAATAATCTTTGGTTCATTTGATCCTTCTCTTGTGTGGATTATGATTGGAGGTGTTCAATTTTGGACACTGTGGTTTGCGACAACCGAGTGTGATGAAAAAATAATTGTTCAACAAAAAACAAAGGTTATTTTTCTTATTCTCATTATTATTTATATTGTATATTCATGGAAAGATTAGATATATTGGTTAAAAATTTTAATTTCCTATTATACATGTGATGTATATAACCGATTAATTCCCAACATTGTATCAGAGCCACAGTTTTGCCATGAATCTATAATTCTATATTATTTGCAGAATATTTTTTTTTATTTTTGACTTATTCATTTTATGAACTTTAAAATATTAGATTTGATTGTTCATGAATAAGAAATATTAATTTCTTGATGCATGTGATTAAATAAATAAAATGGAAGAAGAAGAAAAAATGATTCTTTATTGTAAAGAATCGTTCTCTAGGCGTGGAGAAATTCTTTCAATATAGTTAAGGGGCTGTTCTAAACAAATATTTTAATTGATCCATTTTAAAATTATTTTAATGATAATTTATGTGTTTAATATGTGATATTAATCCATAGGATCAAACATAATTAAAATCGAACAAGTTTTGCTTGAAAACTAGTTTAATCGAAAAATTCGATAAATTGGTGTTCTTCATGTGTTCTTAGTGTGTTCTTGATAAGTTTATGTTTAGAACTGATGGAATATGAAATGGTATGCACAACTGGTTGTGAACCAAAAAAAAAGACAGGAAGATTTGCTTGACTCATCATAGATCGAACCATGTCCAACAGAGTCCGATTTCTCCTTTCGGACACAGCATTCCATTGTGGTGTTCCAGTAGGAGTGAGCTATGAAATAATACCACACTCTTTTAGATGACTGTCAAACTCTTGGCTTAAGTATTCACCACCTCGATCTGATCGAATGGCTTTTATACTTTTGCCAAGTTGTTTTCTACTTCGTTCTTAAACTCTTTGAATTTCTCAAACGTTTCATATTTGTACTTCATTAGATAGACATAGCCATATCTACTGAAGTCATCCGTGAACATCACGAAGTAGCTAAAACCACCTCTAGCTTGTGTACTTAATGGTCCACATACATTGGTATGTATTAGTTCCAATAAGCCATTAGTCCTTTCACCTTTCTTGTTAAAAGGACTCTTTGTCATTTTTCCATGCAAACATGGCTGCATGTATCATAAGACTCTAAGTCGAATGACCCAAGCACTTTAGTTTTGTGGAGTCTTGAAATACGTTTATCATTTACATGCCCTAAACGACAATGCCAGAAGTAAGTAGGGTTTAATTTGTTTGATTTAACCCTCTTTGTATTAATGTTGTATATGGACTCTTTGCTTTGTAGATCAAGGATATAAAGGCCATTTTGCAACATGGCATTGCCATAAGAAATGCCTTGGCGACGAATATGAGCATTGCCATTTTTAATAACAAAATCAAATTCATCCAAATCCATACATGAAACTGAAATAATTTTTCTGCTCATAGCTGGCACATAATAACAATTTTTCAAAATTAAACTAAGTCCGAAAGGTAAAGTGAGTTGATAGTCGCCTATCTCCATGGCAGCAACTCGTGCTCCATTCCCCACACGGAGGTTCACTTCATTCTTTCCAAGTAACCGCCTATTTCTTAGCCCCTGTACATTTGAACAAATGTGAGAACCACAACCGGTATCCAATACCTAAGTGGTAGAAATAGAAAGGTTAATCTCAACAACAAAAATACCAGAACTGGACGCCTTGGCTCCATTCTTCTTTTGTTCTTCCTTGAAGAGAGTGCAATTCTTCCTCCAATACCCTATCTTCTTGCAATGGAAGCAAGTGCTCTTACTCTCTTTGAGCTTATGCGCCTTGGGCTTGGATTGGGCCTGAGGTGCACTCCCACTTGATTTGAACCGAGCCAGGTCATTCTTGGGTTTTGCCTTTCCTTTTCCTTTTCCCTTAGCGGGTCCCTTCTTAATGCCTCCTTGAACCATCAATACGGGATTGGTCTTTCGAATGTTCTCTTCAGCATTCTTAAGCATCCCATGGAGCTCAGTGACTAACTTGTTCATCGCATGCATGTTATAATTCATCACAAATGGATCATAATCATCAGTCAATGATCCTAAAATCAAGTTAGTGGCCAATTCCTTTGGCACTTGTACCTCAAGCTTCTCAAGAGTATCAAGATACCCTTTCATCTTGAGTACATGGGTACTAACAGGAGTACCCACAGCCATCTTACAAGAAATTAAGGCCTTTGTTGTCACGAACCTCTCGTGACGAGCTTGCTATTGGAACATCTCCTTGAGGTGCACCATGATCGCATAAGCCTTTTGGCCCATGAATTGCTTTTGCAAATCAAGCACCATAATGGCAAGCATCAGACAGCTCACATCATTGGAGTCGCTCTTCTTGGTCTCAAAAGTTTCATTTTGAACCGCAGAGGCGTTCCTAGCAGGTTCTTCAGGCAAGGGTGCATCCAAAACATACGACTTTTTCTCTTGCTTAAGAACTATTCTTAAGTTTCGAGACCGGTCTATGAAATTGGTGCCATTAAATTTTTCCTTTTCAAAGACCGATAGCAATGAGAAATTGTTGTTTGAAGAAGCCATTTTCAATCTACAATAAAATTTACCAAGATTAAATGAGGTCTTATTATAATCCCACAAACCAAATTAATATCCCCTTAAATAATTCGCATTAGTGATTTTAATGTGGGCCAAGATCTACTTTTCACAACAACTTATTAGTCAAGCTGAGCTTGTCCACCTAACAAGTTAAGTTACTTAGGTAGGAAAAACTCCAATCATGTCTCGTACATGACTCTTGGATCAAATGGGCTAACATCTTAATATGTTATAGCACAAACCCATTTATTAGTTGCCTAGGTCCGGGCATCCCTTTCCCTGTTAAGTCTAACCTACATTCACAAACCATGCCTCACAAAGATAATCGAGCGCATCTAGGACTCCTAGTCTATGTGACCGATGATCGATGCCTTGACATGTTTCGAATTAAGAAGGCAACTTTGTGACTTACTATTTTTAGGGATTCATTTTATTACGGCTTACATGGCATACGTTTTGTCATCCATTGATAGCATGTATATATAAATAATTGCATAAATTAAAGCTTGACAAACATGGGCCCAAAAACCTACAACTAAGATTCTATACTATTACATAATAATCTTCGAGTTGGGCTTCTCCACTCTGGTGGGCTTCATCTTGATTTACAAAGTCTTCAAGTAAATTAACTTTAGAGAAATAAATGAAACTTTTACAATAATACATAATGGCTCGTAGGCCATATTTAATTACAAAAACTCAGGGCCCATGAATGCACCATGCATATCCATTCATCACGCCAAACAAGCAAATAAATATACATAACATTCATAGATCAAACAAAGTCCAATTTTAATTAATTTAGCCAAGCCCATTAATGGAAATTGTGTACTTGAACCTTTAAGAGATGACCCTGTGATGGGCCTGGGCCAAAGCCCATTGGACTAAATCCTCTTATTGAATAAGTTCTCTTAAAAGCCCAAAACACAAACTAGTTAGATTTGTGCTATAAATCAACTCTAGTATAATTTCCAATTTTGCCATTTTTAATCTTATGTCATACAGCCCATAAACATTAAAAATATATATAATATGTACCAACATGAATTAAAACACAAAATTATGAAGAACATATATATGATACACGACATGCATATAAAAACAAACAAATAACAAAACTAGTTGTTTAATGCTTATGTGATGCCACAAAAATGCACAAATACTTAAATCAATTTTATAAGTCATTTAATAATATAAATAAGGTCATAAATATTGATTTAATATTCTGTACCAATCTGATCTAAATGTGTTTTTATCATTTTAATCAAAACAAAACAAATAATGTTGATTAAACATGTAACAAACACAAACTAGTTATAGTTTTAAGTGATTTTAAAATTAATCAATTAAATTGTCATGGACCAGAATTAAAACCAAATTTAAAATATGTCCAGACCTGATATTTAATCTTTAAAAATCACTTACAAACATGCCAAAATTATTTTTACATTTAATATTTAAAACTAGTTGTTAAACTAACAATTAACATGCCAAATAACACCTAGTTTTAATATTAACATGTACCATCAGGCATTATCAATTAAAACTGACCATTAACAGCTTCTAGAACATCTTAGGATAGTATATTAACATGTCATATTAATTATAATACCTATCTAATCATTTAAAATTATTTTTACACCAAAACAATACAAATAACTCAAAACAGAAAATGTCAGCATTGCATGTATTTAAAATAACGATTTTTGATTAATTATTTCATGAATCTAAAGCACTAAAATAAGCATGTTCAAGCTCTGATACCACTGATGGAATATGACATGGTATGCACATAAAGATCATGCAGCGAAAAATAATAAAATTTGATTATACATGCTATATAATTCCATGACAAGAATCGAAACATGCAATTTTAGGGTTTTAAAACTTACAACTTTAGATGCCTTCAAAACTTGATTTTTGATGATGAACAATAACCAAGGAGGATATCTTAGCCTTAGACCTTCACCACCAATGCCAAGGAACAACCTTTACGCCACTCCTCTCTATTCTCACACACACACTTGCAAAGATAGCTTAAAATCGAGATTGCTAGCTCTCAAATTAAGTATTGTGTAATGGCTATGGTTTGAAGCTACAAGACTTGATCTTGTACTTCTTTTTGGTGCTATTAATGTCCAAAAAAACACAAGAAAGCAAGAAAGAGTTGTTCCCCTTATGTGTTTCGGCCAAAAGAGAAATGTAAGTGAGAGAGAAACAATTCACGCCAAAAACCTAGCAAAAACTAGGGTTTCACGTTTTTTCCTCTATCAATAAATATCACCTAATTATGTAAGTGATTAATCAAAAATTCACTACCTCAAGATAATTTATTTTAGCCTTAATCACTTTCTTGAAATAAGTAATATATATTGATTCAAACTCTTTCGATTTAATCCAAGATAAAACATAAGACATTATAATCAAATTAATCACTTAATTGGAAATTCACATGTGCCGAAATTCCCTTAGTATTTAATCTTGGAATTTCGGCTATGTCATCACTTAATTAGGTGTTTGAATTTGATTTAAATATCATTAGGATTTAATACTCAATTAACTTAATTAATACAATATAATTAATTAATTGAAATTAAACCATGTGGGCTGAATTTTTCTCTCTTATGGACCAAGGTCCAATAGCATTTATAATGCCAATTACATATATTAATTTGACTTTAATTAAAAGTCCAAATTAATGCCCAATACTTTATTTAAATATTTTAAGCCCAATGCTTTGTGTGCGATCCTATAGGTCCATTTAATGTTGGCAATGAATTAATTCAAAGGCTATATATATTCTCTAGCAAGATATTATAGCATTCCAAATTAAATGAAAATGCATATGGCATTTAGTGACCTAATGCAATTTTGCATAGTCCCTTACCTATAAATATCAGAATTAATATAAGGCATGGAACTAGTCATCCTTATATATATTAATTCCTTTCTTGATATTCCAGTGACACTGAACTCTCAGATAAATAATGATTACTCATTATTTCATCTCGGTATGGCCATACACTTCTCAGTTCACTGATCAAATGGCCGATGATATTTTCTCTTGTAGAGAGGGGTAATCCTTTCACTTCTCTCATGCTCTCTAACATGAATCAATGTATACCCAAGCATACCCGTACTTGTCACTCTGTTATGAGCATGTTAGGTGTATGTCAAAGCACATAGTAATTCAAAAAGAGTTTCATAGAGATTTTAGGTCTAAGAACTCCGATACAAAACTTGCATATGAGAAACACTTATGACTTGTACCATATAGTGTTCTCATGAGGATCGAATCCAGATACCATGTTCTAAACATGTATCTATGATCTCTAATTGACACTCTTATCCTTATGATCCGTAAGACAGAACTCAACTTATCAGAGAGAGCATACTAGTCTTAATTCATTTGTTATTCCCATAACAATGACTGACTAGGGATATTTAGAATGAAGTCTCATTTGTTTCAAGGTCTTACAACCATGTACCTCAATATAGTAAAGTCCATAACTAAGCCATATTTGTGTGATTATATTTATGCGATAGATATAGGATGCATACCAATGTATGCCAACCATCTATGATGAGACTTAATTAACTAAAATCCCTCAAACTAGTACTAAGGTATATAATCCTTCCATTAATTGAAAGAGAACCAGAGTTTTTTATAGTATGGGTTATTGACCACAGTCAAGCTCACATTATATCGAATATGTTCGAATTTAATTAAATGGATCATCTTAGCTAGCCCATTAGCTTGTTGACCATAGTCAAAGCTAATGGTTTTAGAGGCAAGATTAGGAAAAGTATATATGATATGCATGTATCAAGAGTTGATAACCTAATGATCCAATAGTTGTACAAAGACACAATTGGTATAGAGATACCTACCTTTCAAGGGTATGGAGTTTGACTTGTCGACCACAGTCAAGGTCAAATTTCATATCAAGGATTGGATATTGATCCACTAAGAAAACCATCGGGTTTTCTCGGATTATATAGTGAGGGCTATGGATTCGCAATATTATAGTGTGAGTAAATGGATTAATTAAAGACCTAATTATTGCATATATATATAAGAACATACTCTAATATGTTTTTTCTTTTTCACATCTAGGTCATCATCATGAGCACATCAAACATAAACCTATGATTAATCTTGGATAACAAACTGGTGGATAGTAATTAAGAATTGTTCTCAGAGCTAAAAAGATCCATTATGTCTTGGATAAAGATCCACCACCAATTCCATCAGATGATGCCATTAATGAGATCAAGGGCATTTATCGTAAATACATGGAGAATTGTAAAGTAGCGGCATGTCTAATGCTGGGTGCTATGTCCTCAGAGCTTTAAAAGTAACATGAGATGATTGATGCTAGAACCATCATTTTGCATCTAGAGGAACTATATTCTTCTCAAGTTAAAATTGAGGAATATGAATCGAGCTCATTTAGCTGCAAAATGGTGCAAGGCACTTCGGCTGCTACTCATGCATTAAAGATGTATGGGTACATTGAGCATTTGAGTAAACTTGGCTATTTAATGGATAATGATCTATACATAGATTTAATCTTGTACTCGTTAGCTCCAAGTTTTGCACCTTTTGTGCTTAACTTCAACATGAACAAGATCCAAGTAACTATTCTTGAGTTAATCAATATACTCAAAACAGTTGATGGATCCTTCAAGAAAGATTCAAAAAGTTTCATGGTTGTCACTTCTACTAAAGGCAAGAAGCAAAAGCAGAAGAAAAAGAAGAAGATGACCAAGGCATAGCTAAAGCATGGTGGGATTTCCAAAAAGAAGGTTGCCAAAAAGGAGAATCCCAAAGGAACTTGCTTCCACTGTGAGAAAGATGGTCATTGGAAGTGTAACTGCAAGGCCTATCTAGATTCTCTCAAGGAGAAGAAGCAAGGTGATGCTTCTACTTTATGTATTCATATGATTGAAATAAGTACTTATTTTATTGCTTCAAAACAATCTTAGGTATTTGATACCGGATGTAAATCTCATTTGTGTAATGATCTATAGGGGCTTAAAAGTAGTAGAAGAGTTGGAAAGGCATAAATATGTCTACAATCAGCTACTGGATAAAACATCTCTACAACAGCTGTGGGGACTTATCATTTGCCTCATTCAAGTGGATTAATACTGGAGTTAAATAATTGTTATTATGTTCTAGCTTATCTAAAAGTATTATTTTTTTAGTTGTTTATTAAATTATTATGATATTTCTTTGAAGAATAAATATTGTTACATTTTTAAGAACAATATATTTTATGATAAAGCTATCATTGAGAATGGTATATTTGTTCTTGATTTAATTAAAGAAGTCCATAATATGGATACCAAAAGAATGAAACAAGATAATATAAACACCTCATATTTATGGCATTGTCATTTATGCTATATAAATGAGAAACACATGATCAAATTAAACAAGTTAGGTGATTTGGGATCATTTGATTATAAATCATTTGATACATGTGAATCTTGTTTATTAGGAAGATGACAAAAACTCCCTTTATTGGTAAAGGAGAACGAGCTAGAATGATTTTGGACTTAATACATTCAGATGTATGTGTTCTAATGACTATGCATGCAAGAGGAGGTTACTCCTACTTTATTACTTTCATAGATGATTACTCTAGGTTTGGATATATTTATCTAATGAAATATAAATCAGAAGCATTTGAAAAGTTCAAGGAATTCAAAAATGAATTAGAGAAGCAACTTGATAAGAGTATTAAGACACTTAGATCAGATCAAGGTTGAGAATACTTAAGCTAAGAATTTCAAGATTATCTTAGAGATAATGGGATTTTATCTCAATGGACTCCACCATATACACCACAAAATAAAGGTGTATCTGAGAGGAGAAATCAAACACTATTAGATGTGATTCAATCCATGATGAGCCGAGCAGACTTGCCTAAGTCCTTTTGGGGATATACATTAGAAATTGTTGTTTATGTGTTAAACAGAGTTCTTAGTAAATTAGTTGATGTTACTCCATATAAGATATGGAATAACAAGAAACTCACACTTTCTCATATGAAGGTATGGGGTTGTCCTACTTATTTAAAAAGGATAATGTCAGACAAACTAGATGTTAAGTCTGACAAATGCTTATTTGTGGGATATTAAAAAGAAACATTTGGATATTATTTCTACCATCCCTTAGAACAAAAAGTGTTTGTTTCATGGTATGCTATCTTTTTAGAATGAGAGTTTCTCCTTCGAAAGGACAGTGGGAGTAAAATTGAACTTGGTGAAGTTCAAGACCCACAAATAGAAGTAGATCAACCTATTGAACCCGAAACTGAATCTCATAATGACGAGATTATTGTTGAACCTAATTATACATAAAATCCTATAAGATCTACTAGATGTGTTCTATCCTTGTGAGATATGAATTTCACATTGATTCAGATAGAGGTATAACTGTAGTAGAGGTCAGTGAGCTTGTTGGGAATTAATCGGTTACATACATCACATGTATAAGCAGAATTTAAAATTTTTAACCAATATATCTGATCTTGCCATGAATTTACAATATAAATATTAATGAGAATATGAAAAATCATCTTTGGTTTTTGTTGAACAGTTGTTTTTCCTTCTCATCGGGTTGTTGCAAACCATAGTGTCCAAAATTGAACACCTCCAACCGTAATCCATGCTAGAAAAGGATCAAATGAACCAAGAACTATGGAATTACAAGGCTAGCCAAAATTTCTTGATGATATCAAGGAGTGAGGGTGTCGGCTAGGGTTAGAGAAGAAGTGGAGAAGTTCTTTTCTTATAAAACTCACTTAACCCTAATTCCCTTTATCTTGGATTTATATAGTTAGGTTAAAAATGCAACTTCATAATGGGATTGGGCTCTTTAAAATTGTTGGAGAAATATTAAATGGACTTCTGGAATTATTAATAATTTATTTGGGCTCAATTAAATCTAATTCAAGTCCATTTATAAAGGACTATGCACAAAACCCATAAACTAGGCCCTTTGTGCATACTTTTGGATTTAATCACCCAAATTAATTCCAAATCCATTCAAATTAAATATGTAGGCTCCAAAACACTTATGAAATATATTTAATTTATTTTAGTCTAAGAATTAGGCCCTTAAGGCCTTCTATAAGGAGATGGCGTGGAACCCTTTTTCTGGTGGGTTTCTGCGCCAAAACTAATTCTTTTAGGCCTTTTATATTTCTCCAATGGATCTATTAATTATTATATCAGCCCTATAACACTTATAGTCCAATAATAATTAATTATGAAATACAATATTTCAATCAAATCCATTTTGCATAATATTTCTATAAAGTTCTGCGAACATCTCTACTTGATCATAATTAATTAAACTCTTTAATTAATTATTCTCTTATTCATTTCTCTTTTCCCATAATAATATCAAATACTATTATCCTTGTCATTTTACCATTTTATCCTTTACTCTATATGTGTGTGACCTATTGGGTTCCTGTCCATATTGACAGTATAATATGCAATTATGAGTTTTATTCAAAACTCATATGATTTAAATTTCTTTAAATCATTTTATCAATCCCTTATTGATATTTATGATACACTATTATACAAATCATGAGCGGCCTCTAGCTAGTCATCATAACTACCCAAATGTTAGGAAAGTTAAGTGGTTTGACTATACCCTTCCATAGAAACAGTTACTGTGCAATTACTCCTTTCACCACTCTTATCTCATTTAGATTCTGAGTATGGATTTATGTCAACTCATATAAATCTAATTATGTATGTTCTATTAATTTAACTATTTTTCCCAAAAAGCCCTTCATGGATCCCTATCCATTTTGGCATATTACTCTGGCCAGAGATTCTCTGAACAAGGCAATTATAGAATCATGCGAGAAAACTTCCCTTAATAAATTCGGGATGGTGAATCCTTTATCGATTCTCAACTATGTTCAAGTAGGTCATGATATACCCAACCTCCTAACTATGTTCACCCCCAGTTGGAAGTAATAAGTTATGGAGTCAAAGTATATCACTTGCTACTTAAGATAACCTTGGTATTCTTAAGTCTAAGGATACTTGCACAACTGCTATGAAGAGATTCCTCACTGACATAGATTTAATATCCATGTGAGGATTCTCTTTACAGGTCTTCAATGAACTTGTTCTTCTAACAAGCATCCACATGTTAGATTTGATCATCTTTCATAATCACAGTTATGAGAACCATTGCTTGAACTATTCAAGAAGCATAACATGTGCTAGTCTATCCGAATTAATCATGCCCTATCTTGTTAATTCTATGACTAGGGATATTTAGATATTAGCACATTTGTATGCAATAGACATCTCATATCATGAACACTTTCATGATTGTCTTTGCATTGTGTTTATAATATCTAGGACTTCATTAATTAATTTAAGATATACAAACTCATGTATTTAAACATATCATTAATAAATGAATGATGTATTTTAATAAAAATGTGAATTCATACATATAAAATACATCGCTTTTACATGGGCTCTAGGGCATACTCTCTAACAATCTCTTACTTGAACTAGAGCCAATCACTCATATATCTTAAACCCATGTTATTTATATGGTGATCGTGCTTAATTTGGGAAAGTGTTTTAGTGAGGGGATCCACCACATTATCATCTGTGGGGACCCTTTCTATTTTCCAAGCATGTTCTCAGATGCTAGTGAGGGTAGCATCTGAGAACATGTTTGGATCTCTGATGAGACTGTGGTTCTATTGCTTGTGCAATGGCTTTATTGTTGTGACAATATAAAGGAATCGGATCAACAATGGTAGGCACCACTCCTAGTTCAGATATGAACTTTTTGATCCATACTGCTTCTTTGGCTGCTTATGGAGCAGCAATGTACTTAGCTTCTGTTGTGGAATCAGCAATTGCTTCTTGTTTAGAACTCTTCCAACTAACTGCTCCTCCTCCCATTATGAACATAAAACCAGATTGTGATTTACAATCATCTTTGTCAGATTGGAAGCTGGTATGAGTATACCCCTTTACTTCCAAACTGCCATCCCCATATACCAAGAATATATCCTTAGTCCTTGTCAAGTACTTAAGGATATCCTTGATAGTTGTCCAGTGTTCCTCTCCAAAATTAGATCGGAATCTACTTGTGACACTCAAAGCAAATGCTACATTTGGACTTGTACATAACATAGCATACATGATAGAACCAATTGTAGATGCATATGGTATTCTATTCATGTTCTCTTTATCCTCTAGTGTCTACAGACACATAAACTTAGAAAGGTGTTTCCCATGTACCATGGGTATAAACCCTTTCTTAGAGAGATCCATATTGAACCTCTTCAATACTTTATTTATATATGTACTTTGAGAAAGACCTAGCAACCTATTGGATCTATCTCTATAGATCCTTATTCCCAGAATATAGGATGCTTCTCCAAGGTCTTTCATGGATAATTACATGGATAACCATATTTTAACTGATCTAAGTGTCTTAATACTTTTGCTAAGTTGCTTCTCTACTTCATTTCTGAATTCTTTGAACTTTTAAAATATTCATAATTTATATTTCATTAGATAGATATATCCAAACCTAGAGTAATCATCTATGAAAGAAATGAAGTAGGAGTAACCTCCTCTGGCATGTGTAGTAATTGGACCACATACATCTGAATGCATTAAGTCCAAAACCATTCTAGCTCGATCTCCTTTACCAATAAATGAGGCTTTTATCATTTTTTCTAATAAACAAGATTCACATGTATCAAATGATTCATAATCAAATGATCCCAAATCACCTAAATTGTGTAATTTGGTCATGCATTTCTCATTTATATGGCCTAAACAACAATGCCATAAATATGAGGTGTTTAAATTACCTTGTTTCATTCTCTTGGTATCCACATTATGCACTTCTTTAATTAAATCAAGAACAAATATACCATTCTCAATGATAGCTTTAGCATAAAATATATTGTTCTTAAAAATGTAACAACATTTTTCCTTTAAAGAAATGTCATAATCGTTCAATAAACAACTAAAAGAAATAATACTTTTAGATAATGCTAGAACATAATAACATTTATTTAACTCCAGTATTAATCCACTTGGAAGAGGCAAATGATAAGTCCCCACAACTGTTGTAGAGATGTTTTGTCCAGTAGCTAACTGTAGACATATTTCTACCTTTTCAACTCTTCTACTGCTTTTAAGCCCTCATAGATCATTACACAAATGAGATGTACATTCAGTATCTAATACCCAAGATTATTTTGAAGCAATAGAATAAGTATTTATTTCAATCATATGAATACCTAAAGTAAAAGCATTAGATTGCTTCTTCTCCTTGAGAGAATCTAGATAGGCCTTGCAGTTACTCTTCCAATGACCATCTTTTCCACAATGGAAGCAAGTTCCTTTAGGATTATCTTTCTTGGCAACCTTCTTCTTAGAAACCCCACCATGCTTTGGCTGTGCCTTGGTCATCTTATTTTTCTTTTGCTTCTTGCCTTTGGTAGAAGTGACAACCATGACACTTTTTGAATCCTTCTTAAAGGATCTATCAGCTATTTTGATCATATTGATTAACTTAGAAATGGTTACTTAGATCTTGTTCATGTTGAAGTTTAGCACAAAAGATGCAAAACTTAGAGCCAACAAGTACAATATTAAATCTATGTATAGATCATTATCCATTACATAGACAAGTCTACTCAAATGCTCAGTATACCCATACATCTTTAATGCATGAGCAGCAGCCAAAGTGCCCTCCACCATTTTACAAGTAAATAGAGCTCGGACAATCTCATATTACTTAGTTCTAGCCTGAGAAGAATAAAGCTCCTCTAGATGCAAAATGATGGTTCATGCATCGATAATCTCATGTTGCTTTTGAAGCTTAGAGGATATATCACCCAGCATCAGACATACCGCTGCTTCACTATCCTTCATGTATTTTTAATAAGTGCCCTTGATCTCATATATGGTATCATCTGATGGAAGTGGTGGTGGATCTTTATCCAAGACATAATGGATCTTTTCAGCTCTAAGAATAATTCTCACCTATTTAATCCAGTTAGAATAATTGCTGCCAACCAGCTTGTTATCTAAGATTGATCATATGTTTATGTTTGATGTGCTCATGATGATGACCTAAATGTGAAAAAGAAAACATATGAGAGTATGTTCATATATGTGTATGCATTAATTAGGTCTTAAATGAATCCATTTACTCCCACTATTTTATTGCGAATCAATAGCCCTCACTATTTAATCCGAGAAAACCTTATGGTTTTCTTAGTGGGCCAATATCCAATACTTGATATGAAATTTGACCTTGACTGTGGTCAACAAAATCAAACCACATATCCTTGAAAGGTAGGTATCTTTATACCAATTGTGTCAACTATATACTAATCTAACTATGTGGATCATCAGGTTATCAGCTCTTGATACATGCATATCATATATGCATTCCCTAATCTTGCCTCTAGAACCATTAGCCTTGACTATGGTAAATAAGCTAATGGGCTAGCTAAGATGACCCATTTAATTGGATTTAAACATATTCGATATAATATGAGCTTTACTGTGGTCAACAACCCACACTATAAAGAACTCTGGTTCTCTTTTAATTAATGAAAGGCTTATATACCTTAGTATTAGTTTGAGGGATTTTAGTTAATTAAGTCTCATCATACATGGTTGGCATACATTGGTATGCATCCTATATCTATCACATAAATATAAGTATACAAATATGGCATAGTTATAGACTTTACTACATTGGTCTCCTTGAGCCAAAAGGGAAATCAAAAGGTCATACCTAGGTAATATGCATGATTCAAATAAGTAAAAATAATTACATTATCTTTAATCTTGTTGGATCTCCATCCGGCCCATCTTGCTCCTAGATAGTGGTCTTCATTTCTATCTCTAATTCTAATCTAAGTAATCTAATTACATATTACAATTTAAAAAAGAAATACAAACCAAAAACAATTGGCCAGAACATGAAAGTCCTTATTGGGCCAAAACATGTATTATGCTCAATCACATTGGACCTTTATCCATAACTATGCATCATGCCAATCAAACATCCTTATATGCACTTCTAATGCATAAAGTAAAACCATATAATGGAATACAAACTATGTTTCAACTCTTGAAACTTACTTTTGAGTTATTTTATAATGTGATCAAATTAGAAAACTTTTTCCATTTTGAAAAGTTTCCATTTTAAGAAACCTTTTTGCATGCATGTATTCTTGCCTTAATTATCAATCCAATTGATTATTTAATTAATTAATCACATTCAATAATTAAAGAATCAATTTTGGGCTTAAAACAATGGGTAGACCCAAACCTACAATTTAAACCCTAAAGTATGTTCACACACAAACTAGTTTTGTGTCTATTAGACCATTTGGGCCTTTTGGAATGAGCCAAGCCCACTTTAGCCCTTTAAACCCATTAATTAACTTAATTAAAGTCTATAATTTTTAATTTAAATCAGCTCCTTTGGCCCACCAAGTCATTCACTAATTTAAATCAAACCTGTAAACATAATTAAGCCCATTAACTGGCTTTAATAAATTAAAATTAATCTAATTAATTCAAGGCCCATTTTAACTAATCCAATTAATTAAAAACACATTAATATATTAAATATATCAGATTTAGAAGATTAAAAATCATTTTAAACATTAACTTATTAAGAACAGATGAAGAACAACCCCTAAACTTTTATTAAAAATAAAATTCCTCACGCAAAAAGGAATGATTCTTTTCTCAAAAGAATCATTTTAATTTTCATTTTATATATTTGATCACATACATCCAGAAATCAATATTTCTCATTCATGAATGATCAAATATGATATTTTAATGTTCATGAAATAAATAACTAAAAAATAAAAACTATTCCGCCAAAAATATAGAATTGTAGATTCATGGCAAAACCGTGGCTCTGATACCATGTTGGGAATTAATCAGTTACATACATCACATGTATGAGCAGAATTTAAAATTTTTAACCAGTATATATGATCTTGCCATGAATTTACAATATAAATATCAATGAGAATAAGAAAAATCACATTTGATTTTTGTTAAATAGTCATTTTTCCTTCTCACTGGGTTGTCGCAAACCACAGTATCAAAAATTGAACACCTCCAATCATAATACACACTAGAGAAGAGTCAAATGAACCAAGAACTATGGAATTATATTGGCTGAAATTCCTTCATGCTAGGAATGAGTGAGGGTGTCAGCTAGGGTTAGAGAAGAAGCGGAGAAGTTCTTTTCTTATAAAACTCACTAAATCCTAATTCCCTTTATCTTAGATTTTTATAGTTAGGTTAAAAATCCAACTTCATATTGAGATTGGGCTCTTCAAAATTGCTGGAGAAATATTAAATGGGCTTCTGAAATTATTAATAATTTATTTGGGCTCAATTAAATCCAATTCAAGTCCATTTATAAAAGACTATGCACAAAACCCATAAACTAGGCCCTTTGTGCATACTGATAAGTGTGAATTATATGTAGTTTTTAATATGTTTTTAATTATTTTATTTAGTTATTTTGGTTTTATTTGGGTTAAATTATAGTTATTTTGTTAATATTTATTATTTTTAGAGTTAATTCTGTGTTTTGCATGATTTTCAGGGCTAAAATGATGGAAAAGGGCTAAAAGTGTGAAAAGTGCAAAGTTTTGGGGCAAAAGCATAAATATTGGAAGTTTAAGCGAGAAAAGTAGCTCTTAGTCCAGAGGATGGAGCCGTGACCACGTGAAGATGTTGAAGGAATTTACACGTGACCACGTGAAGGAGTATTTGTGAATGAACGTGGCCATGTGAAGAAGAAATGAAGAAAATTGAGTTAAAGAGTAAGTGGCCACGTGAAGAATTAAGTGAAGAAGGAAGCAAGACACGTGACCACGTGTGACCCAAGGCAAAACTCACACGTGGCCACGTGTGAGGAAGACTATATAGTACACGTGACCACGTGTTCCTCAATGCAAAAGGATGCGTGGCCACGTGCTTTCACTCTCCCATCGCGCGAAGGATTCGTCAGACTTCCTGTTTTGAGCAGACTTCCTTTCCTATCTTGATTCTGCAATTTAAGAAGAATTCTACCACGTTTTTGCCTATAAATAGGAGCTCAAAACACAGAAGAAGGGGGAGATCGATCCTTAGTTTTTCAATTTGTTGTTCTTAGATTACTTTAACGTCTTCCTTTATTTTCAGTTTCTATTCAAGCTTTTGTTTTTAGTCTTAGCTATGTCTTTTGAGTAGTTTTCTTTAACTTTTGCTGAAGGATACTTGAATCCTTGACTCATATTGTTATGACTTAAGTTTGTACTTCAATTTAATTACAAGTTTGATTATTTCTTGGTTCTTAAGCAAATTCTTGTCTTTATTCAATCTTAATTTGATTATTAACGTGACTAAACATCGGTTAAATAGTTGAGTTAAGTTGATTAATGATTTGTATGTTCTTAAGTTAGTTTGGTTGGATTAATGCATGTTATAATCTAAGTAAGTTATGATTATGTGTTAAATTGAGTAAATTGAGATTAAGAAGGGAGTAATCAAGAATAGTTGGAAGTTAAAGCTCTTGAGAAAGGTTTTAATAGACATCTAGGAGATTAATTCAGAATTTTCTGCTAAGTATTGAATTGTTCTGAATAAGTGAGTTCAATATTTAGAGTGATAATCTTGAGAAAGTTATCTGGGTTTATTAAACTGAATTTTCCATAATCACTTGTATGTTTTATGTTTATTAAGTCATATCAATATTGGTTAAGGTGGATAGTCCTTTAGTGGAAGTTGTTTTTATCATTGATTTTTACCTCATTTAAATTACTTGTTTTCAATAGAGTTTTCTTAATTATTGTTTACTTTAATTGTTTTATTTTGGATTTGGTTTTTTTTTATTCTTCAAAACATCAAAATTTGGGATTTCTTTTCTCTCTTTACACACAGAAATTGGTTTTAAAATTGAATTAGCACACAAGCACAAGTTTTCCCTTGGGTTCGATATTTTGGGTCTTAATTCTATTTTCCTATATTACTAGCCGATCTAGTACACTTGCTAGACACCGGTCAAGTTTTTGGCGCCGTTGCCGGGGATAGTACATTGGCGTTTGTTTGTTTAATTTTATTTTAAAAGAAATTCTTGTGTGTTTTCTTCTCTTCTTCATCTAATTTCTTATTTTCTTTTTGATTAACTAAGTGGTTTATGGTTAGAGACAACCCCATCTTGCCATTAGACCCTGAAATTGAGAGGACATTCCATAGGATTAGAAGGCTAAGAGACAATATGAACGATCCAGAAATTGAGCAGCTTATGAATGATCCACCACCTAGGATTGAAGAGCAAAATGCACCACCCCAAGCTCCCGGGAATGGGTATAGACCTAGAACCATAAGGGATTATGCTATCCCTAGGTGGAATGAAGAACATAGAACCATTAAAATTCCTCATCACCAACCCTTTGAGATTAAACCCGCTACCATCACTATGGTACAAAGAAACCAATTTTCGGGTTCAGATATAGAGGATCCAGCACAACATTTGGATATGTTCTTAGAAGTGAGTGACACTGTGCAAATTCCTAATGTATCAACTGATGCAATTAGGTTGAAACTCTTCCCATTCACCCTTATAGGAAAAGCTAGGGATTGGCTTCAAATGCTACCAAATCAATCCATCCATTCTTGGCAACAAATGCAAGAGAAATTTCTTTGCAAGTTTTTCCCACCTACTAAGACCGCCCTCATTAGGAAACAAATTAGCGATTTTCAGCAGTTTTATGAGGAACCATTCCATGAAGCTTGGGAAAGATTTAGAAGACTCTTGAAAAGTTGTCCTCATCATGAAGTTCCTATTTTTCAATTGATGCATATTTTTTATGCAGGTGCTCATCCATCAACAAGATCTTTGCTAGATGCAGCCTCCAATGGAAGCTTCATGAATCAAATTCCCGAGGACGCATTTCTACTCCTTGATGAGATGGCCACCAATGATGCTCAATGGGCAAGCTCTAGAGCAACTCAAAAGAAACAGGGAGTTCATAATGTTGATGAAATTGCCATGTTAAAAGCTCAATTGGAATTAATGGAAAAAAGACATTTAAAAGAAATTAATGAGCTTAAATCTAAAAATGTCTCTATGTTGTCTCATGAAGTTGATTCTTATGCAGGGATTTCAGGACCTTTGGGGATGAAGAATGTTGAAAATATGGTGGAAGAAGTGAATGCCTTGAATCCATATAGCAACACACACAATCCGGGATGGAGAAGCCATCCAAATTTCTCATGGAGAGAAGGTAACCAAGGTACTACTTCTTCTAATCCAAACCCGAGACCCCCATTTAATCACAACCCTACGTCCAATAATCACATCCCTTACCAAAACCAAGCTCCACCACACTACCCTAACCAATACCCATCTCAAGCATACCACCAACCACCGGGTTTTCAAAAAACTCAACCTCCCCCTCCACAAGATAAGAAATCCAACATTGAGGAGATGATTGCAAATTTCATGGCTTCCCAAAATTCCATCTTAGCTAGTCAAGATGCTAGATGGAAAGCACAAGATATTTGGATGAGAAATCAAGAGGCATCCATTAGGAACTTAGAGAACCAAATGGGACAGCTTGCTTCTTCTTTGTCAAACCGAACTCAAGGAACATTTCCATCAAATGTTGACCGAAATCCAAAGGAAGAAGCCAAAGCAATCACTTTAAGGAGTGGGAAGGAACTAGAGGAAACTGAATTTGGTAAGAATGCTTCTAAAAAGGTGGAACCGACAACGAAGGTAAGTATTTCTAATTCTAAAAGTAGTGAAGAAGTGCCTCCTAAGGTCGAGAAGGGTAAAGGTAAAGAAAAACTTGTTTCCACTGTTCTTGATGAGTCTCAATTACCTTTTCCTGTTCTAGCTAGGAAAGAGAAACAAAATGAGCAATTAAGTCAATTTTTAGACATGTTTAAAAAGCTGCATATAAATTTGCCATTTGCTGAAGCTTTGCTACACATGCCTAAATACGCTAAATTCATGAAAGAGTTGTGCACTAATAAGAAAAAGCTAGAAGGCATAGGAACGATTCAATTATCCGGTAATTGTAGTGCTATATTAACTAACAAAATTCCCGAAAAATTGGAAGATCCAGGTAGTTTTACATTGCCTTGTGAACTAGGGGGAAATTTTGTTGGTAATGCTTTATGCGATTTGGGTGCTAGTATTAATCTAATGCCTTATTCAATTTGCAGGAAATTGAATCTAGGTGATTTGAAGGAAACCCGAATGACGCTTCAATTGGCGGATAGATCGATAAAAAAACCAAAGGGAATCATTGAAGACTTGTTAGTTAAAGTAGGAAATTTTATATTTCCAGTAGATTTTGTGGTGATGGACATGGAAGAGGATAGAAAAGTGCCTTTAATTGTGGGGAGGCCATTCTTGAACACAGCAAGAGCTTTAATTGATGTCCATGGACAAACAGTTACTTTAAGATTTAATGAGGAGGAAATGATTTTTAATGTTAATAAAATTTTAAAACACCCTTCATATGATTTTGAAGAATCTATCTACTTTATTGATGAGGTTCAAGAATGTGCCAACGCAAAGCAAGAAGAAATCATTCTCAAGGACAAGCTTCAAAATTTCTTAATGCATCCAAAAAGAATGGATGAGTTAGACACAAAGGAGAAGCAATTGATACAAATTTTGGAACAAGAGCACAGTAAGGATAAGGAAGAGGAGGATGAACCATCCCCTCCTAAGGGAGACCCTGAACTTAAAACACTTCCATCTCATTTGAAATATGTGTTTTTAAGTGATAATGCTAATCCGGTCATTATTTCATCTTTTTTGACAGATTTGGAAGAAGAAATGCTCATTGGAGTGCTAAAAAAACATAAAGGAGCAATAGGTTGGGCAACATCCGATTTAAAAGGAATTAGCCCAAGCTATTGTACGCATCGCATACCCATGGAGGAAAATTTTAAGCCAGTAGTACAACCTCAAAGAAGGCTCAACCCAACTATGCAAGAGGTAGTAAAGAAAGAGGTATTGAAACTACTTGATGCAGGTATTATCTACCCTATCTCTGATAGTAGTTGGGTTAGTCCTGTTCAATGTGTGCCTAAAAAGGGAGGAATGACTGTAGTAACAAATGAAAATAATGAAATAATTCCTACACGCACAGTAACGGGATGGAGAGTATGCATTGATTATAGAAGATTAAATAAGGCCACTAGAAAAGATCATTTCCCATTGCCCTTTATTGATCAAATGCTAGAAAGATTGGCAGAAAATAAATTTTATTGTTTCCTAGATGGATATTCGGGGTACATGCAAATACCTATAGCCCCGGAAGATCAAGAAAAGACCACGTTTACATGTCCATATGGAACATTTGCATATAGGAGAATGCCTTTTGGTCTTTGTAATGCACCCGCCACATTTCAACGTTGCATGATGGCCATATTTCATGATTTCATTGAAAAATTTATGGAAGTTTTTATGGATGATTTCACTATTTATGGGCATGATTTTGAGTCTTGTTTGCGTAATCTAGCATTGGTTTTAAAGAGATGTCAAGAAACTAACCTTGTGCTAAATTGGGAAAAATGTCATTTCATGGTTAGAGAGGGCATTGTTTTAGGACATAAAATTTCTGAAAAGGGCATTGAGGTTGATAAAGCAAAAGTTGACGTGATAGAAAAACTACCTCCACCAACTAATATAAAAGGCATTAGGAGTTTCCTTGGTCATGCTGGATTTTACCGTCGATTTATTAAGGATTTCTCAAAAATTGCTAAGCCTCTCTCTAATTTATTGCTTAAAGATGCTGCATTTAACTTTAATGCTGAGTGTTTGCAGGCTTTTAACCTATTGAAGCAAAAATTAGTGAGTGCACCGGTCATTGCATCACCCGATTGGAGCTTACCGTTTGAAATCATGTGTGATGCAAGTGATTATGCAGTTGGAGCGGTTTTAGGACAGCGAAAGGAGAAGATTTTCTACACCATTTACTATGCAAGCCACACACTCACTGGAGCCCAAGTAAATTACACCACTACGGAAAAGGAACTCTTGGCAATCGTCTTTTCATTTGAGAAATTCCGATCTTATCTTTTGGGATCTAAAATTACAGTTTGGTCGGATCACGCTGCATTGAGACACCTTTTTGCCAAGAAGGATTCCAAACCAAGACTTATCCGATGGGTGTTATTACTTCAAGAGTTTGATGTTGAGATAAAAGATAAAAAAGGAGCAGAAAATTTTGTAGCTGATCATCTCTCTAGATTAGATCATGCTGGCATCGAAAAGGGAGAAATTTCTGACCTATTTCCTGATGAACACATTTGTGCTTGTTTTACTTATGAAAATTCAGTTCCATGGTACGCTAATATAGCCAATTTTCTTGCAGGTGGCTATCTACCTAAGGATTTTACTTGGCAACAGAGGAAAAAGCTCATAGCGGATGCCAAGCATTACCTTTGGGATGATCCATACCTTGTCAAGATATGTTCGGATCAAGTATTGAGAAGGTGTGTACCGGAATCGGAACAAAGAGCTATCATGCATCAATGCCATGGGGGAGAAGTTGGAGGTCATCATGGACCAAATAGAACGGTTCAAAAGATACTGCAATCAGGTTTTTTCTGGCCTACTTTGTTCGAGGATGTCAAAACTTTCATAGCCACTTGTGATAAATGTCAAAGAGTAGGAAATATATCCAAAAGAGATGAGATGCCTATGAACAATGTGATAGAAGTAGAAATATTTGATGTTTGGGGCATCGATTTTATGGGTCCCTTTCCTAACTCATTTGGGTATGAGTATATCTTGGTAGCAGTGGACTATGTAAGTAAATGGGTAGAGGCAATAGCTACTAGGACTTGTGATGCAAAAATTGTGCTGGAATTCATTCGTAAGAATATTTTCACTAGATTCGGGGCACCTAGAGCTATTATAAGTGATGGAGGCAAACACTTTGTCAACCATCAATTTAAGGCCTTGCTGAAGAAATTTGGTGTTAAACACAAGATCACAACCCCATATCACCCTCAAGCAAATGGACAAGTAGAAATATCTAATAGGGAATTGAAATCAATCTTGGAAAAAACAGTCAATAACTCTAGAAAAGATTGGTCTCTTAAGTTAGATGAGGCTTTATGGGCTTATCGAACTGCTTTCAAAACCCCTATAGGTATGTCTCCCTTTAGACTTGTTTTTGGTAAAGCATGTCACCTTCCAGTCGAATTAGAACATAAAGCATATTGGGCTACTAAATTTCTTAACTTTGATTTAAGTGATGCAGGAGAAAGAAGGAAATTTCAGCTCAATGAACTTGATGAAATTCGACAATGGTCATATAATAATGCTACACTTTACAAAGAAAAGACAAAAAGATGGCATGACAAGCATTTAAGGGTAAAAGAATTTGTTCCAGGAATGTTAGTGCTTCTTTATAATAGCCGTCTTCATTTGTTTCCAGGGAAACTCAAATCAAAGTGGCTTGGACCATATCAAGTAATAGCAAGCAATCATCTCGGGGTAGTAACAATCAAGAATTTAAAAGATGGACGTGAATTTCAAGTAAATGGTCATCGTCTTAAAGCATACCAAATCGGACAGCAAGAGGTTGCTGAAGCAACCATGTTCTTTAAAGATACTTAAAAATCGGTTTGGCGAGTCTAGCTGGAGACTCCAAAAACTCAGAACTTCATCTTTATTTGCTTTCAGTCAGTATTTGTGATTTCCGCATGATTGTGTGTTTAAGCATTTGATTTCTGCATGTTTGTGTGTTTAAATGTTTGATTTATGCATGCTTGTATGTTTGTGTGTTTGATTCATGAAAGAAATAAGAAAAATCAGGTTTTTAAGAGACATATGGGAACAAATTATTGTAGGATTCAAACATAGACATATACCCGGGCAGTGGGCAAAAATGATGGAAATTGGTCATTCACGTGACCACGTGTGGTCTCTCAAGGAGAATCCACGTGGCCACGGGTTAGAGAAAGGAGAAACTCCATTTATAGACGTGACCACGTGTGTTCTTACACAAGAAATCACGTGGCCATGCCTTGATGCACTGGAACGTTGATTTAATTTACATGGCCACACATCACATAGCATATGCCCACACATGACCACGGGTCTGTCTTCATAAAATTTCACGTGGCCACGTCTCAGCTCACTGTCCAAGTTTGTTTCCCCACACGTGACCACGTGTGTTCTTACCCAAGAAATCACGTGGCCACGCAATTGTTCACATGGCCATTTTAGGATTCCCACACGTGACCACGTGTTTATCTTCACTAAGATTCACGTGACCACGTCCCCTCCCCTTATAAAACTCACGGCTTCCTCATTTCTTCTTTTTATTTTCATATTCACTTTCTCCGTGCCCACGCCTCACAATCACACAATCAACTCGTGACCACGGGATTTTCACTCATCACCACCTCCATCTGATTTCTCTTGCATCTTCCACTCTCTCTTACACTTAAGTTTTTCCTTCTCCACATTTTCATCATCAATTTAGGGTTTTTGCACCTCTCACATTGTATTGCAAATTGTGGTGTCCTTCTCATTCTCAATGGCACCTCGAAGGACTAAACACCCTGATGTCGCTAGTTCCTCTGGGGTACAAATTCCATCACATGTAGACCGGGCAAAGGTTAACAAATTTGATTATTTTAGCAAGTGCAAATATGTGCAGCCCGCCTACTTAAGTCATTTGTTTCTCAATATCCCAGCTGGTAATTTGTGGGATTATGAAATCGAACCATTGCTTCAAAACATTGGCTGGGGGGAATTCATAAAAAAGAAACCAAAGGTGTACCCAGAATTGGCTAGAGATCTTCTGTATTCTTTTGAATGTTATTTCAGACAAGATGATTCGGAGGGTACAGTTGGTTTTAAGCTAGGTAAGAAAGGATATTCTTTGTCCTTTACTCAATTTTCTGAAATCTTAGGCTTTGTGCCAACTGCTCCCTGGGAATTGGAAAATGCTTCACCTGCGGAAAATTGGGAGAGAATTAAAGATCTTGAATTAAATGAGCCTTGGGTAGGAGGTCAATGCAAGGTACATGCTCTAAGAACTCATGCTTTGAGAATAATTCATCGGTTTTTGGCAAAAACTATGTATAACAACTTAAAGAATGCCAGTACTATTAGTGTTTCTCAAGCAATGGTCTTAAGATGTATGATGGATGGCGTTGCAATTAATGGAGCCGGCATTATAGCTAGTCGAATTAAGGATTTGCAGAAACTGCCGGGTAACATTGATAATATTTCTATAGGATGGGTAGCTACAGTTTTGGCAGATGCAGTTAAACATCCAATTTATAGCGAGCCACTCCCAGGAGATTTGCCTTGCATTGATAATAGAATGTTGAAAAGGATGAAGATTTTGATACCTAGACCCCGAGGACATTGGGCAACACGAGAAGAGTATTTAAGAGAGAATAATATTCGATTTGAGGAGCAGCAAGAGGAGCAGGAAGAGGAGCAGCAAGAGGAACCAAATGAGGAACATATTGCTACAGCAGTACCTTCCCCAATTAATGAGCCTACAACATCAGAATGGGAAGCACCGTTTAATCAATTAAGCAGCCGGATGGATGCTCAACAAATGAGGCTTGATCAAATGCAAGGGAGATTGGATACACTCCGGGATGAAGTAAGGGAAGGCAATAGGAGAATGGAGCACTTTATTCACCATTTTTGGCAACGTTTTCCTCCACCACCACCTCCATTTTAGTAGATTGTTGGTTGCTGCGGACAGCAAAGTCTTGAGGAGGGGGTAGCCTCCTTTCAGGAAGTTTTTCTTCAACTTTATTTTTCTTTTTCATGAATCAAAATTCTGTTATTTTGTTTTGTTTTGTTGTGTTTATGTTTTGTTTGAGTTTAGAAAATGTATTAAAGATTTATGTAGTTCACTCTTTTCATTTAATCTGCATGAAAACTTAGTTTGCCCTAGTTAACTTCAAAATTTGAACACTTTGAACTTGGATATGGAGTATGCATGTTTTGGACCTTTGCTTAGCAAGAGAACATTTATGTTGTTTAATATGTCTTTGGATGGATTAATCTTCAATTTGATAAATATTTATTAGTTTCTAAATTCTTAAAAGCACTTAGACCAGTTTTTGACTTAGAAACACTCAATGCAATGAAGTAGTGAAGTAAGAAAATTTAGAACACTAGAACCTTCCTCATCACCCTTCAAAGCATATGAACAACTCAAGCATCTTAGAAAATGATTTAGGCAACAACTTTCTTGATAAACTCTTTTTAAAAAGACTTGTGTCCTACCTTGATAAATCTATCTTTTGTTAAACCATTTTGAGCTTATAAGGGTATGCTTAAGGCGTACCGTTAATATTTTTTTTGCTACACTTAATATTTTAACCATATAAACTAAAAAGCTTTTATCTCACCCTATGGAATTAGCCACTTTAGGACTAAATGGATACATGAAAAGAATAAAGTTTTGTTGGGTGTAGTAAGAAAGTTTCAAAGTTATTGATGAAGTCAAATGAAAATAGACCTTGTATTACCTTGATGTTAGCTTATTAGTGCTACTTTATAAAAAAAAAAGAAGAAGAAAAAGAGAATTAGTAAATATGAAGAAAATAAGTGTGGGGTAGTACAAGGAAAATTAGAAAAAATTGACTTCTTGGTGAAGGAATATAAAGAAAAGTTTGGAATCAAGGTAAGGATGAGCTGAATTTGTATTGTTTAAGTTATTGGGGTGTTTGTAATCTATTTGGTCTTAGAGTGGCTATATTCATTTCGACTATCTTCTATCCATTCTTTGATAAACATACCCTCAGCCCCATTACAACCTTGGTAAGACCTATGTGATTTTAAGTTTGATTTGAGTTGTTTAGCAGAGATGACCTACGGGTTCCGGTGCTAAAGGAGAGGCCTATTGTGTTTCTAGAGTTTCAAGCATGAAACCGACTGTATGCTTATGCATTCATATATTCTATACTTCATTACTTAGTTGTGTTGATATTTTGGTTTTCAAAATTGCTTAAAATGATTTGGTCTTGCACACACTCAAGGAAACTAGTTTATATTCTCTTGTTGAAGTTAATCTATTTAGAGTTTATATTGAGTGCTTTTGTTAAATGCTAAGTTTGGTTTTTAAATTGCAAGGCTTTGTTCAAGTTTGATGGTTTTGAAGGAGGGTTGTTCTAATTTGCTTGAGGGCAAGCAAGGTTTAAGTGTGGGGTATTTGATAAGTGTGAATTATATGTAGTTTTTAATATGTTTTTAATTATTTTATTTAGTTATTTTGGTTTTATTTGGGTTAAATTATAGTTATTTTGTTAATATTTATTATTTTTAGAGTTAATTCTGTGTTTTGCATGATTTTCAGGGCTAAAATGATGGAAAAGGGCTAAAAGTGTGAAAAGTGCAAAGTTTTGGGGCAAAAGCATAAATATTGGAAGTTTAAGCGAGAAAAGTAGCTCTTAGTCCAGAGGATGGAGCCGTGACCACGTGAAGATGTTGAAGGAATTTACACGTGACCACATGAAGGAGTATTTGTGAATGAACGTGGCCATGTGAAGAAGAAATGAAGAAAATTGAGTTAAAGAGTAAGTGGCCACGTGAAGAATTAAGTGAAGAAGGAAGCAAGACACGTGACCACGTGTGACCCAAGGCAAAACTCACACGTGGCCACGTGTGAGGAAGACTATATAGTACACGTGACCACGTGTTCCTCAATGCAAAAGGATGCGTGGCCACGTGCTTTCACTCTCCCATCGCGCGAAGGATTCGTCAGACTTCCTGTTTTGAGCAGACTTCCTTTCCTATCTTGATTCTGCAATTTAAGAAGAATTCTACCACGTTTTTGCCTATAAATAGGAGCTCAAAACACAGAAGAAGGGGGAGATCGATCCTTAGTTTTTCAATTTGTTGTTCTTAGATTACTTTAACGTCTTCCTTTATTTTCAGTTTCTATTCAAGCTTTTGTTTTTAGTCTTAGCTATGTCTTTTGAGTAGTTTTCTTTAACTTTTGCTGAAGGATACTTGAATCCTTGACTCATATTGTTATGACTTAAGTTTGTACTTCAATTTAATTACAAGTTTGATTATTTCTTGGTTCTTAAGCAAATTCTTGTCTTTATTCAATCTTAATTTGATTATTAACGTGACTAAACATCGGTTAAATAGTTGAGTTAAGTTGATTAATGATTTGTATGTTCTTAAGTTAGTTTGGTTGGATTAATGCATGTTATAATCTAAGTAAGTTATGATTATGTGTTAAATTGAGTAAATTGAGATTAAGAAGGGAGTAATCAAGAATAGTTGGAAGTTAAAGCTCTTGAGAAAGGTTTTAATAGACATCTAGGAGATTAATTCAGAATTTTCTGCTAAGTATTGAATTGTTCTGAATAAGTGAGTTCAATATTTAGAGTGATAATCTTGAGAAAGTTATCTGGGTTTATTAAACTGAATTTTCCATAATCACTTGTATGTTTTATGTTTATTAAGTCATATCAATATTGGTTAAGGTGGATAGTCCTTTAGTGGAAGTTGTTTTTATCATTGATTTTTACCTCATTTAAATTACTTGTTTTCAATAGAGTTTTCTTAATTATTGTTTACTTTAATTGTTTTATTTTGGATTTGGTTTTTTTTTATTCTTCAAAACATCAAAATTTGGGATTTCTTTTCTCTCTTTACACACAGAAATTGGTTTTAAAATTGAATTAGCACACAAGCACAAGTTTTCCCTTGGGTTCGATATTTTGGGTCTTAATTCTATTTTCCTATATTACTAGCCGATCTAGTACACTTGCTAGACACCGGTCACATACTCTTGGATTTAATCACCCAAATTAATTCCAAATCCATCAAAATTAAATATGTAGGCTCCATAATACTTATGAAATATATTTAATTTATTTTAGTGCAAGAATTAGGCCTCTAAGGCCTTCTATATGGAGTTGGCATGGAAGCCCTCTTTTAATGGGTTTCTGCACCAAAACCAATTCTTCTGGGCCTTTTATATTTCTCCAATGGATATATTAATTATTATATCAGCCCTATAATACTTATAGTCCAATAATAATTAATTATGAAATACAATATTTCAATTAGGCCTATTTTGCAGAACATTTCTAAGAAGTTCTACGAACATCTCTAATTGATCATAATTAATTAAACTCTTTAATTAATTATCCTCTTCTCCCATAATAATATCAAATATTATTATCCTTGTCATTTTACCATTTTATCCTTTACTCTATGTGTGTGCGACCTATTGGGTTCCTTTCCATATTGGCAGTATAATATGTAATTATGAGTTCTATTCAAAACTCATATGATTTAAACTTCTCTAAATCATTTTATCAATCCCTTATTGATATTTATGATACACTATTATAAAAATTATGAGTGGCCTCTAGCTAGGCATCATGACTATCCAAATATCAGGAAAGTCAAGTGGTCTGACTATACCCTTCCATAGAAACAGTTACCGTGCAATTACTCCTTTCACCACTCTTATCTCAATTAGATTCTGAGTATAGATTTATGTCAAATCATATAAATCTAATTATGTATGTTCTATTAATATAACCATTATTCTCAAAATACCCTTCATGGATCCCTATCCATCTTGGCATATTACTTTTGCTAGAGATTCTCTGAACAAGGCAATTTTAAAATCATGCGAGATAATTTCCATTAATAAATCCGGGATGGTGAATCCTTTATTGATTACTCAACTATCTTCAAGTAGGTCATGATTGATGGGATATCACATGGCATATACATGATGATCATGCAGCGGAAAAATTAAAAATTTAGAACATACATGCCATATAAAATACAATAAAGAATCGAAACATGCAATTTTAGGGTTTTTGAAAACTTACAAGTTTGGATGCACTTTAAAACTTGATTTTGAAGATGACCAGCATATAAGATTGACTTATATACCTTAGATCTTTATCACCAAAGCCAAAGAAGCAGCCTTTACACCACACCACTCTATGTTCACACACACACACACACACTCACAAAGATGACTTAAAACCTAAAGTGCTAGCTTTATGTTTGTGTATTCGGAAATGGGAATGATTTAAAGCCACAAGATATGATCTTATTCATCTTTTTGGTTGCTATTGCTGCCCAAGAAAACAAGAGATGAAGAAAGAATTCTTTCTCTTGAGAGTGGCGGCAGTAGAGAGAGAAATTGTTTCTTAGGTAAAAAATAATTAATCAATTTATATCACTACATTAGGAAGTTTGTTGTAGTCAAAATTCCCTTGATTTTAGGTCTTATTTTTAGCCTACATTACTTCCTAATTAAGTAATTTAAATTGATTCAAATCTTATTAGTTTTAAATTTAAATGAATTTAAAATGGCATAAGACATTTAACAAAAAATCCATCACTTAATTAGGGATTGTGCACATGCCGAAATTCACTAGGATATTCCTTTGAATTATGGCTACACTCTCTCCTAATTAGGTGTTTTATTTTGATTCAAATGCTATTAGGATTTAATACTCAATTAATTTAATTAATCCAAGATAATTAATTAATTGAAATTAAACCTTGTGTGCCGAATTTCTCTCTCTTATGGACCAAGGTCCATTAAGCAATTTTAATACCCATTACATACATTAATTTGACTTTAAATAAAAGCCCAAATTAATGCCTAATACACTATTAAAATATTTTAAGCCCAATGCTTTATATGCAATCCTATAGGTCCATTTAATATTAGCAATGAATTAATAAATTAATTCAAAGGCTATATATATTTTCTAGCAAGATATTATAGCATTCAAAATTAAATGAAAATGCAAATGACATTTAGTGACCAAATGCAATTTTGCATAGTCCCTTACCCAAAAATATCAGAATTAATATAAGGCATTGAACTAGTCATTCTTATATATACTAATTTCTTTCTTGATATTTCAGTGACATTGAACTCTCAGATAAATAACGATTTCTCATTATTTCATCTCGGTATGGCCATACACTTCTTAGTTCACTGATCAAGTGGCTGATGATATTTTCTACTTATCGAGAGGAGTAATCCCTTCACTTCTCTCATGCTCTCTAACATGAATTAGTGCATACCTAAGCATACCCATACTTGTCACCCTGTTACGAGTACGTTAGGTGTACGTCAAAGTACACAGTAATTCATAAAGAGTTTCATAGGGATTTTAGGTCTAAGAACTCCGATGCAAAACTTGCACATGAGAAACACTTATAACTTGTACCATGTAATGTTCTCAGGAACGGATCAAATCCAGATACCATGTTCTTAAATATGTATCTATGATATCTGATTGACACTCTAGTCCATATGATCCTTAAGATAGAACTCAACTTATCAGAGAGAGCATACTAGTCTTAATTCATTTGTTATTCCCATAACTATGATTAACTAGGAATATTTAGAATGAAGTCTCAATTGTTTCAAGGTCTTACAACCATGTGCCTCACACATGATAACTTAAATTGAAACAACATTCTTGGATAGTTCTATCAATTGATATGCACAAGAATACAATAGATAAAATAAAGGCCTCATTTATTAACTTAAGTGTTTTATAACAATGCATTGGGGCTAGGGCTAACACTAACAATTTGCCACTAGCACTAGTACCAATTAGACATAGCCCTAAGACCGAATGCTCTAAAATGAGCTTCGTGCAGATTTGGACACAACTATTTCGTCAAAGGATCAACTACATTATTTTCACTTGCTATCTTGCTAATCTTGACGTTCCCACGATCAATGATCTCTTTGATCAGGTGGTACCTCCTGAGTATGTGTTTGGATTTCTTGTGTGACTGGGGCTCCATGGCCTGTGCGATGGCCCCGTTGTTGTCACAAAAAATTTCTAATAAATCTAGAGTGCTTAGGACCACTCCTAACCTAGAAATGAAATTTCTAATCCAAATAGCCTCCTTTGTAGCCTCACTCGCTGCAATATACTTAGATTCTGTAGTTGAGTCGGCAACGACCTCTTGCTTTGAGCTTCTCTAGCTAACAGAACCACCGTTCAAAACAAAAACAAAACCAGATTGTGATCTTGAGTCCTGAGTGCTGGTCTGAAAAGTAGCATCAGTATAACCTTGTATGATGAGCTCTTTTTTACCACCATACACCAATAAGTGATCCTTAGTCCTTCGTAGGTACTTAAGAATCCCTTTTACAGTAGACCAACGCGTCTCATCAGGGTTTTGCTGAAACCTACTAGTTATACTCAATGCATGAGCAACATCCAACCTAGTACATAATATAGTGTACATGATAGATCCAATAACAGATGCCTATGGGATTCTACTCATGTTGTCCCTCTCCTCTTTAGTTTTAGGACATTATTCTTTAGTCAAAGGAACTCCCAAAGCCAAAGGTATGTACCCTTTCTTTGAGTCTCCCATACTAAAACACTTTAGTACTTTATCTATGTAATTTTCTTGACTTAGTCCCAAAAGCCGATTTAATCTATCTCTATAGATCCAAATACCAAGTATTGTCTCAACTTCACCTAATTCTTTCATTGAGAAACACTTCCCCAACCATTGATTAACCTTTTGCAATGTTGGAATGTCATTCCCAATGAGAAGGATGTCGTCCACATATAGGACCAGGAATACTATTATGCTCCCACTAACCTTCTTGTACACACAAGGCTCATTTTCATTTTTGGTGAAGTCAAGTTCTTTGACTTCATCAAAACGGAAATTCTAACTTTGAGATGCTTGCTTAAATCCATAAATGGATTTTTGAAGCTTGTAAGCCTTCTTAGGCTGATTGGGATTGCAAAACCCTCAGCCTGTGTCATATACACATCTCCAAGTAGATTTCCATTGAGAAAAGCTATTTTGACATCCATTTGCCATATCTCATAGTCATGATATGCAGCTATGACAAGCAAGATCCTAATGGACTTAAGCATGACTACAGGTAAAAAGGTCTCATTATAGTCTACACCATGAGTTTGCCGAAAACCTTTTGCTACTAGTCTACCTTTGTAGGTCTTGTCAGCTTTGAGCTTAAATAGCCACTTGCATTCAATTACCTTAGCACCTTCCGGTAGATCAACCAAGGTCCAAACCTGGTTATCGTACATTGATTGCATCTCGAATTTTATGGCTCCAAGCCAATTTTCTGAGTCAGGGCTCTTAATAGCTTCTCGATAGGTAGTTGGATCCTTACGATCCACTAACTCAATAGTGTCACTATCGGTGATTAGAAAATCGTATCTCTCAATCTCCCAATGTACCCTACCAGTCCTTCTAGGTTCTTGTATAATGGGTTCTTGTTTCACAACTGGTTGTGAAATTGATCTCATTTCCAACTCATCCTCTTACCTACAGAAGTTTGTGGCACTTGAATTTCTCCCAGTTTTACTTTACTCCCACTATCTTTCTTGAGAAGGAATTCCTTTTCCAAGAAAATAGCCTTGCGAGCAACAAAAACCTTGTGCTTGGCTTATGAGTAAAAGTAATATCCCTTTGTTTCTTTGGGATAACCCACAACCAAGCAGACAGTAGATTTGGACTCTAGTTTGTCAAATGTAACATGTGCTTTATAGCCCTAAATCTTGAGAAATGACATATTGGGCTCTTTCCCAGTCCATATCTCGTATGGTGTCTTTTTAGCTGCATTAGTTGGAGTACGGTTCAGTAGAAATGCAGCAGTTTCTAATGCATAACCCCAAAAAGAGACAGGAAGATTAGCTTGACTCATCATTGATCGAACCATGTCCAATAAAGTTTGATTTCTCCTTTCGAACACACCATTCCATCATGGTGTTCCGGGAGGAGTGAGCTGTGAAATAATTCCACACTCCTTTAGATGATCGTCAAATTCTTAGCTTAAGTATTCGCCACCTCCATCTGATCGAATGGCTTTTATACTTTTGCCAAGTTGGTTTTCTACTTCGTTTTTAAACTCTTTGAACTTTTTCAAAAGTTTCAGACTTGTGCTTCATTAGATAGACATAGCCATATCTACTGAAGTCATATGTGAATGTTATGAAGTAGCTAAAACCACCTCTAGCTTGTTAACTTAATGGTCCACATATATCGGTATGTATTAATTCCAATAAGTCACTAGTCCTCTCACTTTTCTTGTTAAAAGGACTCTTTGTCATCTTTTCATGCAAACATGGCTCGTATATGTCATAAGATTCCAAGTCGAATGACCCAAGCACTCCAGATTTATGGAGTCTTGAAATGCATTTTTCATTTCCATGTCCTAAATGACAATGCCAGGACTAAGTAGGGTTCAATTCATTTGATTTAACCCCTTTTGTATTAATGTTGTATATGAACTTTTTATTTTGTAGATCAAGGATATAAAGGCCATTTTGTAACATAGCATTGCCATATAAAATGCCTTGGCAACGAATATGAATATTTCCATTATTAATAACAAAGTCAAATCCATCCATATCCAAACAAGAAACTGAAATAATGTTTCTGCTCATAGCAGGCACATAATAACAATTTTTTAAATCTAAATAAAGTTTGGAAGGTAAAGTGAGTCGATAGTCACCTATCTCTATGGCCACAACTGGTGCTCCATTCCCCACACGGAGGTCCACTTCATTCTTCCCAAGTAACCACCTATTTCTTAGCCCCTACACATTTGAACAAATGTGAGAACCACAATCGGTATCCAATACTCAAGTGGTAGAAATAGAAAGGTTAATTTCAACAACAAAAATACCAGAACTGGACACCTTGGCTCCAGTCTTCTTTTGTTCTTCCTTAAAGAGAGTGCAATTCTTCCTCCAGTGCCCTAACTTGTTGCAATGGAAGCACGTGCTTTCACTCTCTTTGAGCTTTTGTTCCTTGGGCTTGGGTTGGGCCTGAGATGCACTCCCACTAGACTTAGGTCGAGCTAAGTCATCTTGGGTTTTGCCTGTCCCTTCCCCTTTCCCTTAGCGGGTCCCTTCTTAATGCCCTTTTGAACCATGAGTACGAGATTGGTCTTTCGAATGTTCTCTTCGGCATTCTTAAGCATCCCATGAAGCTCGGTGACTATATTGTTCATTGCATGCATGTTAGAATTCATAACAAATGAATCATAATCATCAGTCAATGAACCCAAGATCAAATCAGTGACCAATTCTTTTGGCACTTGTACCTCAAGCTTCTTAAGAGTATCAAGATACCCTTTCAACTTGAGCACATGGGTACTAATAGGAGTACCCGCAGCCATCTTACAAGAAATCAAGGCCTTTGTTGTCACGAACCTCTGGTGACAAAGTTGTTCTCGGAACATCTCCTTGAGGTGCACCATGATCGCATAGGCCTCTTGGTCCATGAATTACTTTTGTAAATCGGGCACCATAGTGGCTAGCATCAGACATGTCACATCCTTGGAGTCACTCTTCTTAGTCTCAAAAGTTTCCTTTTGAACTGCAGAGGCATTCCTATTAGGATCCTCGGGCAAGGGTGCATCCAAAACATACAACTTCCTCTCTTGCTTAAGAACAATCCTCAAGTTTCGAGACTAGTCTATGAAGTTGGTGCCATTTAGTTTGTCCTTTTCTAGGACCAATCGCAATGAAAAGTTGTTATTTGAAGATGCCATTTTTCAATCTACAATAATAAAACTTAGCAAGATTAAATGAGGTCTTATTATAATCCCACAAACCGAATTAATATCCCTTTAAATAATTTGCATTAGTGATTTAATGTGGGCCAAGATCCATTTTTCACAACAGCTTATTAGTCAAGCTGAGCTTGTACACCTAACAAGTTAAGTTACTTAGGTAGGAAAACTCCAATCATGTCTCGTACATGACTCTTGGATCAAATGGGCTAACATCTAAAGATGTTATAGCACAAACCCATTTATTAGTTGCCTAGGTCCGGGCATGCCTTTCCATTTTAAAGCCAACCTACATCCACAACCCATGCCTCACAAAGATAATCGGGCGCATCTAAGACTCCTAGTCTTACGTGACCGATGATTGATGCCTTGACATGTTTGAATTAGGAAGGAAATTTTGTGAATTACTATTTTAGGGATTCATTTTATTATGGCTTACATGGAATACGTTTTGTCATCCATTCATAGCATGCATATATATATAATTGCATAAAGTAAAGCGTGATAAACATGGGCCTAAAAACCTATAACTAAGATTCTATACTATTACATAAAAATCTTCGAGTTGGGCTTCTCCACTCCGATGGGCTTCGTCTTGATTTACAAAGTCTTCAATAAATTCTATACTAAGAAATAAATGAAACTTTTACAATAATCCATAATGGCATGTTGGCCATATTTAATTACAAAAACCCAGGGCCCATGAATGCACCATGCATATCCATTCATCACACAAAATAAGCAAATAAATATACATAAAATTGATAGATAAAACAAAGTCCAATTTTAATTAATTTAGCCAAGCCCATTAATGGAGAAATTGTGTACTTGAAATTTTAAGAGAAGATCCCGTGATGGGCATGGGCCAAAGCCCAATGGACTAAATCCGCTTATTGAATAAGTTCTCTTAAAAGCCCGAAACACAAACTAGTTAGATTTGTGCAATAAATCAACTCTAGTATAATTTTCAAATTTGCCATTTTTAATATTATGTCATACAACCCATAAATATCAAAATACATATAATAGGAACCAACATGAATTAAACATAAAAATTCATGAAGAACATATGTCATACACGGCATATATACTAAAACAAACAAACAATAATGAAACTAGTTGTTTAATGCTCATATAATGCCACAAACAATGTACAAACACTTAAAACAATTTTATGAGCTATTTAATAATTTAAATAAGGTCATAAACATTGAGTTAAGGTTCTTTTCAGATCTGATCTAAATATTTTTTTCCATTTTAATCACAACATAACAAATAATGTTGATTAAACATGCAACAAACACAAACTAGCCATAGTTTTAAGTGATTTTAAAATTAATCAATTAAATTGTCATGGACCAGAATTAAAAAAATTTTTAAAACATTTCCAGACCTATTATTAATATTTAAAAATCACTTACAAACATGAAAAACATGTTTTTACATTTAATTTTGAAAACTAGTTGTTAAATAAACATATATCATGCAAACTAGCACCTAGTTTCAAAATTAACATGTACAATCAGGTATGTATAATTAAAATCGACCATGAACAGCTCTAAGAACATCTTATTACAGTATATTAACGTTTCAAAATAATTATAATACCCAAATAATCATATAAGATCGTTTTTACACTAAAACAATGCAAAAAACTCAAAACAGAAAATTTCAGCATTGTAGTTTTTATGCAATAACGATTTTGAATCAAGATTTAATGCATCCAAAGTACTAAAACAAGCATGGTTAGTCACTGATACCACTTATGGGATATCACATGGCATATACATGATGATCATACAGCGGAAAAATTAAAAATTTATATCATACATGCCACGCAATATACAACAATGAATCGAAACATGCAATTTTAAGGTTTTTGAAAACTTACAAGTTTGGATGCACTTCAAAACTTGATTTTGAAGATGAAAAACATATAAGATGGAATTATATACCTTAGATCTTGATCACCAAAGTAAAAGGAGCAGCCTTTACGCCACACCACTCTATGTTCACTCACAAACTCATAAAGATGACTTAAAACTTAGAGTGCTAGCTCTATGTTTGTGTATTCGGCAATGGGAATGGTTTGAAGCCACAAGATCTGATCTTGTTCTTCATTTTGGTTGTTATTTCTGCCTAAGAAAACAAGAGATGAAGAAAGAATTCTTTCTCTTGAGAGTGGCGGCACTAGAGAGAGAAATTTCTCTTAGGTAAAAAATAATTAATCAATTTATATCACTACATTAGGAAGTTTGTTATAGCCAAAATTCCCTTCATTTTAGGTCTAATTTTCAGCCTACATTACTTCTTAATTAAGTCATTTAAATTGATTCAAATCCTATTAGTTTTAAATTCAAATGAATTTAAAATGGCATAAGACATTTAACCAAAAATCCATCACTTAATTAGGGATTGTGCACATGCCGAAATTCACTAGGATATTCCTTTGAATTTTGGCTACACTCTCTCCTAATTAAGTGTTTTATTTTGATTCAAATGCTATTAGGATTTAATACTTAATTAATTTAATTAATCCAAGATAATTAATTAATTGAAATTAAATCTTGTAGGCCGAATTTCTCTCTCTTATAGAACAAGGTCCATTAAGCAATTCTTGTAAGGACCCAATCATGGCCCTTGTCGAATTATTGTTAATTAATGAGGATTACCGTTAATTAGGGAAAAATTGGATTATTTTGCAATTATTAAGGTTAAATCCCAAGAGGGATATTTTTTTTAACTTCAGCATGTAATTATATGAGTTAAGTTAAATTATAATTAAAGAAAAGGATGTAATTGAAGTGAATTATAAAGTCTTGGGGTTAAGTTGGAAGAAATTAAAATAATAGGGGTTTATTTGTGTATAAGGATATAGTGGAAAATTTTCCTTGGTGAGATATTTATCCCACTCAATAAATTAGGGTTTTGGGAGAGATGGGGATCGACATTTTGAAGGATCTCTCTCTCTCTCTCTATGGTCACGGTTTGGAAAAGGATGCTAGGGTTTGTGAGTTAACATGAAAGGTAATATTTTTCCTTGAAGATCTCTTCTTTCTCTTCTTTTTATTTATGATTTCTGGTGTGAGGGATTACAGGATCATGTTGTTGTCATCATGTGTAAGGAGAAGAGAGAAGCAAACAAATCCAGTTATAGAGAAGAAGGAATCATGAGTAAAGGAGTTAGATTTGAAGCTTCATTGAGGTATGGAACTATTATGTTTATTTTATGTATAGGAGGATGGTTTTGTTAGTTGTAAAAGGATCTATGAAAATTTAGGGTTATATTTTCTAGGTTTTTAATCGGGAGTTTAAGATGATTTTTGAAGAATAGAGATCAGATCTATTTTTCCTATGAGTGTCTTCGCTGAGTCATGAAGTTCTTCATGAGTCATGCATTCTTGTCTGACTCCTGAAGCCCTTCACGAGTCATGAAATGTGGCCTTCTTGCTTAACTCGTGAGCCCCTTCACGAGTCGTGAAATGTACCCCTTCTTCTTTACTTATGAGCCCCTTCACTAGTCATGAAATTTAGCCAGTTTTCTTCACTCATGAACCTCTTCATGAGTCATGAACCTCATTCCTTTACTTCACTCGTGAAACCCCTTCACGAGTCAAATGTCTCTTCATGATTAATAGACCTATCTAGACTTTTTTGCTTATAAGTTGAGGTACAAAAAAAAAATTGAATGATTCTTGTTGCGTTTAAAAATAGACTTCCATACCTATATTTCATATGAGAAACCAAGTCCTAAATCTGTTTCTAAATAGGCCATATTTCAACTTGAATTCTTGAACAGTTTGCTGCCTAGTCTCTAGGAGCAGACCTCAGTGTTTTATAAATATATGAAAATATAGAAATGATATCAAGATGATTTTTGATTTTATAGAAACTAGAAACATAATGGAACAAGTTTATAGAAGACCATTTTTTCTGAAAATGCCTTTTGGTATGTCAAAAACTGCTTGCAAGTCAAACTCAGAAAACTATCTATGGCTGTTCACGACTTGTGACATGTGTTACTCGTGAACAAGTGCACGAGTCATGAAGTTTTCTCCTTATCACGAGTAGTGACACCCCTCACGACTCGTGACACTTTCCTACTTCACCTAAACATGATTTTTAAGCCCTATAGTGTCACCAAAGCTGGTCTAAAACCTTTTTAAGTAACTTTAAAGCATTTTAAGCATAAAATAAGGATAAGTTGTGAAACTAAACATGATTAAATGGAATGATATATGAGAATAAAGTTAGTAAATGAACACTAACCTTAGACTACATAAAAATATTTACTTATATTTGATGGTATTCTAATGATTATACACATGTGATTTGGCCTTGCCCAAAATATTGCACACTGATATTCCTCTACAATGACATAAGAATAATATGACATAACCTAATGATAATAAGGTAATAGTTGCAAGATTATAAGTCTAAGTTGAATGAGTTAGGATATTGCCTTTTTTTAGGCTTAATCATGAGACCGTAGAAGTTAAGTTATGCTTTGAGTCATAATGGAAAGTAGTGATTAGCCTTGATATAGAGAAACATGCTTGTCCTTTTTCTCATGCCATGTATTTTACTATGCAAGCCTCATACCCACAAGTAATGTGCTGGCATATAAGATGGGATAATATTGCATAAACGTACTTGATGGTAAGATCGTATAAGATAAAATGTATAAGTGAGATGATTTGATACATATATGATCATGTTAGGGTATACAATCTGTGGTCCATGATCTAATAGACTATAAAAGTAAACTAAGGGCTTAATTAAGAATAAGTGTTGACCTAAGGATGTAATTAGTGTATTCATCTTATTATATTGTTAATAGCTACTTAATTATTGTTTAAGTGATTATGTGTTGATATGAATGACTTGATATAGTATGGAAGCTACTCTCGGTGAATAACAACAAGGTATGTCATTGAGAATTGTTGATGAGGTAGATAAATATAATATCTATTGTTGATGTATCTATGTTATGATAAGTGGTCTAACTTAATATGTGAACAGGTATAAATAGAAAAATCATGTATTGCCATGATGTAAGTTGCATTTATATGCTTATGGATATGCATTTAATGTTATGAAAACTTTTAGTAGAAAGATCCATATTTTCATGTTGCCTTATGGAAACCATGCATAATACTGTTTATGATGAGATAGATCAATGAAAGGTTACATTTTATTATGTTTGCATAATCGTGTAACAATTATGATATAAATGAATGAAATTCGATGCAACTATGTGATCATATGATAGCATCCATATATACTAGAGCCTATAGCTCAATATGGGAATACGATTAGAATGATATGCATTCTTTTATGAAATGAGGCTTTTCGCCAAATGAAGTACTAAGTAACGGATAATATGCTAAATCAAAGATGTTCTTAAAATGGTTAAGCCTGCGGGTCTTAGTTCAGTTGTGGATTAGATAGGCATGCCTAAAGGGATATAGTTGCAGCTGCCATAGTTGACCCCATTTGGGTCTTGTTCCTTAATGGAACCATTGTTTGGCCCTTTTGGGTCCATAGTTTGTTCCTTGCTGGAACCATTGTTTGACCCCATTTAGGTCCATTATTTGATATCTTCGGATATCCATAGTTTAATGCCTTCAGGTATCCATTGCTCCCGTTATCCACCCTTTGAACTAGTGCTTAGGCAGGCTATTAAAGATAATAAAAATGTGTATAAAATAAAGTAATAAGTGCATTAATTTCTTCACCTGTATAATGTGCGAATGATAAATGGATTACTGTATTGTTTTGTCTTAAATTTCCCTTTGGCTGTAAAATTGTCTCTATTAAATAAAATGCTATGTTCATTATGATATAATTTCGATAATTTACATCTATTATGAGAAAGGTTCCCATGTGTGTGTCGGTGCGAGTTAGTTCCACCAATGGATTCCACGGTGAATAAATGGACCACAAGCTTATAATATTGTATTAAAAGTTATACGAACTGTAGCATGCATAATGATATTAATGTATGTGAAAGTTATGATTGGATTGCATATGGTATGAAGACTTTGTCTATTAATCATGATATGTAATACCTATTCGTTGAAATAACATGCATACTCGTTAGTATGTATATGATCATTTAAACATATATATACATATGTATGATTATGATATAAACCAAAGTGTAAAACATGATATAATATGATGTTTAAATTGTAATGATAAGATAGCATTAAGGGATAAGCTGGTATGAACCTGAATTGAGAATTGTATAAAGATATATGAAGAAATCATGTCTAACAATAACTCTATGGTTATTACACAGTTTAAATACTCTCAGGTGCATAGATCTTAATGTTGAATGCATAACTTATGTAACAATGTGATAAATGCACTAAGTTAAAGTTTTTTACTATTAACAGCGATGATGTATAGACTTATGAATAAAGGGACTATAAGGTGTCTGACTAAATTAAGATATTAGGCATTAATGTGAAAGTGCTGTCCAGAAATTCGGATTGACCTCCAATGACTATTTTGATCATAAGTTGAGTTTTTAATCTCTGAATTTGATGATTCTAGTTGGGATAGAACTCGGACTTTTGCGCCTACAAATGTTATAGAAATAACATTCAGTTTGTGGTAAAAATGAGATATCTTTGTGTACAATGGTCAGAATTCTATGAGATTAATTCCTATGCATAATAGACTCCTAAATGCAAAATTTTTATGTAGGAAGTATGAATTAAAATCGTATGCAAGCATGTCAAATGTTGACTTGAAATTCGTAGGGATTGGATGTACTGTTAGGGAATATACCTTAGTAAATTGGGCATAACTTTTGGTAGAGTTGTTAAAATACTACAAAGTAAAATTCTAGTAAAACTAGAGACATTGAAGAATAATGTTCATGAAGAAATGTTGGTCTAATTTCTTCTTAATTTTATTCTATGAATTTTTATAAGTGGTAACCAACACTGTTTTGTTTCTATGAATAGCCTATAGTTTTTCTCATATATCCCGAGTTATAGATAAGATATTAAGGTGACTTTTGATTCTTTGGAAACTAGAAATAAAGGGGAATAAGATTGTAGAAGGTCATTTAGCCTAAAAATGACGTTTTCAAAATCATAAGTGGCTCAGAGTTTGGGCCCCGAATGCTGCCCCTATGCAGATTTGTGTAGGCAGAAGTTTAATTTGTTTTCTATATTTACTTTAAATATAGTTATGTTAAATATGTGTTTATATGATAATACATTGGATATAGCATGTGATATGATTATTGATAAAAGTCCCAAAATATATATACATATATACATGTTCACAATATGTATTTAAGTAAAGATTGCTGACAATTATATCAAATATGCATATGTGATTGAAATTAAATACTTGCTTGTTATATGCAAAATTATTTATATGTATGTACTCCTATGAAGAGTAAATGTGTATTTCAACATGCAATTATACCATGAAATAAAGAAATACATTAGTATGATCATGTTCACATATAGTGCCTTATTGATAACATGTTAAAGTACATAATGTGATGACATATGCTTAATAGTAAGTACTTATCTTGTTATATGCCTATATGAATACATGTGTATATATATATACTTGTGATTATGAATCTTTTTACATGATCACATCCATATGATATGCTATAGTGCAAAGTTCTTATAACAAGGTATGTTTTATGATGAGCACTTGAATAGGTACGACACATTACATGATTGTCATAGTATGATAATGTTAATATGTGAAATTTGATGATAGCATGATTAATAAAGTATGTGAAGCATTATAGGAACCTTGAATAAATAATAATGCCATGGAAATAATATGTTTATTTTATGGTTATACATGTGCAAATTGACTACTTGAGTGCAAGCATGATATATGAAAAGAAACTTAAATAGAGTATTGCCTGTAATTATAGTTCAATTGTGGATAGATAGGCACCTATAGGGATGTTGCAGCTGCCACCATTGACCTTTTTAGGTCTAAATTATAGTTGATCCTATTGGATCATGTATAGCCCTATTTGGGTTGTTAGTTGACCCCGTTTGGGTCCATTTGACCGGTCCATCGTACAGTCGACCCCGTTTGGGTCTATAGTTTTGATATCTTTAGATATCCACCGTTTTGATACCCTCGAGTATCCACCGATCTCGTTATCCACCTTTCAAACTTAGGCAGGCTAAAATATAAGTACATTATAGACATTAAAATATAAAGTACAAAGCAAGCATCACATAAGAGTTAAGGATATTGCTTGATTACATGTCTGACATGATTTGCTTGTATTATTTCATAAGTTTAAATAAATAGAGGTTACCAAGTAACACATGATATGTATGCTATTTATAGTTGGTTCCAAATGTTTGAAATTTCTTAGATGAGTTAAATGCATGAAGAATTCTTAGTCAGTATACAATACAAGCATGCTATGTTAATTGTTAAGCTTTTTAAATGCTTTTATTGTTTACTACGTGAAATTGTTAGATTTGTCAAGATTTTCTAATCCATTGATTACATGTTAAATAAATGTATATATATAAAGTGTGCTGAGTGTGATTACTGATGAAGCAATGGTAATATCGAAATGCTTTAAAAGTTGAAAAATATATAAGGTAAAGATATAATAGTTTAATAAAAATAGTAAGTATTCAAACGAATGAGAATGCATCTTATACATGGAATATATTATACGTATGTATAAGGAATATAATTTATCTGAATACAGTACTATGTTTCTAAGATATTTAAGTATATCAAAGTGATCACTAAAATCAAAATGTGGGAACTCATAAAGTATAGATGAAGTATATATAAATATTTGTAAATAAGTGATAGAAATATGGCATAGTTATTAAAATGTTTGGAAATTGATTTTAATACATGAATAATATAGTCATCAATGTTTGACAACTAATAATTCAAAGTAATTGGTCAAGAGTAACATATAGAAATCTAGAAAGTAAGCTTGATGTATAGGATTCAAAGTAATGAATGAATAATGATAAAGGTAATAAATTGATAAGCAAAGGAAATATTAATAGGTATTGATATTGGTTATAAGTATAGCAAAAGAGAATATAATTATGGGTGATTATTGTGAATATTGTTTATAATGATTGGTTTATTTGCTTTAAGATGTGTATATATGGGTTTTCATCTTGATGACCTTTAAAAGGGGTTGTCCACATGTTTTTGTTCCCTACTAAGCTTTATACCTTAGCACAGGTGTTTCATCCATGTAGGTTGCAAGTAAGGATTTTTCCCTGGGATGATATTTGCAGCGGGATGGCCAACACAAGAGAGAGATTGAAAGTATAGTCTACTGTTGAATGCATTTTGATTACAAGATTCTTATTTGCTTTGATAAGGATGTGATGTATAGATTATTAATAGATGTAAATATTGTATTGTTTAAAAATACTCTTAAGTATGCAGTAAAGTGTTAATAGTATAGTTTATATGTTAGATTTATGTTTGAAGTTTGACAAAAAAAATATTTCGAGCATTAAACCTAGCAAGCATGCTTAATGATACAGGATATAGTGTTTACAACTATGTAAGGGATAAGGGTGTTACAGATAGTGCCTAAATCAATTTTTAGTTATTTATTCAATAAACCAATAATTAATCTCAACATAATCAAAGATAAGAATATACTTAAAACAACAAAATAATTAACTAATATTGAATTCAAAGCTCAATCAAGTTATAACAATGAAAATAAAAGATTCAAGTATCCCTTAGCAAAACAAGAAAAACTATTTCATAATAAAAATAAAAGAACAACTAAAACAACTAACATAAAGAAAATAGTAAACTAAGAAAAAAGAGAAAACTACTGTACAAAACAAAAGAAATAAAACTAAGAAAAATCCTAAATATAGCTTCTCTGTTGTTCGCTGATTCCCCCCTTGTTCTGGTGTTTCTATCGAGTATTTATATGCATTAAAGAAGATGTCTTCCTTTTATTGCTTCCTAATCATAGCAGGAAAAGAATTCTAACTAAATAGGAATTTACATCAAATAGGAAGTCTTGAAGTACGGCCGGTTAATGAAAAACACAAGGAGATAAGCGGCCGTGTAAAATTCCTTTTTTGTAATGCATGGCTGTGCCTTGATTTCCTTCTTCCAGTGCACTTCCATACATAAGGTATTCATTCCTCATGCTGACATGTGAAATTTTCTTCTTTGGATCACACGGCTAGGTAAAGAACAATTAGCCTTCTTTCAACCAACTTCAATTTCCACTCTTTAATCAAAAACCTTTTTGCACGGCTGATTGAGAATTTCACCCAACAGTGTCAAAAGCTTCGAGACTAAACATTCAACTTTTGATCATCAATTTTTGAAATTTACATAATTGCCCCAAAACTTTGTATTTTTCTCAATTAAGTTCTTTTTCTTCAATTTTAACCCTGAAAACACCAAAACTTGCAATTAACTCCAAAAATATAAAATTAACCAATTAAACTACAAATTAACCAAATTAACACTAAATTAACTTAATTAAACACCTAAAAATATACTAAAAACATCATTAAATTTACAATTATCAAATACCCCATACTTAAATTTTGCTCACCCCTGGGCAAATTAAAACAATCCAACTTCTCAAAATAATCAAACTCCAATCAAGAATCATGCATTTTAAAATCATGCTTAGCAATTAACAAGAGCATTTAACAAAATTCCAACTAGAAAAAATTCAATAAGACAATATGAGTTAGTTTCCTTGTGTGTGTGCAAGACAAAAATATTTTTAAGCATTTTAAAAATAAAAACACCCAATGCAAAAATATAATTAAGCTTAGAATGAATGTACACATAAGTGTACAAATGGTTTCATGTTTGAAACTTCAGAAACACCATAGGCCTTTCCTTTAGCACTAGAACCCGTAGGTCATCTCCGCTAAACAACTCAAAAACAAAACTTAGAATCACTTAGGTCTTTCAAAGGTTGTAATGGGGCTAAGGTAATAGTTATCAAAGAATGGAAAAAAGATACTCAAAAAGAATAGCCAATCTAAGATAAAATAGGCTAAACATCCCATTAACTCAAACAATCGAGAACTAAACTTGCTTAACCTTTAAATAATTCAAACTCTTTGCAGAAAGCACAACTTGAAATTCTCTAGAATTCACTATTCATACCCTTTTTAGAAGTCATAACTATTTTTTCTTGTAACTACCCTACACTTAAGATTTTGCCATACTTGCTAGTTTTATTTCCAATATTTTTTTCTTTTTTTTACACTAGCTTTGGTGTTAGCAATACAATAATATAACATGCGTAATAATAAGTAATTTCACTTTTTCTTGACATCATCCATAGCTCTTGATAATAAAACCAAAAATTTCTTAGTATACCTTTTAAGATACCCAATAACACTTAATCCATCCAATCTTAGAGCGGCCAATTCTAGATGGAAAGATAAAAGCTTTTAGGCTATAGGGTCAATGAGTAAGTGTATGAATAAAAATAAATATGGTATGCATTAAGCATACCTCATTAAGCTCAAAATGGTTAACAAGTGATACATAATATAAAAAGGGTAGGTAAATAGGCAAAAATATGGCTAAACAAGAAACATATTGCCTAGATCACTTCCTAAGTTGAATTAAGTTGCTTTTATACTTTGAAGGGTGATGAGGAAGGTTTTAGTGTTCTAAAATTTGTTACCCAACTAATTCATGCATGGTTTTTCTAAAAGTTCATTAAACAACATGTTTGTTCTAATGCTAAATAAGAATTTTAAACATTGCACATTCTAAACTCAAGTTCAACATATGCAATTTTTGAGACAAAAACTAGCGCAAACTAAGCTAAATGTATAATAAATGATAAATGAACTAAACCTACTTAACTAACATGCAAAAATAAAAACTAACCATGCAAACTAAAAACAAAACTAAACAATAAAAACAAATCGACTAAAACAAAATAACTAACATAATTCATGAGTAAAAAAAAAGAGTAAAATAAGAGAACTCCCATGAATTTAATCTTCAAAATCTAGCTCAGCTAAGCTCTATCCCCCTCTTTAAAATCTTGTTGTCCTCAGCAAAGTAAGAAAAATTTTAGCTCGCTATACAATTTGGGGTTTTTGAGGGGCAGTGCCCCTCGAAGATTTGAAACAACGAGAAACTCTGTAAACTTTTCTACCCAAAAGCTTACTCTTAATCCCTGAAACCAATCAAAGTCTGAGCAATTATATTAGCACTTGGTTATTCAATATCAATGCAAGAAATAACCACAAGTAAAGTGCAATATTAAATAAGTGATAGTGTGCTTACTTGAATCAATGAGGAGAGAAATGATTCAAAAAATAAATTCAAACTCTGAGTTCCTAAGTGGAGGTGTGTGCTTGAGTGAGTGAGATATGTGTACGAGTGAGTGAGTGAATGAGTAAGTGGAGTGATGTAAGGGATGGTGGAGTGATAGAGTGAAGAGGAGCAGGGTAAGGCCTTAAGCTAGCTTGCACAAAAGAACTAGAAGAAAAATAGGCTAGAGATCAAATGCATGGCCGCACCTGGGCTAAGCCTTGGGTGTGCACAGCCACACAAGGAAGAAAGGTAGGGACACATGGAAGCGCTGGCATGGGAAGGATGATTTACGTGGCAGTACAGGGGGCAAGGCAGGACATAAGTGGGAGTGTAGGATGAGGAATATCTAGGCACGTGGGCATGTGAGACTGGGCAGGAAAGCATATGCAGGCTCGTGGCTGGCTGGCCAGTTGGTTGAGTGGGAGTGCGGCTATTTTTTGGACTTCGAAAATGATTTTTTGGCCTTCCTACTGCACTCTTGAAATCATAGTTCCCTACATAACAAAACAATAGCAGAAAAATAAATCTCAACTTAATTATATCAACAATTTAATCACTCCCATCAATAATCTGAACTCAAAATTAGACTTGCACTCATATAAATCCACATTGAACCAATTTTTGCTGAAACTTCATCAAACTTGACTTTTTGAAACATGTAAACCAGTTTATAGCATTCTTAAAATGTATGAAATCTAACTTGTTAAAATGCTCTCTCTTTAAGTTCCTTTCTAAATCATGTTATTTAAGCTTATTGACTCTCAATCAAGTTCATGGCAGCATGTAAATTGACAGTATATAATTTGACAACATAAATCAATTAAAACATGTGATATACTAATCAACCAAATTATTTTCACTTAACCTAACTAAAATTCCTGCTAAATATGCATGCCTCTAAATTAGTTGAAGCACAAATCAATTAATTTTTACTTATCAAATGAAAGTCATTTTTTGGTTCATGAAACCTCAAGTAACTACATTCAAATTTTACCCTAAAAGCACTATCTAATCTTAATTAAGCATACAGATAATTGGAAGCTTATTTTTAACCCAAACCTTAAACTCATGAATTAAAAGACTACAAACACACTATATAAAAGAAATATGAAGAACAAGAATAAAATGCAGAAACCTATGAAATAAAAAACAATAAGACATAACTTATAAAAAAATTTAAAGAGAAGGGTTAAAAGAGTTCTGGTTTATTGAATCCTAGCTCGACTCATGTTACTCTTAGGAGATCGAGCTTGTGATCCAAATACAGGTCTTTTCGAGCTTTGCTCTTCATTTTCTTCCATCAGTAGAGGAATTTATCATAGTTTAGCAAAACTAAAAATTCCATATCTTCAATAAAATATGATTTCTCCTTTGGCTTATTAAGAACAAACTCTACTGGCTCTTTTAGCCTAAATAAATTCTTCAAGCGGGTCGAATCCAGTGTCTCCACTTGACAATTTTTCCCTTCTTGCTCATTTGGTGATAAATTCTCTACTAGAGATCCTGTATATTCTGAATAAACACATGACTTGTCTTTAAAAATGAATTATTCCTCTTGTTTCTTATCTTCTATTAATGAATGATTTGTTTCCTTTTCCTTTCCACCATCACCTTGAAATTTCATAGAAATGCTCAAAAGTTCTAGTTTAGGTTTCAACTTTTCAATTCCTTCATCTCTATCCCTTAATAAAATTTTTTGACTCTAAATTGTCTCATCTTGAGTCCTTATCTTTTCTTCTTGAATTCTTAATTTTTCCTCTTGAATCTTAAACTTCTCCTTTTGAATTCTAAACTTTTTCTCTTGAACCCTTAATGTAACCTCCCACTCCTCTTTTTCAGCATAAAATTTCCTTTCTTTTCTTATAAGGAAGTCCCAAACATCTTTAATTTCGGAGATAACAACCTCTTGTGTGGCCCTCAATTTTTCTTTTTTAGCCCAAAATTGCTTGTCCTTACCTATAAGTAGGTTATGAAGATATTGATTTTTGAAGTTACAGGCCTCTTTTGAATATAGCAGTTCTTAAATCTTTCTCCTTAATTCTTCCATTTGTGCTTTTAGAACCCAAAGAGAACAAGGCTCTTCAATAAAGGATGGTGATGAATAAGGATTTTGTGACTCTGCACGCATTAGTTTTATATCCTCTCTTTCTCCTAGTAAATCATTCATTTGTTGTTTTAAAAGAAATAATTCATAGTTTTGGACATCATCTTGCATCATCTTGAAGAATGTCTCAAATTGTTCCTACAAAGAACAATCACCAAATCAAAAATAAAATAAAAATAAAAATTTTAGACTAACTCAATAAAAAATATTAAACAAACAACATCACTGTTTCCTAGCAACGGCGCAAAAAACTTGATTGGTATCTAGCAAGTGTACTAGATCGGCGAGTAATATAGGTAAATACAGATTAAGACCCCAAATATCGTACCCAACAGAATATGGATTGCTAAGAAAAATATCTATGCATGAATTAAATTAATCTGAGATTGTTTTCCTAATATTTTTTATTGAAATACAAAAAATTAAACTAAATAAACAATTAAACAAAACAAAAACTAAAATTAAACTAACATGAATTAAAAACAAAATAATGACTGAAATTCTCTTGCTAAGGAAACTATCCACCTTAACTTCCAACGGAATGACATAAATTTTGTAGAAATATTAGTGATTATGGAAACACTAGAATAAAACCAAATATCTTTATGTAAAAATATCATTCTTAGTATTAAACTCATAGACAAATCTAATACTCAACATATAAATCCAGTTTAACTTCTTAAACATTTATTGAACTCCAATGCAACTAAATTCAACTCCAATTTATTCTTATTTCCTCCTCTCTTAGTATTAATCAATAAAATTAATACACAATTACTTCTAATTCAAAAAATAATCATGTATGAACATTAAAGAATTAATCTTCGAACATTCAAATCAATGATAATGCCTAAATCAAATTTTAATTATTTATTCGATAAACCAACAATTAATCTCAACACAATCAAAGACAAGAATATGCTTAAAATTAAGAAATAATTAATTAATATTGAATTCAAAGCTCAATTAAGTCATAACAATGAAAATAAAAAATTCAAGTATCCCTTAGCTAAAGAAGAAAAACAACTTCATAATAAAAATAAAAGAACAACTAAAACAATTAAAATAAAGAAACAGTAAACTAAGAAAACAGAGAAAAACTACTGTACAAAACAAAAGAAATAAAACTAAGAAAAATCCTAAATGTAGCTTCTCTATTATTCTCTGATTCCCCCCTCATTGTGGTGTTTCTATCGAGTATTTATAGGCATTAAAGAAGATTTTTGCCTTTCATTGCTTCCTAATCACAGCAGGAAAATGATTCTAACTAAATAGGATTTTACATCAAATAGGAAGTCTTGAAGCATGACCGGTAATGGAAAACACAAGCAGATACGCGGTCGTGTAAAATTCCTTTTTTGTGATACGTGGTTGTGCTTTGATTTCCTTCTTCCAGTGCACTATCATGCATAAAGTATTTGTTCCTCATGCAGCCAAGCAAAGAAAAATTTGTCTTCTTTCAATCAACTTCAATTTTCACTCTTTAATCTAGAACCTATTTGCATGGCTGCTTGAGAATTTTACCCAGCAGTGTTAAAAGCTTATGGACTAAATGTTTGACTTTGATCATCATTTTTTGAAATTTACATAATTGCCCTAAAACTTTGTATTTTTCTCAATTAAGGCCTTTTTCTTCAATTTTAATGTTGAAAAGACCAAAAATTATAATTAACTCCAAAAATATAAAATTAATCAATCAAAACATAAATTAACCAAATTAACACTAAATTAACTTAATTAAACACCTAAAAACATCATTAAATTCATAATTATCAAGGGTTATTGTGGATAAGCTCACCAAGTCAGCTCACTTTCTATTAGTTTGGATGGATTATCTGTTGGCCAATTTAGCAGAAATTTATCTAAATAAGATAGTGAGGTTGCATGGAGTGCCTACTTCTATTATCTTTGATAGGGATCCACGATTTACCTCTCACTTTTGGAAGATTTTACAGGAGGCTTTGGATACTAAACTTCATTACAGTACCGCCTTTCATCCATAGAAAGATGGTCAATTGGAACAGGTGATATATGTACTAGAGCATATGCTAAGGAGTTGTGTACTGGAATTTAAAGGTAGTAGGGAAAGATATTTTCCTTTTGCTAAATTTGCATATAATAATAGCTACCAGTCAAGCATTCAAATGGCCCTGTAACCATTGTGCTGGACTAAGTTAAGTGAAAGGAAATTATAAGGGTCGGATTTGATCAGAAACACTGAGGAAAAGGTACAGGTGATCAAAGATCGATTGAAGGCAGCTATGGACCGATATAAATCTTATGTTGATTTAAAAAGAAAAGAAATAGAATTTCAAGTCGATGATAGAGTATTTTTGAAAGTATCTTCATGGAAGAAAATTTTAAGGTTTGGTAAAAAGGGCAAGTTGAGTCCATGATTCATTGGTCCTTATGAAATTATCAGTGGATAGGGAAAGTGGCATACAAGTTAAAACTGCTCTCGAAGTAAGAAAATATTCATGATGTTTTCCATATGTCAACGCTTTGCAGATATCAATCAAACCCAAGCCATGTTATTAGTCAAGAAGAAATTCATGTTTGATCAAATATGACTTATGAAGAATACTCTGTGAAGATCTTGGCGAGAGAAACTAAACAGTTTTGGAACAAGCGTATCCCATTGGTGAAGGTCTTATATAATCACTATAATGTAGAAGAAGCTACTTGGGAACTCAAAGCAACTATGTAGCAATAATACCCATAGCTGTTCAATGTAGGTAAAATTTCAAGGAGGAAATTTTTATAAGTAGGGGAGAATTGTAATGGCCTAACAGTCCCGGTAGCTGTGAATAGGGAATGGAAAAATATTTTATTTAATCATCAAAAAATACTAGTCATAACGAGTCTAGGGATGAAATTTCGAGTCAAATTGAGGTCAAATAGATCTCCATAAGTGGAAAATACGAAAAAGTCACAATTCGATTTGAATAGTAATCGAGTTGATTTTAAGTTTGACCAGACTCTTAAAAATAGTAAATGAGCTTCAAAAATTATCAAAATTTCTAGTTGAATTTTAAATGAGATGTAGAATCATTTGGTAGGAAAAAAATTAATCTTACGGTAACACCAAAAATTTGCTAATTGGATCGATTTTTGACAAACCAGACCGAAAATGGACTCCAATTGAGCTAAGAATTTTCATGTAGGCTAAGGTAAATATTTTAAATATTATCGAATTAGTTTTATTAGTATTTGAGCTTTAGAAGTTAGAGAGAGAATTTAGGGTAGCTTAATCCACTATATTGGGAGAATTAGGCTGAATTTGGTTGGATCAATTTGTTGGACCAAGCCTAACCCAATTGGAGGCCTATATAAGGCTAAAACATTAGAGATTGGTAGAATATTATATAGGCTTCTACCTCTTTCTCCCTTGTTCTGGCCAAACCTCCCTTTCTCTTCTCCTCTATCAAATTTCTTCAAGGTTCCTTCTTTAATCCCCACAAAATTAAAGCTTTTAAATGAAATTTTTGCCTCTTTTTTCTCATCATAGTAGCCTCTAACCTTCAATTATAATAGACAAGTGGTAGAATTTAAGATTTAAAAGTGGAAGTACAAAATTAGGTAAGTGGAAAATTGAGTTTTTAAGTTAATTTAAGGAGTTAACTAAGTCAATTAAGATATATAAATGTTAATTATGGTGTTATATTGACTTAAAAAGCAAGTTCATGTAGATTTAATGAGTGTTTGAATTTTGCTATATTTGGAGAACAAGGAAGGTGTAAGTGGTTCCAAGGATAAAAGGAAAGGAAATGAAGTTTAAGAAGGCTAGAGCAAGTATTAAGGTTAGTAAATGCAATATCCATTATTTTTTCCATCTAATTCATGTGGGTTTAGTTTATGTATATGAGGGTTTAATATAAATTATGCATTTATAATGAAATTAAATCTTATAAATATGTTTAAAAGACTTTAATGATGACTAAATAATTAAATTAGAAAAAGGACATGGAATGGTAAATTTATGGTGTGGCCGAAATTTTACCTTAGGTATACTAAGGTTTATTTTAGTTGTAAGGATAAATTAAACACATATGTAACTTAATTGGAACAAAATAAAGCTTAATTAGCAGTTAAGATATGAAGAAGTAATTAATTAGGTGGTTTCCTAAGCTTGGCCGAAATTTTGATAAAGAAAAATGAAATGGAATTTTGGTATTTTAATGAAAATAAAATTGGAAAAGGCAAGAGCAATTATAATAAAATGTATACTAATTTATTTAAAATTTTTATGATGATATGTAATTGTTTATGGGAGCATGACATTATGTATGGTATGGAAAATATATGACTTAATATGTTAATGAAGATTTAAGACATGAAATAAGTTATTATGATATAATAAGTAAGATTAAATTATGAAAAGAAATATTAGAAATAAATCATTAAATTTTTCCCTTGGTTATGTGGTAATGAGATCTAGTGCAGGATATAGTTGGCTAGCCAAAAGGATACATTTACTGTGGTCCAAGTCATAGCGACTCAATTTGGTAGGCTAATAATGGTTTACCCCATGTTATATGTTCATAAGTCACAATATATGTCATGTTCATGTTTAGTGATTCTTTGGGTCACTCTACATGTTTGGACCTTTCGAGTCCAAGTCCCATGTATCCGGTTCAAAGATTTCTACCGAATTGATGCTAGGGGTAAAATAAAAAAAGAAAGAAAAAATGATGAAAATGGTTAATAATAAATATGACATATTTATTTAGATAAATATTAAATAATACATAATATTGATAATAATAATAATAGTAAAATTTAAGGTGTTTAATTATGTGTTTATATGCATAGTTTCTCTTTTTATGGAAATTTTTTGGATATGCATTTACCAGTGAGCATATAAAGCTCATCATGTAGTTTTATTTGACTGCGTGTAGGTTTCCACTAAGGATTTATGGAGCAAGCATATTGATGAAATCTTGAAGTTGGCTGTTTTACATTTTTAGCTGTTAATTTTTTGTAGGTATCATTTTGGCATGTATATGTATAAACAAGCATGAAGATGTATGGATATGCACGGATAAAGACAGTAAATAGTTTAATATTCCAGTACAGAAATATGCATGTTTATGTTATTGGTCTTCTTGAGATTGTTGGGATGAAATATGAGTATTTTTGTGATGGATATAAATTATTGTGCCCCTAAGGGGCTATGAAAATTTATTTGTTTGTAGAAGGTAGGTAGAATTTATAGCCATTATAATGTCAAAATTTTTACTGGATAAATAATGAATTGGTCAATTATTAGTCAAGTGATAAGAAATTAAATTTTATAGAGTTGGAATTAGCAGGCATTTAAGAGGAAAAAATATATTTGGGATTTTAGTCGAAAAACCATGCTTATTGATAATGTACCATTAGGGATTTCTCTGATCATTATAGCCGATAATGAACGTAAAGTAAGTCAAATTAAGGGTGTTACACTAGGCTTAGGTGATTCTGGCCTAAATTTAATCTCTATAATCTATACATAGATAAGTTAGTTGTATTGTCAGCCTACGACGGTTGTTCCTATTTTGATAGAGTTTGATTTTGGAAGGCTTTGGTTGAGGTGTTTGAGCACTTAGTTGCAAACATTTTAGTAAGTATAACCTTTTATTTTCTATTATTTCTAATATGTTTCTCATGATAGAATATAGCATTTTAGATCTTTAAGGAAAAATTTATTTAAAGAAAAAGAAAAACTATTTGAGATGATTTCCATTCTTGTATCTAAAGTAGAATTCTAATAAACGCCTCAGTTGTTCGCTTGCCCATCATTTTTGATTTACATATGTATTGTTTACATAAATTTGTTGAGATAACAATCTATTCCTCTGGAGAAACTCTAAGTAATTATCAGTTACTGTTTAATTTTGTTTTGTATGTATGAATATTCACCTTATTATTTCTTTAATGGATAGATATGTAATGTGTTTTAATTAGATAGATAATTTGTGGTATTGATGAATGACCTAGTTTGAGACCACTTCAAAATGATATTAGAAGGATCAAAATTGAATCCAGGATGTGGGTTTCGATGATTAAATTGAGAGGAAGGTGTTCTGAATAGTTTAACTTTTGAAAGGGTAGTTAATGGTTGTGATAATTTGTAATAAAGGCCCAATGACTGAGTTGTCTGTACAAAAACAATTCTGTTGATTTTTTTATATGTTATCTTCCTAAATGTAGTACTGCAATGTGATAATGCATTGGCTTGTATGGTCGATTTAGGGTGGACATTTGATTTCGATAAAAAGGTTTAATGCATTGACATGCTTTTTAATTTGGTGAATTAATCCTATAAAAGTACATGAATTATTATTTATTTATTATTCATGAATATCATTTTCTATCTGAGTTGATATACAAGTATTTATTGATTATTGTGATAATGTAGAATTTAATCACAAATCATGAGTTTTTCGAACAACATTGCATATATGATTTTATGGAAAGTTCATTTCATCCTTTATTTGTTTCATATCATGTAATTAAATAAAGCATGAATATATTCATTTTTGAATTCTGTATAAGGTATCACTTTCAATTTTTTCAACAATGAACAAATGGATCGCAATATGTTTTAGTATTTGAAAATTCATGTCAATTTGAGTAGGGTAGTAGCATTTCTGAACTAAGAGAATTAAACTTTGGAGAAAACAATATTTATATTTTATGGGTATATTTGTCCTTTGTTATTCAATGGTTATAAGCAATTATAATCAATTTTGAAGGCTATCTTGCAAATCATCTATACATGTCATGTGGTATTTATTTGATTATATTGTAGATCATTATATATGTGTATTTTAGGATTCTATTTGAGCATACATAATTTTAGGAATGCATATGATCTATTGAAAGTGCAGTTTGCTCATATAACCTTATTTAGTCTCTCTTTGTTCCTACTTTTTGGTCCTTAAGTTTCCTAAACTTTCGATGCTAGTTAAAGGAAAGGAATTAAACATGTAGCAAATGCTAAGATTTTTGATAATTATTAGTTATAGCTATATTTCTAGTATGTTTTAATGTGTTTTTAGGTGTTTAAGATGATATTTTTGTGTTAATTTGTTTAATTTATGATTTTGTAGACTTATTTGTAATTTTTGGCATTTTTAGAGACTTAATTGAAGAAAAGGAAAAATTACATGGAGAAAGGAGGAAATTTAGCTTGCTTAAAGATTTTTGGAATAGTTAAATTTTTGTAGCCCAGAAAGACCCATCTCGTTGGAGGGAAATTCTCCCTCTACCGAGACAACCCAAAAGTCACCAAAAAAAACATCACCTCAGTGGAGGGATTTCTCCCTTTATCGAGGTATAGTGTTCCATTTGTGATATACTTCTTATTTTTTTCTAGTTTAGGATGGTTATTTGCATTAGGTTTTCTTCATTTTTGGAGAGCATTTAAGCAATACAAACACCAGAGTCTGGAAGGATGAATTTTATGAAGTAATTTAGACCTAGTTTTGAAGAGAGTAAGAACCTAGGGTTTAGAGGTTGCAATTGGATGTTCTGAGAATACTTCAAGGGAAGCTAACAACCCTATGTGTATTGTAATCTTTTACTTTAGTTTTTTATTAGTTTTTAATATGGTTAGTGGGTAGTTTTCTTTACTTTTGCTGAGAAAAACTTGAACCTTCATACTTTTATTGTAATGACTTTGGTTTGTGCTTAATTTTTGAATCAAGCTGTTATTTCTTAGTTCTTGAGCTGATTCTTATTTTGACTTGTGTTGAGTTGATTATTGATGTATTGAATAAATGGTTAGTGAACAATTTCGTCCATGACTTATGATATGTATATTTTTGGTTAAATTTACTTAAGTGAATGCATGATTATATTTTGAGAATTGAGGTAATTATGTATTGGTAAGGAGTATAATTAAAACTAAGAAAGTTGAATTAAGAATAGAATGAAGTTGGATCTCTTGAGAAAGAGTCTATTAAAAGTTTAGGATTTTATAAACCGAACTTTTATGCTGAGTATTGAATTGTTCTTAATAAGAGGATTTAGTACTTAGAATAATATTCTAAATAAGATATTTGACTTTATACTAGTTTTCCATAATCACTTGTAATATTTTTAATCAATTTATTGCAATAGAAGTTATAGTGGATAGTTTCTTTAGCAGAAATGTTTTTAATATTTAATTTTACCATTTTTTACAATCTTGTTTTATTCTTAGTTGACTATTTTAATTTTGTTGTTTAATTTTTTTTGTTATTATTTTTACGTAGTAATTAATCATCACTCTAAAACTTAAGAATTCTTTCACATATCACTCACTCTAAAATCTAAAATACATAGTTTTTAGACAATCCCTAAGGTAAGATATTTCAGGGTCTTAATTTTATTTCCCTATATTACTAGCTAATCTAGTACACTTTTTAGACACGGTCAAGTTTTTGATGCTGTTGTTGGGGATTGGCATTTGTTTTAGATTTTAAAGTGAATTTTGTGTGCTATTTTTCTTATCTTTCTATTCTTTATTATTTTTATTCATTTTATTATTTTATTCGTTGTTAGTGTCAATAGTTTATGGTAAGAGAAGATCTAATTTTACCTATTGACCTTAAAATTAAAAGGATATTTTGTTGGATCCGAAGATTACAACAAATTAACATAAACCCATAGGATCCACCATGTAATGACCCTCATCTTGAAGATCCACCTATACTTTGAGGGCAAGTTATCCAAGATTAGGCCCAAGGGAATGGGTTGAGATCGAGAACCATAAAAGACTATGTTACTCCTAGGTGGAATGAAAAGCATAGGACTATTATGCTACCTCAAAATCATCATTTTGAGCTGAAACCTACTACCATCACCATGGTCCAGAAAAATTAGTTTTCAATATCAGGGATTAAAGATCCGGCTAAACACTTGGACATTTTTCTAGAAATAAGTGATACGGTATAAATTCCAAATATATCAATGGATGCTATTAGAATTAAATTATTCCTATTTACTCTAATTGGTAATGCAAGGGATTGGTTAAAAATGCCATCAAACCATTTTGTAAGATCTTAGGAGCAAATGTAAGAGAAGTTCCTAGCCCGATTCTTTCCACCAACCAAAGCAGCCACCATTAGAGATAACATTTATTATTTTTAGTAGTTGTATGGAGAACTATTTCATGAGGCTTAGAAAATATATAGGAGACTTTTAAAGAGTTATCCATACTATGAAATTGTTATGCATCAACTAATGTTTATTTTTATGCCGGTGTGAATCAAGCAACTAGATCCCTCCTAGATGCGGCTTCAGGAGGAAGTTTTATGAACAAGATACTGGAGGAAGCTTTCCTACTTCTTGATGAGATGGCCATAAATAAAGCTTAATGGGGAAACATAAGGGCCACACAAAAGAAGCAAGATGTGTATAGTATTTATGAAGTTGCAATGCTTAGGGTGTAGATGGAGTTACTGAAGGAGGAGTTAAGTGTTTTAAAGGTACCAAATGTGTTAGCTTTGTCACAAGGATGTGATACTTCTTAGGGAACACAAGTGACACTCGAAAACAAGATTAGAGAGGGTACAGGTACAGTAGTAGAGGATGTGAATACAGTGAATCCCTATAGTAACACTTATAACCCTGGATGGAGAAATCACCCTAACTTTTTATGGAGAAAAGGGAATTATGCTTCCATATCAAACCCTAAACCTAGGGACCCCTTCCATTAAAATACAGCCCCTTGTGCTAAGACTCAACCATAATATCAAGCACAAGCCCTAATACACTATCCATCCACCTACCAAACCCTACCCTACCAACCACCAGGATTCCAACCAAAGCCTCAACATCTCTAAGATAGGAAACCAAACTTAGAGGAGATGTTTGCTAACTTTATGATCATACAATCCATATTCATCGCTAGTTAGGATGCTAGATGGAAATCTCAGGATGTTTGGATGAAAAATCAAGATGCCTCTATTAAAAACCTAGAGACTCAGTAGGACAACTTAAAAATTCTCTCTCTAATAGAACTCATGGTACATTTCCATCTAACTAAAGAAGGAAGCAAAAGCAATCACCTTAAGAAGTGGAAAAAAGGTAAAAGAGATTGAAAAAGGTTAGAATTCTTCACAATCGATGGAGCCGACAATGGAGGTAAGTATTTTTGGACCTAATGTTAATATTGAAGTGCCTACTATTATGGGAAAAGGTAAAGGTAAGGAAAAATCTATTTCTAACTTTGATGAGTCTAAATTGCCTTATCTTTAATTAGCTAGGAAAAAAGCATAATGAATAGTTAGCTAGATTTCTAGATGTATTTAAGAAGTTTCATGTAAATTTACCATTTGCCAAAGCTTTATTACTGATGCCCAAAAATGCTAAATTCATGAAAGAGCTATGTTCTAATAAGAAAAAGCTAAAAGGTGTTGAGATAGTGCAATTGTTTGAAAATTTTTCTGCTATTTTGATGAATAAAATTCCTGAGAAATTAGAATATCTAGGGAGTTTTACTTTGCCATGTGAATTAGGAGGGAATTTTGTTGGACATGCTTTATATGATTTGGGTGCAAGTATAAATTTGATGCCTTATTCCGTTTCTGGGAAATTAAATTTGAAGATATCAAAGAGATCCGAATGAGACTACAATTGGTGGATAAGTCAGTGAAGAGGCTAAAGGGCATAATTAAGGATTTATTGATGAAAGTTGAAAATTTTATATTTTCTGTGGACTTTATGGTCTGGATATGAAAAGAATAGGAATCTGCCATTGATAGTAGGAAGACCATTTTTGAACATGGTGAAGGCATTGATATATATGGATAGGAAAATGGTGACATTGAGGTTTGATGAGGAAGAAATGGTATTTAATGTCAGCAAGGTGATTCAACACCCTTCTTATGATTTTGAGGAATCCATCTATTTTATAGATGGAGTTTAGAAATGTGTTGATAAGAAGTAAGAAGAAATTTTAATGAAGGATGAGCTTCAAGGTTGTCTAATGCATCCAAAGAGTAAGGGGCAAGTAGAAGAGAAAGATAAGGAGCTTTTAAGGGAGTTAGAGATAGATCATGATGAGGAAGGCACAAGATAGGAGAATTTGAATTCTCTTAAGGGAGAAAATATTTTTGAACTTAAGAACCTTCATTCACATTTAAAATATGTGCTTTTAGAAGAAAATGCAAAACTAGTAATTATTTCTTCACTTTTGACAAGTTTGGAGGAGGAGATGCTCATAGAAGTATTGAAGAAGCACAATGGAGCAATTGGTTGAGACATCTAACTTAAAGGGAATTAATCCCAATTTTTATCTGCATTAGATCCCTATTGAGAGTGATTTTAATAGGGATAGTAGTTGGATTATTTCGGTCTAATGTATGCCTAAAAAGGGGGTATGACTGTAGTGACCAATGAGAAAAAATAAACTCATCCCTACACACACAGTGATAGGATAGAGAATGTGTATAAACTATAGGAGGTTAAACAATGCCACTAGGAAGGATCATTTTCCTTTATCCTTTTATTGACCAAATGTTAGAAAGGATGGCAAGAAATAAATTTTGCTGCTTCTTAAATGGTTATTCAGGGTATATGCAAATACCTATAGCCTTGGAAGAACAAAAAAGACCATATTTACATGCCTCAATGGCATATTTGCATATAAGAGAATGCCTATATAACCCCAAGCAAATGGAAAAGTAGAAGTGTCTAATAGGAAGGTGAAATTAATCTTAAAGAAAACAATAAATAATGCTAGAAAAGATTGGTCTCAAAAATTGGATGAGGCTTTTTGGGCCTATAGAACTGCATTTAAGACCCTATAGGCATGTCTCCATTTAGTTTAAATTTTAGGAAAGCATGTTGTAGATGCCGTGACTCGAGGCAACCTAGATCAGAATTACCTGATGATAAAGATATAAAGTATTACCGACAGCAGATTTGGATCTTGAAGCTCTGATTATGAATTTTACACATTTTTTTAAGATTTTGCATGATTTTTCTACGTGTTTTCAAATATTCTTAAATATTTCAACAAAATGTGCATAAAAATCTCAATTTGGGCATTCAATGGTCATAGACGGCCGTCTGCCACCTAAAGGATGGCCGTCTGTGGGTCCTTCTCTCTTTAATAGTCTATCTGAAGGGTTTTTTTTAGGAAATTTGGGTCTAGTGATGAGGGATGGTTGGTCCTCATTGAGGGATGCTCATCCTTCACTCGTAGACCAATTTTCCTATATTTTTGGATTTTCAATAATGGTAGTTATGATTTTGGAAAAATCTATCCTGAATTTATAGGGTTTTTATCTCCACATTAGAAGGGATTTGAGTTGGTTTTGAACTGAAATTTTTCCCACGATATTAAAACCTAAATCTAGGGTTTTGAAAAAGAAGAGTGAGAAAAAGAGGGGAGGAATCATTTTTTTGAAGAGAGCCACCATTAGAGGAAGAGAATTGTTTCTATCTTTAGAAATTGTGCTATAGCAAACCTTCCATACACACTAAAATGATTTTGATAAAAGTTTTGAGATCAAGAAATGCTAATTGAAGCAAGAGATTTGGACCACTAGCATCATAGAGTTAGAATATTTTGAGGGTAATATTCTGGGCTCCTTCGTTACTTTCTCTCTTTTGATTATACTTAGGTGTGACTATTTAATTCTTTAAGGTATGTTTATATGTGTTAATTGCTTTATTCGAATAGAATGCATGCTTATAGAGTATGACTTTATTTCAGGATCCCTTAACTTGTAGAGAGCATGAAACACCCCAAACTAACATCTCTATTATATATAATGCAATCTACTTAAATCATGTTATATTAAGCAATTAACTCGATTAACATCTACATGCATGTACATTTCATTTTGAATAAGCATAGTGACTCATTAGACAGCCCATTATCTTCATAATACTATATTCAACTATCTTAGTCATTTCACTATCATGCATAGCATTCAGCATTCCAGTACATTTGAATAAAGTCATTATAGCTTCTAGATGCTTACATATACTAGCATTCTCACTATGAGCTTATTACAACCTTAACCTCCATATGACATACATATATATTACAAACTTTATACATATTGAACATGTAAGGAACTATACAAAATTTACCAAAATTCCTACATCAACTTTTATATACTGGTATTGGCCTGTCCTGATGCATAAAAAGATCCTGTCCAAAAGCCTTGACTACCAAAACCAACACGGATCAAAATAACCAGTGCTAAGCTATACAACTTAGTGGGGATACTAAACATGAAAGACAACCACCCACAGTGGTCGTCAAAAATATAGGATATACAAAAACAATTGAAAATAATAAAATTTACATATTAGGAATAAGTATAAAATAAAGCACAATATCTTAAACAACAAGGTAACCCTTCAATTAATTCGGCATACTTGAATCTAAATAATTCATAAAGAGATCTGTAAATAATGTAAATAGATACCAATACATGCTTTAGGATCTACTGTTAAATATGATAATCCATATATCAAATGTATAAATCATACTGTGATTAACTGTGAAATAATAGTGCTTTACTTTAGCCTACTTAAGTTCTAAGAGTGGATAACGGGATCGGTGGAAACCCGAGGGTATCAAATGGTGGATATTCAAAGATATCAAAGCTATGAACTCAAATAGGGTTAATTGTACGGTGGACCGATCAAGGACCCAAACAGGTTCAACAAGCAACCCGAATGGGGCTGTGAATGATCCAATCGGATTAACTATACTTTAGACCTAAAAGGTTGACGGTGGCAGCTGCAATATCCCTATAGGCACCTATTTATCCATAGTTGAACTCTAGTAGTAGGCAATACAGTTTTTCATATTCATTTAAAGTATCATGCTTTTTTTTTATATCATACACCTTGCACATGCATATGTTCATATTATAGTACACAATTCTCACTGAATAAACATGCATTCATGTAGATATTCGAGTGTTGGTAATTAAACATACCTCTCATCATGAACTTATACCTGAACATGCTATGTTTAGGCAACACATCATATCACAATCATGTTATCATACATATAGGATCAATGATAACTTCATAACTTCATACTTTCACATATTCATATACTTTAATGAGGGTTCCAATATATGGAGACAACATATCTTTACAACTTTGTTTCTATAAGTCATTAAATTAATCTCATGTGTTGCTATTACATAATACTCTCATATTTATATTTTAAAATGTTCTAAACTCACATATTAATGCCATATTTTAATTTTAATTACATGTTTTAACATGCTTTAGATGGGTTTCAAAATATTAGGGTAAGTGTTGATATTTGATAAGACAAAAAATCATGTATAACTATAAAAGGAAAGGCCCATGGCTGAGACCAATTGGTCCCAGCTGAGTCTAATGGCTGTAATTAAGATCAGAAGGTGCACACAGCTGAGACAAAATTGTCTAGAATGCACCCCCCAAAAATGGCATACGAAAATTATGTAGACAGTTTTTCTATAGCAAATTAGACTTCATTTTAGACCTCCCAAACAGAATTTTCAGCAAAAATGGTCTTCTACAACTTTATTTCCCTATGTTTTTTGTTTCTAAAACATCAAAAATCTTTGCAATATCATTTCTAAAACTTATGATAAATGGAATTTACTAAAGACTATTCATTAGGGTAGGCAACACAGAATTCCAGTTTTCAAGTGAAGATTAGGCAATTTTATAGGCATTATTAGACTTTGCTTTCTTCATAGAAATTGTAGGTTTTGAAGTATATTTTTGGTAGGAATTAACCTTATGTCATTCTGATCAATGTACCTACAGATATTGCAACTTTACCATAAACTATTCCAGAACTAGAAATAACATTTCACCTAACATTCAATAAATCATAAAAATTATTTAAAGACAGAATTAAGGCTATATTCCTTCTACAATCTTATAGGTATATGTCTTGTATAACTTTAGAAATTTCAATGGTTACAATTAAAGATTTCTATTTTAATTTATGCTAAAATTTCAGTCACCGGGTTAAGTGATTTCAATCAATCACAACACTTCACAAACTAGTTCTCTTTTTCTTTGATCCAAAAATTTCAATCAATCACAACATGTTCTATTAAAAATTATCCACAAGAAATTAAGAAGACCTTAATCCCATACCTTGGTCGAAATCACTCTCTAGCCTCACTCTTGAGCTTTTCCTTTTCCTTTGCTCCTAACTCATTCTTCTTCTCCTTAATCAACAATTCATTCATTCAATTTCAACATCAACTCCCACATTCAACTCAATCCATCATCATTCAAAGAAGAAGAAGAAGAAGATGAAAACGAAGAGATTAATTATTAAGTTAGAATATTTACCTTATAATTTTACACTAATGATCTTGATTAAGTAACATGTAATGATTTCTTCAAAGGTTCCTTAGAGGAACTAACCATGAACACAAAAGAGAGAAGAATAATTTCTGTAATTTCGCTCAAAGTTTTGGTCCCACACACCATCTCTCTTCACAAGATTAGCTTTTATAATAACAAGGGAAAATCTCCTTTTTGGTCCTTTAAATATTTGCATGTCCTACCATTAGCTCTCACTGTTTTGCATTATATAAAGTGACCCCTTCACTTAATCCTTCTTTTAAATTGACCTATCAATTTATTCCTTCTATTAAATTGACCTTTCAATTTATTCTTCTATTCACAATTGACCCCTAAAATGCCATAATTTCAAAATTTACCCCAATTTAATACTTTATTCTCCAATTATACCTTCATTAATATTAAACTATAATATTAAATTTCATTTTTATGCAATTAATATAATAACAAAATAATTTATCACTTGTCCCATACTTATATGAAATTTTTATTTTAATTTAATCTTAATCAAATAAAATCCTACTCAAAACATGTAATTTCAATTAGGGTCATGTTAGGGGCCTTACAAATCTCTCCCCCTTATGGAATTTCGTCCTCAAAATTCATACATGACTCAAAAAATTTGATGATATTGCTTTCTCATGGATGCCTCTGGCTCCCAAGTTACTTCTTGCACACCATGATGTTGCTAGAGTACTTTGACCAGAGGGATCTGCTTGTTCCTTAATTGTCTGATTTCCCTAGCCAGGATTTCCTTTGGTTCCTCATCATACGTGAAATTCGATTGTAATTGAATATCTTGAACTTGTAACTTATGAGATTCATCAGAGCGATATCTTCGAAACATAAACACATGAAACACATCATGAAGCTTGGCTAATTCCATAGAAAGAGCCAACATATAAGCCACTGGTCCGACTCTTTGAAGAATTTCATATGGACCAATAAACCTCGGATTGAGCTTTCCTTTTTTCCCAAATCTAAATACCTTTCTCCATGGAGATACCTTTAAAAACACCTTTTCACCCACTTGATACTCGATATCTTTTCTTTTTAAGTCAGCATATGATTTCTGCCTGTCACTAGCTTCTTTCAGCCTCTGCTTGATAACTTGAACTTTTTTCTCTGTGTCTCTAACAAGGTCAGGACCAATTATATTACATTCAGTCAATTCAGTCCAGCAGACTAGAGTTCTACATTTCTTGCCATACAAAGCCTCATATGGTGCCATTTGAATACTCTTCTGATAACTATTATTATAGGCAAATTCCATTAAGGCCACATATTTATCCCAACTTTCAGAAAACTCCAAAGCACATCCCCTCATCATATCTTCTAGAATCTGAATAACCCTTTCAGATTGTCCATCCATTTGAGGATGAAAAGCTGTACTGTACTTGAGCTGTGTTCCTAAAGCTTGCTATAGACTCTGCCAAAATCTCGATGTAAACCTTAGATCTCGATCAGAAATTATAGATACAGGTATACCATGTAACCATACAATCTCATTCACATATAATTCTGCAAGCTTATCCATAGAATAATCTGTTTGAACCGGTATGAAGTGAGATACTTTTGTTAACTTATCCACTATTACCCAAACAGCATCATATTTTCTTTGAGTAAGAGGTAAACTGGTAACAAAATCCATGGTAATGTCTTCCCACTTCCACTGTGGAACCGGAATTGGATTCAAGAGACCTGAAGGAAACTGATGTTCTGCTTTCACTTGTTGACATGTTAGACATTTAGAAACATATTCAACAATATCCTTTTTATGCCAAGCCACCAGTAAAACTATTTCAACTTTTGATACATCTTGTTCCCACCTGGATGTATAGTAAATGCAGTATTATGTGCTTCATACAACAATATTCTTTTTACTTCTTTGTCATCAGGAATACACAACTTGTTATGGTAGTATACACCACCATCTTCGTTCATTGAGAAATCTAATTGATCTCCTTCATAAATTGCTTTAACAATCCATTGTAACTTTTCATCATCTTTCTGAGCATCTATCACTGTCTGCCTAACCAAGGGCCTAGCTTTAAGCTATGCTAGTAATGCACCATCCAATGTAAATTTCCATCTGAACTATTTTAACATCAATACTTCCAATGTCTTATGACTCAAGGCATCAACAACCACATTCGCTTTTCCTGGGTGGTAGTCAACTATACAATCATAATCTTTGAATAATTCCAACCATCTTCTCTGCCTCAAATTAAGTTCTTTCTGAGTAAGCAAGTACTTGAGGCTTTTATGATCAGTATAAATCCTACATTTTTCCCTATACAAGTAGTGTCACCAAATCTTTAAAGCAAATACCACAGCTACCAGTTTTAGATCATGAGTCGGGTAGTTCTGGTCATACGGTTTCAACTGTCTAGATGTATAAGCTACAACTTTACCATCTTGCATTAATACATAACCCAAACCAAACTTAGAAGCATCAATGTACATTGTATACTCTTTCCCTGACACAGGTTGAATTAACACTGAAGCTTCAGTCAACATCTTCTTTAACCGTTCAAAGCTTGCTTGACAACAATCAAAACATTCAAACTTAATATTCTTCCTTAATAGCTTAGTGAGGGGTAAAGCAATGATAGAAAAACCCTTCACAAAACGACGATAGTAACTTGCCAACCCGAGAAAGCTTCTAATTTCATGTACATTCCTGGGTGGTCTCTAATTAACAATAGCTTCAATTTTATTTAGATCAACCCTAACACCTTCAGCAGATACAACATGAACTAGGAAGGAAACTTCTTTAAGCCAGAAATCACATTTACTCAATTTGCCATAAAACTGATTTTCTTTCAAAGTTTGCAATACATTTCTCAGATGTTCAGCATGCTCAGCTTCATTTCTGGAGTAAATTAATATGTCATCAATAAACACTACTACAAATCGATCCAAGTAGGGTTTGAATACCCTATTCATAAGATCCATGAATGCAGCAGGTGCATTGGTCAACCCAAATGGCATAATTAAGAATTTATAATGCCCATAATGGGTTCTAAATGCAGTATTAGGAACATCCCCATCTTTAACTCTAAACTGATAATATTCTGATTGCAAATCTATCTTTGAAAACACACCAGCACCACTTAACTGATCAAATAAATCCTCAATTTGAGGCAAAGGATATTTGTTCTTCACTGTCACTTTGTTCAACTGTCTATAATCAATACACATTCTTATAGACCCATCCTTCTTCTTAACAAATAAAATCGGAGCACCCCAAGGTGACACACTAGGTCTGATGAAGCCTTTATCTAACAATTCCTATAATTAAACCTTTAACTTTTTAAATTCAGATGGAGCCATTCTGTATGGTGCCCTAGAGATCAAGGCTGTACTAGGTAACAGATCAATAGACAACTCAACATCTCTTTCTGGAGGAAGACCAGGTAATTCCTTAAGAAATACTTCTGGAAATTCATTTACAATCAGTATATTCTCAAGCTTTACTATATCCTTTTTTGAGTCAAGGACTAAAGCTAGAAATGCTTCACATCCTTTTCAAAGACAACGCCTGGCTTGCATTGCTGATATAACATTAGTCAGTAGCTTAGAACAATTGCATTCTACTACCACTTCCTTTCCTTCATTATCCTTGAAAGTTACTGTTTTCATTTCACAATTTACCATTGCATGATGCTTGGATAACCAATCCATTCCTAAAATTACATCAATCTCATGAAAAGGCAACACAATCAAATCTGCTAGAAACTCTCTCCCTTGAACTACTTTAAGTGAGTCTTTACACACCTTATTAAAATTACACTATGTCCTAATGGACTAGTTACACATACATAAAAATCTAACTGTTGTATTTTAAACCTATCTCTAGAGGAATTCTCTATCTTTAATCTATAAGAAAATAGGAACTTCTGCATTAGGCCAACACAACACTATCTCATTTTATAAGATCCTTTACTCACATTGCCCATAAAAGGCTAAACCATGCTCTGATACCAAATTGAAAGACGCCAAACTAACATCTCTACTATATATAATGCAATCTACTTAAATCATGTTATGTTAAGCAATTAACTCGATGAACATCTATATGCATGTACATTTCATTTTGAATAAGCATAGTGACTCATTAGGCGGCCCATTATCTTAATAATACTATATTCAACTATCTTAGTCATTTCACTATCATGCATAGCATTCAACATTCCAGCACATTTGAATAAAGTCATTATAGCTTTTAGCTGCTTACATATACTAGCATTCTCATTATGAGCTTATTACAATTTTAACCTCCATATGACATACATATATATTACAAACTTCATACATATTAAACATGTAAGGAACTATACAAAATTTATCAAAATTCCTACATCAACTTCTATAGACTGGTGTTGGCCTGTCCTGATGTAGAAAATGATCCTGTATAAAAGCCTTGACTACCAAAACCTATACGGATCATAATAACCTGTGCTAAGCTATACAGGTTAGTGGGGATACTAAACATGAAAGACAACCACTCATAGTGGGTCGTCAGAAATATAGGATATACAAAAACAATTGAAAATAATAAAATTTACATATTAGGAATAAGTATAAAATAAATCACAATATCTTAAACAACAAAGCAACCCTTTAATTAATTCGGCATACTTGAATCTAAACAATTCATAAAGAGATCTGTACATAATGTAAATAGATACCAATACATGCTTTAGGATCCACCGTTAAACATGATAATCCATATATCAAATGCTTAAATCATACTGTGATTAACTGTGAAACAATAGTGCTTTACTTTAGCCTGCTTAAGTTCTAAGAGTGGATAACGGGATCAATGGATACCCGGGTCAACAAGCAACCCAAATAGGGCTGTTAATGATCCAATCGGATCAACTGTACTTGAAAACTAAAAGGTTGATGGTGGCAACTGCATTATCCCTATAGGCACCTATCTATCCACAGTTGAACTCTAGTAGCAGGCAATACAATTTTTCATGTTTATTTAAAGTATCATGCTTGTACTTATATCACACACCTTTCACATGCATATGTTCATATTATAGTACACAATTATCCACTGTATAGATATGCATTTATGCATTCATGTAGATATTCGAGTCCTGGTAATTGAACATACCTCTCTGTATGATCATGCTATGTTTACGCAACACATCATATCACAATCATGTTATCATACATATAGGATCAATGATAACTTCATAACTTCATACTTTCACATATTCATATACTTTAATGAGGGTTCCAATATATGGTGACAACATATCTTTACAACTTTATTTCTATAAGTCATTAAATTAATATCATGTGTTGCTATTACATAATACTCTCATATTTATATTTAAAATGTTCTAAAATCACATATTAATGCCATATTTTAAGTTTAATTACCTGTTTTAACATGCTTTAGATTGGGTTTCAAAATGTTAGGGTAAGTGTTGATATTTGATGAGGCTAAAAATCATGTATAACTATAAAAGGAAAGGCCCACGGCTGAGACCAATTGGTCCCCGCCGAGTCTAATGGTTGTAATTGAGTTCAAAACGTGCGCATGACTAAGACAAAATGGTCTCGGCCGTGCCTCCCAGAAATGGCATTCGAAAATTCTATAGACAGTTTTTGTATAGGAAATTGGACAACATTTTAGACCTCCCAAACGGTATTTCAGCAAAAATGGTTTTTTACAACTTTGTTTCCCTATGTTTTTAGTTTCTAAACCATCAAAAAATATTTGCAATATCATTTCTAAAACTTATGATAAATCGAATTTACTAAAGACTGTTCATTAGGGTAGGCATCACAGAATTCCAATTTTCAAGTGAAGATTAGGCAATTTTATAGGCATTATTAGACTTTGATTTATTCATAGAAATTGTAGGTTTTTGAAGTTTATTTTTGGTAGGAATTAATCTAATGTCATTCTGATCATTGTACACACAGATATCACAATTTTACCACAAACTGTTCCAGAACCGGAAATAACATTTCACCTAACATTCAATAAATCATAAAAATTATTTAAAGACAGAATTAAGGCTATATTCCTTCTACAATATTATAGGTATATGTCTTGTATAACTTTAGAAATTACAATGGTTACAATTAAAGATTTCTATTTTAATTTATGCTAAAATTTCAGTCACTAGGTTAAGTGATTTCATGTAATTTTCTCAAACAACACTTCACAAACTAGTTCTCTTTTTCTTTAATCCAAAATTTTAATCAATTACAATATGTTCTATAAAAAATCATCCACAAGAAATTAAGAAGATCCTAATCCCATACCTTGGCCAAAATCACTCTCTAGCCTCACTCTTGAGCTTTTGCTTTTCCTTTGCTCCGAACTCCTTCTTCTTCTCCTTATCAACAATTCATTCATTCATTTTCAACAACAACTCCCACATTCAACTCAATCCATCATCATTCAAAGAAGAAGAAGAAGATGATGAAAAAGAAGAGATTAATTATTAAGTTAGAATATATACCTTATAATTTTACACTAATGATCTTGGTTAAGCAACATGCAATGATTTCTTCAAAGGTTAATTAGAGGAACTAACCCATGAACACAAAAGAGAGAAGAATAATTTCTATAATTTCACTCAAAGTTTTCGTCCCACACACCATCTCTCTTCACAAGATTAGCTTTTACAATAACAAGGGAAAATCCCCTTTTTGGTCCCTTAAATATTTGCATGTCCCTACCATTAGCTCTCACTTTTTTGCATGATATAAAGTGACCCATCCACTTAATCTTTCTTTTAAATTGACCTATCAAGTTATTCCTTCTCTCGAATTGACCTCTCAATTTATTCTTCTATTCATAATTGACCCCTAAAATGCCATAATTACAAAATTTACCCCAATTTAATACTTTATACTCCAATTATACCCTATATTAATATTAAACTATAATATTAAATTTCATTTTCATGCAATTAATATAATAAAAAAATAGTTTATCACTTGTCCCATACTTATATGAAATTTTTTATTTTAATTTAATCTTAATCAAATAGAATCCTACTCAAAATATGCAATTTCAATTAGGGTCATGTTAGGGGCCTCACAGAGCATGATCTAAAGTTTGGATTCCTCAATTAATGAATGTGTAAAGCATATTTTCCACATTTTAAATTCTGTATTTGTATGATTTTGATGTAATTAGTGCAGGAATCCTGGTTTTGGCGTTATTTTAATTTTAATGTATAAATATCACATTCTTAGGGCTAGAAAAATACAACATAAATTTCTATAATTTTTTGTAATTTGTTTGCATTGTTTGGTTCTATCCAATTGTGATAGATGGAAAGAAGGTGTGAGGGAAGAAACCCTCCAGTGCTCCTTATCCATCATTCATCCTCCTTTTGGCTATCCCTGATGTGTTTTGGCCGTCCCTAGGCTTATTTTTGACATTTTTCACATATTTTGGGTCTTTTGCATCATATGTTTATTTAATATAATACTTATATATACTTGCCATGATTTTTTTTACTTCTATACAGTATTTTTATATGTCTAAAACTATTTTGCATGTGTAAATATTTTATAATTAATCTTTTATTTCTTGTATACTAATTTTTTTTTATTTTTATGATGATTTTTGGCTAGTAAATTGGTGTACTTGTATCTGAGGATTAGTGACCCTTTTGCATGGAAGGTTGTGTTCCCTACTAGCCTTCATCCCTATTGACATCAATTGCCTATTTTATTCATTTATTATGGTTTTGTTTATTTATTTGGCATTTATTTTATGATTATTTGTTATTTATTATTTATTTTGGATGTATTATTTTTAGGATTTGCAATAGCTAGAAAAAGGGTTTTCTATGCACAATTAAATAAAAGAAGCTAGAAATGTTTTCTATATAATAAATTAAGTTTTTCTAAAAAACATGGACCAATGTCCATTTTCTTACCCCAAAGTTCACAATAAGAATGTTTTGTAAATTTGTATGACGAAACCATTGTTCCCAAACTAATCAATGGCCCATTTTATGTATGATTTTTCTTTTGTATAATATTATTTTTCATTGGATGATTTGCTTATGTAATAATTTTTAATTAGGATTTACTTTCAAGTATTTATTTACTGCCTTATCTATTTAAGTGGGAAGTTTACATAAATTATATGCATTGCATGAGGGAGGAGAGAGGATTAATCTTAAAACTTAATTATAAACAAATAATTAACTAAAATGCCTAATAAGAGGGACGTCTCAAACACCAGCCTCTGTTTAGGCATCAAGAGGTTGAAAAAACTTTTTGATGTTCTATCGGATGGTGACTCTATGACATCTGTCTCTTTAAGCCCACTAGTAGATGGCTTTCATGGGTTTACCATTAGTAATAAACTGAACTTAATCCTTTTTACTATGAAGCTGCTAATTTTTGATAAAAGTGAGCCTCATCCGATCTTGGGCTATAAAAATGGACCTCTGAGAATGAACTCGAACAAAAGCCATGGCTCCGACGGATGTCATAGTGGTGCTTCACTGGGGACTAAGGAGACCTTGCTCCAAGAAGAATTTTTGTTAATTTGTTTATAATTAGGTTTTATTGTTAATCCTATCTCTTTTCTAAATTGTATTTCTTGCAGACATCTTAGAGCCCTAGAATTAAGTTATGCATCACTTTTATCCCCGGTACCATCTTGAAGCATGCCTTACATTCACTCAATGTAGGGAGGGTTATGGAGATCTACTAGCCCAAGTCTAGTATCGAATGGTATATTAAATTGTGACCCATCGATGGGTACACTCATAATGAGCTAGACCTATTTGTAGGGACCATGCTTGGGTAGCCCTAAAGTTTCATCACCCTTGACTCAAGCCTGTGTAATGATAATAGCAACTTCCCTTAGGCCGTATAACCATAACAACTTTTGCTTGCTATATGGACTCTCATGTATTGGCCAAACTCAAACAAATTAGGAGGGTACTAATCAAAGAATGCCTTTTTATAGATGGGCCCAACTCGATATGTGTGAGTTAGTTAAAATACATAATGGTCAAAATCCATATGCTTGCACTTTTAATTAGAGAGGTTATGCTACTGATTTCTCATCGTGCACCATACATGTCCATTGGGTACCCTGTTGACCCATGGACTGAGACCACCTAGGAAAAAAATCGTATGACCTCTTGTGTGAGAGTAATAAAGTTGGAAGGCTTTGTCCATGCTTGTGTGTGATTGTGATTAAAACCTAACAAAACCATGCATTACATTCATGCATCATGTATATGCCATGTTCATTCATCATTAATCATACATCATTTCTAATGCTTGACCTTTTTAGTCATTATAGTCTTATCTAGGTGGTCCAAAAGGTAGGATGGATGCTTAGTTTGAAGGTCCATAACCAAACTACCGAGATTGAATTCAGGTTCAAAGTTAGGCTTAGAGATTAGTTCCAAGTGGGATTCAAGCCAATTGTGAGAGGATAGTCAGGAAACTAGCTCAGAAATGGAAAATGTGGGGTTGAATGAAACTAGAAGAGGGAATGAGATAGGGAGAGTAGATGATGATACCACTATCATATTTCCATTCCTAAGAGAAAAGGAAAGAGTAAATGTCACTCCAGGTGGGACTTTAGTAGTGAGGGATGACTTAGATAGGCATTTGTAGGACTTTGAGGAAAGAATGTTGGCCATGATTGGTGGGATGGTGGCTTTTATATCACCCAATGCTAGGACATAGCCTATGGCACCTATCTATGAGATAGTGGAGCCAACTCATATTGGGAACACTACCATAACTGATGCTACTATGCTTCAAAACCCACCTAGGAGTGAAATGAGGTATGACCCTAAAGATGACTTTATAAAGGAGGATAAAGAATATGGCAATTTAGATGTGAACATGAGAGCTAAAAGACCTAGTGATAAGGATCCGACCTTTAAGAAGATGGAAGAAAAGATTGAAGCCATGTCTATGTTATTATTTACTGGTAGGGGGATGAATCCCAAAGATAGAGATCTTGATGGGGATGAGCCACTGCTCTAAAGGTTCAAAATGCCTAAGCTACCAAGGTTTGGTGGCACTTTAGACCCTTCAGCTCACATCAAGTAGTATAGACTAATTATAAAAGGGATTACTCTATCCAAAAAGCAAAAGGTTGAGTACTTTTGCTTAAGTCTAACTGGGTTGGCTATAGATTGGTATTATGGACTAAATAGGCAAACTAAGGAGGATTGAGATTTATTGATTAAAGAGTTCCTCAAGCAGTATGATTGTAGCCCAAAGATAAAAGTCACCTTGAAAAACCTTGAGTTGTACCAGTAGAAGCAAGATGAATCCTTCCATGAATACCTTACCAAGTGGAGGAATAAGGTAATGGAGATAAAGAGGAAACTTGGCACAACTGACCAGATTAGGTTATTGATTCAGAATGCAAGCCTATACCTTAAATATACATTAAAGATAAAGAGTTTGAAGGACTAAGAATCTTTGAAGGATATAGCCATTAAAGCCGAAGGAGAGTATCTAGCCAGGAAGGTAAATAATGAAAATGCAAGGAGAAATTTTAGTAGTAATAGGAATGCTAGGAATAGTACTGGGTAGTATAAAATTGGAAAGACTGTAGAAGTGTTTGCTATAGAGGTTGGCCAAAGGCATTATTCTGATCTGGGGAAGTCATTGTCTTAGGTTTTGTATAGGTTGGTTAAAGAAAGGAAGCTCCAGCCTCTACCATTAAGGCCTATAAAAGAGTTAAGGGATGCCCTATCATAGAAAAGAGTAGTATTATGCATACAATCAGCACACAGGGCACTCGATTGATTATTGTGGCATGTTGAGGAATAAAATCTAGAGATGAGGGATAAAAAGACAAAAAAGAGGTTATAACGCAATACCCCCACCAATGTATATGATTGGGTCAAACTTGCTTGAATGATACGTGATGCAAGATTTGTATAGGAACAAGTACCTGGCCGTTACTTGCTCCACCCTAAAAGTGACAAAGCCAGTTAGGGGAAATTGACCAGTTTTCATGATTGATTGTTGGGATACTCCCATCGAGAGTGAGGATGAGGGGACAATGGTACCCATTGACATCTCGAGTTCTGTCCATGAATGTGAGGAAGAGGATACAGGGAAAGAGGAAAAAAAGGTAAAAGTAGTTATAAGGAGTTGACAAGTGGCTCTTGAGATTGAAAGGCAACCGGTTGTCGCTGCAGTGCCAACAGAGAAAAAAATTAAGGATGATCAGATTATTAAGTAGCTAAAGAAGACTCAAGCTCAGATAGGTATTTGGGATTTGTCAAGGCAGTCTCCTTCACAGAGATAGAAATTGGTTGAAACTTTGAATAAAGCTACCATTTCTATCACTATCTCACCTACTAAACTACTAGAATTGGTTAGAGGAGGAATCAAGGAGAATGTGGTATACTCTGATGCTGACTTGCCCACAAAAGGAAGCAATCATAATCGACCTCTCTACATCAAGGCTCAAGTTAATGGAAAGCATATAGCTTGTTTGATGGTGGATGATGGATCTTCCATCAACATGTGTTCCTTGGTGGTAAGCTACTTGGACTTTTAAGGTGATAGTGAACACATGCCCTATTAAGACTAAAGCTAAGTTTGTAGTGCTGGCCATTCTAGCCAATTTCTTTGTGCTATTAGAAAGGCCCTAGTTTTATAAGCTAGGAGGAGTGCCATCCACATTCTATCAGATGATTAAGATTCTCCATAAATGTCAGGTGGTCACTATGAAGGCTGCAAGGGAGAATCAGGTATCCGTACTTGAGATAGCAAAGAAACCATTTAACAGGTTTCACGCAGTTGTCATCAATGATGAAGGAGGTGAGAATGGCTTTCTTGATAGCCCTTAGGTGGTTAATATAATGAAAAGATGAACCTTTTATTCAGTTCTAGTTTGGGAAAGAATTCTCAGGGACCTTAGACAACTATAACCACTAAGGAATAGAAGGACAAGAAGAGGTTATGTTTTGTAGGCCTTAGCAAGAAAGAGAAAAAGGTAGCGAAGGAAATTCCTGATATTTCTCAGAGTTTGATGCTAGCTTCTGGTTCTTGCTTATACTATAAGGAGAATGAGCTGCAAATGGCAGGAGGTGATCTAGTACCGGGGTTTAAACTATTTAATGATGTTTTTGTCTAGGAGAAAGGAATCGTCAAGCTCGTTGAGAGTTTTTAGGATGAAGGGATCCTATTGTGCCACTCAGCCTAGGATAAAAAAGCACTAGAAGAAGTCCTGATAGAGAAGTTATTTGCTCTCTAGTTGAAAGGCAAAAAGAAGATGGAAGCTAAAGAACTAATAAAAAATGATCCATAGATGGGAGAGACATTCGATGCTGACAAGATTTAAGAAGACACTTTTATTAATGTTATTTATATTCCTGAACCTTTTGATGAGAACAATTTTTTCTCTTTTGATTAGATTAATGAGATGAATAATTTTGCTTACTTGTGTGATGTTTCTTTTGATTTTGATATGCATGCTCATGATCATAAAGCATTTATATTTGACATTAACTCAACAAACACATATTCATTCAATCTTGGGACAAAAGAAAATCCCAAAGAAATTTTACTGGCATCATATATAACTCTTGAGAAGAGAAAAATATTAAGAAAATATGAAAAAGTTTTTGCTTGGGCATATGAAGACTCGCTGCCTTAAATGGTGTTTGGCTTAAATTCTGATTCTGCATGCTCTAGGCGCTAATCAGGTAAAACCTTTTATTGTCAATTGTGCATACCCTAGGCATTAATTGAATAGCTTGAGTGATGTGGAACCCCAAGGCTAAAGAACCTGAAACCCCTTGAACATACACTTTGATGGCAAAGACAAATTAGATAAACACCCTCTCTATTGAACCCCTAAGCAACAAGTGATTGGAAACACACGTAATTTGGATAATAAAGAATATGAAAATGCCACAATCAAAATAATTGATAAGTAATCAAATTATTCATGTAATATAAAATAAAAGTAAGCAAACTCATAATTCCTTCTAAAGGACCAAGCCAAGAAAGAGAAACCTCTCAATGTTCAATTAGTCAAAATCTAAATTTCATAACTTATCATAACCTATTTATATTGTAGCTAACCCTAGCAACTCTTTAAATCCTAATCAAATACCAAGAAAGCCATTAACTAGTAGTGGCCAAATTCCCCATGGGCTTTATAAGACAAATAAGCCTAATTATTAAGTATTAAACACAAATTAAAAAAAAGATAATAAAGAAAGACATAGTGACTGAATATCCAAGCCTAAAAGAACGACTAACTAAAATCCAGCTAGCTAAAATAAACCCAACCTAAAATAAGGCTTACATGGCTAGCCCATGATCTTACAACTTAAATGAGTCATATGACTTTTTAAATGAAGCATATGACTTGTACAAATAAAGGTTAAAGTTGTATAAGCCCTTGATAACTTAAGTTGGCCCAATTTTTTCACTTGCTTCTAAGCCTTAAAGATAAGAGGATATAGCCATATTTAGGTTTTTAGCACACCCTCTTGTAATTGGACCACCAGGTATATTCAAAGGACCTTTGGTAGTTTATTGCATTGTTGGTGGATCTATGATCGGTATCTAGCAAGTGTACTAGATCCGCTAGTAATATAGGAAAATATAGATTAAGACTCCAAATATCTTACCCAAGGAAACATGAATTTCTAAGGGTAATAACTATGTTTGAATTAAATTGAGATTAGTCCCCAATTTTTTGATTAAAAACAAGAATTAAACTAAATAGACAATAAAGCAAACAAAAACTAAAATTAAACTAACATAAATTAAAACGAAACAATAACCTAAATACTTTTGTTAAAGAACAATCCACCTCAACTTCCATTGTAATGGCTTAATAACAAAAGTAACACAAGTGATTATGTAAAAACTAGTAATGAAGCTAGATATCTTATACAAGAATATCATTCTAAGTATTAAACTCATAGATAAATCTAACACTGAGCATAAAAAAAATCTAGTTTTTACTTCCTAAGCATCTATTAAACTCTTTTGCAAGTAATTCAACTTCATTTATTCTTGGTTCCTCATCTCTTAGTATTAATCAATAATTTCAATACATAATTACCTCAAAACCAAAAAACAATCATGTATCGATACTAAAGAGTTATCTAAGAACATGCAAACCATTAACTATGTTTAAACCAATTTAGTTATTGAATCAATAAATCAACAATCAATCAAAACATAATTAAGGATAAAAATATGCTTAAAACTAAGAAATAACCAACTAGTATTTGAATATAAAGCTCAACTTAAGTCATCACGATAAAAATAGAAGGATTCAAGTATTCATTAGCAAAAGTAAAATAAATTACTCACTAAATATGATGAAAATAAAAGAACAACTTAAAATAAAAAGAACAACTAAAATAAAAGATTTGCAAACTAAGAATAAAAGAAAAAACTAAACTAAAACTACTGTACAAATTAACTAAAAAAAACGAAAACTAAAGAAAATTTATAATTTATTGTCCTCTATCTATCTAATTATCTCACCTTAAATTTGGTGCCTTAGTGCCATTTTATAGATGAGTAATGCTGCCAAAAGAAGAAGCTTTGCTAATTAGTTCTTCATATTCTAAATTAGAATAGAGTTTGAGTTGATTAGGAAGTTTTCTATCGTCAAAATACTCGACTGAGCACTTGAAATTCCTGGGTGAGCAAGTATTCTGCTTGGGAGAGCAAAAATTGTGCTCGGGAGAGCAAAAATTGTGCTCGGGAGAGTACTTTTAATCTGGACTCCACGCTATCTTATTATGCCAATTTTCCAAAATTACAACTATGCCCCAAATCTTCTACTTTCTTCAAATAAATCCTTTTTTCTTTTAATTTAATCCTGAAAAACATCAAAACTTACAATTAAACTATTAAACACATAAATTATCCAAATAATCATAAAATTAATAAATTAAAATCAAATTAACTAAATTAAACACCTAAAAATGTACTTAAAACATAATAAAATATACACTTATCAAATATCCCACACTTAGTCTTTGCTAGTCCTTGAACAAATTTGAAAAAACCAACTCCTTAAAATAATCAAACTTTAACTAAGAATTATGCAATTGAAAACCATGCTATAGCAATTAATTAGAGCACTTAATAAAATTTTAACCAGAATAATTTCAAATAGGACAATATAAGCTAGTTTCCATATACGTGTGTAAGACCAAAATATTTTATGCATTTTCAAAGCTAAAATACCAATGTAAATTCAAAGCCAAGCTTTAGAATGAACGTACACCTAAGTGTACAAATGGTTTCGCACATGAAACTCTAGATACACTATAAACCTCTCCTTTAACATTGGAACTCGAAGGTCATCTCCACTAAATAACTCAAAAACCAAACTTAGAATCACTTAGGTCTTTTAAAAGTTGTAATAAGATCAAGGTATTGGTCATCAAAGAATGGATAAAATATAAGTAAAAAGAATAGCCACTCTAAGATAAAATAGAATAAAATTTCTAAAATTTCACCCCAAAAACTCACAAGTTATAGTATTAAGCCACACTTGATTATCCCTTCAACTTCAAAATATTCTTAAAATTTTCACTACTCAAAGTAACTCTTTGAATGTTCTTTTTAATTTCATAATCCATCCTTTTTATGAATTTATATTACTTTCCTTTGTAAATACCCCACGCTTAAAATTTTGCCATATATGCTAGCTTTATTGGTTTTTCTTTTTAATTTCTTTTTTTTTCACTAGCTACCTTTATTGTTGGTAATATGATATTCACAAGGTTAATTTCAAAAAAATACTTGACTTCATTCAATAAACCTTTGAGATTAGTACAAAAATTCTCTTTCTAATTACAATTTTCAAAACATAAAATAAAACTTAATCTATCCCAATCCTAGAGTGGCCAATTCTTAGAAGGGAAGATAATGGATTTTAAGTTATATGGTAAAATAAATGAATGTAATAAGAAAAATAAATATGGCATGAATTAAGCATACCTCATTAGGCTCAAAATGGCTAACAAAGGATAAATATTCACAAAGGGTAGGAAATAAGTTTAAATACGGCTTAACAATAAAAGCATTACCTAGATCACTTTCCAAGTTGTTTCTAATTGCTTTATGCTTCGAAGTGTGATGAGGAAGGTTCTAGTATTCTAAAATTCCTCACCTAACTATTTCAATGCATTGTTTTTCTTTAAGTTCAAAAAATGGTGTTTAGTGCATAAAAAGTAGAAACTAACAAATATAAGCCAAGTTGAATATTAAACTAGCCAACAATTTATCAAACAACATACTTATCTTAATTGTAAAAAAAATTTTGAACATTGCACATTCTAAATTAAAGTTCAATATGCTCAATTTTTTTTGAGAAAAAATAGGGGTAAACTAAGCTAAATGTACAATATATGATAAATGAATTAAACCTACTTAACTAACATGAAAAATGAAAACTAAACATGCAAACTAAAAAACAAAACTAAACAACAAAAAACAAAAACAAAATAACTAACACAATTCATTAGTAAGAAATGAGCAAGGTAAGAGAACTCCCTTAGTTTCTTCTTCACAATCTAGCTTTAGCTAAGCTCTATCCTTCTCTTTAAAATCTTGTTGTCCTCAGCAAAGTATCACAAATTTTAGCTCATTACATAACTTTTGAGAAACCAGTTAGTGCCCAAGAGAAAAGTAAATAGAATAATTGCACACTTGGCTCAAAGTAATAACATAAATAAAGAACCATAATTAAGCCCAAAAGAGTAATGAAATCTAGTGAATTAATTGAACATGCAATCATGCCTCTAAAACCAATATAGTGCAATAAACAAGACTTTATAGTCATGAAAACTAAGTGAACAAATACAACTAGGCCAACGTACTTGAATGCTCAATGCATGATATCAATATGTTACAAGATGGATAGTGTGTGAATACGTAATCTCAAGTTTAAAGTGAATTAGTGATGGTTAGACTTAAAAAGAAAGAAGATAAAGATTTTAATTGGTCATGGTAAGCACAAAATAAAATAACCTAATTTAAATACAAACTCAACCTATATAAAGCCGACACTAAAGTTCAATTCCAATAAAAAGCTAAGAGAACATGGAATGCAAAGGAAACATACTTAACTCAAAATTCAGCTCTTATCAAACTTATGTTCAAGAATATAAAACTCCTAATCCAACTCAAACCAAGTAATCTAAGTATGTCAATTAAAAAATTATGCAATGTAAAATGTATTTATTTGATGAGAACAATGATAGAAATTTAGGAGAGACTATAGCTTGATGTGAGTGTCTTTGGTGAGGAAGTGTGGGAATTGAGTGAGCAATGAATTACATCATGCTTCCATCACAAGAGTCTCTATTAACCATGCCATACATGTCATAAAATCATTAATAAAAATTAAGTCATCCCAGATCATGCTCAACTAAATGTATAAAAATTGATGTATCAAAATTGTCAAGTAATGGCTATGAGAATATATATTCACTTTAGCATCATAATCAAAGCATACAATAGATGTATTAACAAGCATAAATGACAATTGAGAATGACCTATTGAAAGATAAGAACAATTAAGTATGGCGTAAGCTAAGAAAATTTAAGGTAAAAATTTTGATCTTTAGTCGCTTAGGCATTTTCTCGAACAATTTGTGTGCATATCTTTTCAAAGCAAAATTAAGACCATTTAAAACTTTAATTTCAACCAAAATTTGCACAACTCAACAATAACAAGCATTCTACAAGCTTAATTATTAAATAAGGCATAAACAATAAGCAATATAGCTCAAATGAAAATGTAAAACCAACTAAGCATGTAAGAGAAAAAACCCAAATTAAAAGAAAATTCCTCAATCTACACCTTTAATTGCAAAAATAAATAAAGGAATGATACTTACTTGTTGTGGAATAACACAAGAAAATGAAAGTAAATTGAAATTTTATACTTGTGAATTCAAAAGAGTAGAGAGGAATTTGGGGGAGTAAGGTAGTGTGTGAAGTAAGGAAGTGCTGAAGTGGGTAGGTGCATAAAGTGAGGCCAATATATAAGAAAGGAGCTCGGACGAGCATGACAATCTCTTGGGAGAGCAGGGGGAGATATGGCAGGCATAACCCATTTACACGAAAGAGCAAGTGTGGTGCTCAGGCGAGTGTGCTGGGGCTACAGGCTGGCACATGGCTGCTCGATAGAGAAAAAAATGCTGCTCAAAAGAGCACATAGTTACAGGATAATCTGGCCATAATTCTACCTGGGAGAGCAAAAATATGCTCGGAAGAGCAAAATCATGCTCTGAAGAGCATAAAATCACTCAACCGAGGTATTTAATCCCTGCAACACCAAAAAAAATTGCTTAGTTTTTAAGCACTAAACCTCAAATACTCACCTTAGTTAGACCATAAAAAAATTCTCAATCAATGAATTAATTTACTAAGCTCAGAATATTATTACACTTAAATTAATTATTACTTCTTCAAAATCATGCCATAACTTTGCCAACTAGATTTCAGAGATATGCAAACCAGTTATAACACAAATTAGATTAAAACATAATGTATACTCACTCAAATATTCCTTTTTCTCAATTAAGCCATATTAATTCTCTTAAAGCTCAATTAATCATGCAATATTAAGTTTAAAGCAATATGCAAACTCACAAACTAGTTGAATTACATGTCAAGTCCACTCTTTTCTTTAGCAAATGAATAATTCTCTCTTAAGTTTATAAAGCATCAAGCAACTAAGATCAAATACTCATTTAAACAATAAAAATAACTCAAGAATCATAAATCCATATTAAGTTCAACTAAGTTGTAATTCACTTACCTCAAAAATCATTTTAACTCTTAGAAGCACTTATTTTCAACCCCAAATCTTAAACTCATGAATTGAAAAGAACACAAACAAATAAACATAAGAAACATGAAAAAACCTATAAGCTAAAACTAATAACATATAAAACATAAATCATAAAAAATAATTGACAAAAATTTAAAGAGAAGAGTTAGAGAAGTTTCGATTTATTGAGTCCAAGCTTGACTCATGTTACTCTCAAGAGGTTGAGCTTGTGATTCAAATATTGATCTCTCCAAGCTTTGCTCTTCATTTTCTCCTATTAGTAGAAGAAACTTGTCATAGTTTATCAAAGCTAGAAATTCCATGTCTTCAATAAAGTATGACTCATCCTTTGCTCCTTAAAAAACAAACTCCACTGGCTCTTCTAGCCTAAATAAATTCTTAAAATGGACTGACTTTAGTGCTTCCACTTAAAACTTGAACACTTCTTGCTTCTTTGGTGATAAATCCTTCATAAGTGATCTAATATCATCCTCCATCCTCCAAATAAACATATGACTTGTCTTCAAATATAAATTGTCCCTCTTTCTCTTTATGCTCCTTAAAATTAATTACTTCTTCATCCATCATTAATGAATGATTTGTTTCCTCTGCCATACCAACACCACCTTATAATTGCATTGAAACACTCAAGAGTTCTAGTTTATATTCAAACTTTTTAATGCCCTTTTCTTGATCCCTTAGTAAATTTTCTTAACTCTTGATTGTCTCCTCTTGAGTCCTTAATTTCTCTTCTTGAATCATTAATTTTTCCTCTAGAATCCTAAACTTTTTCTCTTGACTTCTTAATATAGTCTCCAACTCCTCTTTTCCAGCATAAAAATTTCTCTTCTTCCTTATAAGCAAGTCACAAATATTTTGATTTTCGGAGATAACGGCCTCTTGCGTGGCCCTCCATTTATCTTTTTCAGTTCAAAATTGCTTCTCCTTACTCATAATAAAGTCAAGAAGAACTTGATTTTTGGAGTTACAAGCCTCTTTTAAATTTTGTAATTCTTAATTCTCTCTCCTTAATTCTTCCATCTGTGCACTCAAAGAATCATCAAAAGATAGTGTATAACAATTTGTGATTGTGCACGCAATAGCTTTATCTCTTCCCTTTCTTTTATTAAATCATTCATTTGTTGTTTCAAAAGGAACAACTCGTAGTTTTGGACATCATTTGCATCATTTTGAAGAATGTCTCAAATTTTTTCCTGAAAAAAATTACAAAATCAAAAATAAAATAAAAAATAAAATTTCAGACTAACTCAATCAAAGATATTAGACAAACAACAATGTTATTTCCCGATAACGGCGTCAAAAAAAAACTTTGACCAACATCTAGCAAGTATACTAGATCGGTTAGTAATATAAAAAAATGTAGATTAAGATCCCAAAATATTATACCGAAGAGAACATGGATTGCTAAGGATAATATCAATGTTTTGAATTAAATTAATCTAAAATTATTCCCCAAGTTTTTGATTTAAAAACAAAAATTAAACTAAATAGACAAAAAAGCAAAACAAAAACTAAAATTAAACTTACATAAATTAAACACAAAATAATAATTGAAATACTTTTGCTAAAGGAACTATCTATTAGAGAGTATGCCCTAGAGCCCATGTGAAAGGGATGAATTTCATATGTATGAATTTATATTCTTAATAAAAGGCATTATTCATTTATTAATGCTATGTTTAAATATATGAGTTTGTAAATCTTAAATTAATAAATGAAGTCCTTGATATTATAAACACAGTGCAAAGGCAATCATGAAAGTGTTCATGATATGAGGTGTCTATTGCATAAAAATGTGTTATATCTAAATATCCCTAGTCATAGAATTAACAAGATAGGACATTGTTAATTCGGACAGACTAGCACATATTATGCTTCTTGAATGGTTCAAGCAGTGGTTCTTATAACTGTGATTATGGAAGATAATCAAAGCTAACATGTGGATGCTTGTTAGAAGAACAAGTTCATTGGAGACCTGCAAAGAGAATCCTCGCATGGATATTAAATTTATGTCAGTGAGGAATCTCTTCATAGTGGTTGTGCAAGTTATCCTTAGACTTGGGATCACCAAAGTTATCTTAGGTAGCAAGTGGTATACTTTGACTCCATAATTGATTACTTCCAACTAGGGGTGAACATAGTTAGGAGGTTGGGTATATCATGACCTACTTGATGATAGTTGAGTGATTGACAAAGGATTCACCATCCCAGATTTATTAAGGAAAATTATCTCGCATGATTCTATAATTGCCGTGTTCAGAGAATCTCTTGCCAGAGTAATATGCCAAGATGGATAGAGATCCATGAAGGGCATTTTGGGAACAATGGTTAAATTAATAGAACATGCATAATTAGATTTATATGAGTTGAAAGAAATCCATACTCACAATCTAATTGAGATAAGAGTGGTGGAAGGAGTAATTACATGGTAACTGTTTCTATGGAAGGGCATAGTCAAACCACTTGACTTTCCTAACATTTGGGTAGTCATGATGCCTAGCTAGAGGCCAATCATGACTTGTATAATAGTGTATCAAGAATATCAATAAGGATTGATAAAATGATTTAAAAAAGTTTAAATCATGTGAGTTTTGAATAGAACTCATAATTATATATTATACTGCCAATATGGATAGGAACCCAATAGGTCACACACATATAGAAAAGAGGGTAAAATGGTAAATGATAGGGATAATAATATTTGATATTATTATGGGGATAGAGAAGTGAATAAGAGAATAATTAATTAAAGAGTTTAATTAATTATGATCAAGTAAAATTGTTTGTAGAACTTTTTTGAAATGTTCTATAAAAATGGACATAATTGAAATAATGTATTTCATAATTAATTATTATTGAACTATAAGTTTTATAGGGCTGATATAATAATTAATATATCCATTAGAGGGATTATAAAGGCCCAAAGAAGTGATGTTGGCACAAAAGCCCTCCAGAGGAAGGGGCCACATGCCAACTACAAAAAAAAAGGCCTTAGAGGCCTAAATCTTGAACCAAAATAAATTAAATATGTTTCATAAGTGTTATGGAGGCTACATATTTAATTTGGTTGGATTTGGAATTCATTTGGGTAATTAAATCCAAGTATATGTACAAAGGGCCAAAGGGCCTAGTTTGTGGGTTTTGTGCATAGTCTTTTGCGAAAGGGCTTAAATTTGATTTAATTGAGGCCAAATAATTATAAATAATTCCAAAAACCCAATTAATAATTCTCCAGCAATTTTAAAGAGCTCAATCCCATTATGAAGTTGGATTTTTAACCTAACTATAAAAATCCAAGTGATGGTGTATTAGGGTTAAATGTGAACAATTAAGAAAAAAGTTTTTCTCTCACTCAAAAAGCCCTAGTTGCCACCTTCCCTAGCTAGCATCTAGGGCTTTCGGCAAGCCCTTGTTTCTCCCAATTGTTGGTTCATTCTATCCTTCTCTTGTGTGGATTACTCACTGGAGGTGTTCGATTTTGGACACTGTGGTTTGCGACAATCCGGTGAGAAGGAAAATCAATTGTTCAACAAAAATCAAAGGTGATTTTTTTATTCCCATTAATATGTATATTATAAATTCATGGCAAGATCAGATCTATTGGTTAAAAATTTTAAATTCCGCTTATGTATGAGATGCATGTAACCGATAAATTCCAACACTATCCACCTTAACTTCCATTGTAATGACTCAATAACAAAAGTAACACAAGTGATTAATGAAAAACTAGTTATAAAGCCAGATATCTTATATAAGAATATCATTATAAGTATTAAACTCATAGACAAATCTAATACTTATCATAAAAAATCTAGTTTTAACTTCCTAAATATCCATTAAACTCTTTTGAAAGTAAATTTAACTTCAATTTATTCTTAGTTCCTTCTCTCTTAGTAATAATCAATAATTTCAATACATGATTACCTCAAAACCAGAAAACAATCATGCATCAACACTAAAGAGTTAATCTAATAACATGCAAACCGTTAACTATGTTTAAACCAATTTTTAGTTATTGAATTAATAAACCAAAAATCAATCTTAACATAATTAAGGATAAGAATATGCTTAAAACTAAGAAATAACCAACTAGCATTTGAATATAAAGCTCAAATTAAGTCATCACGATAAAAATAGAAGGATTCAAGTATTCATTAGTAAACATAAAAAAAATTACTCACTAAACATGATGAAAATAAAAGAACAACTAAAATAAAAAGATTTACAAACTAAGAATAATAGAAAAACTAGGCTAAAACTACTGTAAAAATTAATTAAAGAAAACTAAAAAAAATTTGTAATTTAATGTCCTCTATCTATCTAATTAGCTCTCCTTCAGTTTGGTGTCTTTGTGCCCTTTTATAGATGAGTAATGCTACAAAAAAAGGCTTTGCTAATTAGTTCTTCCTATTCCGAGTTAGAATAGAGTTTGAGTTGATTAGGAAGTCTTTTGTCATCAAAATACTTGGCTGAGCACATGAAATTCTTGGGTGAGCAAGTATTTTGCTTGAGAGAGCAAGTATTGTGCTCGGGAGAGCAAAAGTTGTGCTCGGAATAGCACTTTTAATCTGGACTCTATGATATCTTATTAAGCCAATTTTACAAAATTAAAACTATGCCCCAAATCTTCTACTTTCTTCAATTAAATCTTTTTTTCTTTTAATTTAATTCTGAAAACATGAAAAATTACAATTAAACCATCAAACACATAAATTAACCAAATAATCACAAAATTAACTAAATTAAAACAAAATTAACTAAATTAAACACCTAAAAATATACTAAAAATATAATATAATTTACACTAATCAATCTGTATCATTTCCTCCCTCCTCAAAAAGATTTGTCCTCAAATCTGAATCCACATCAAAAGGAGAATGGTCAGAAATATTAAATGTAGTAGAAACACCATACTCACCTAGTAGATCTATCTTGTAAGCATTATTATTGATGTGCTCAAAGATTTCAAAAGGACCATCACCACTTGCATCCAACTTGCTCTTCCTTTGGTTTGTAAACCTTTCCTTGCGGAAATATACCCAAATCCAATCTCCAGGGATGAATACCACTTGTTTCCCTTCCCTACTTACTCTTTTAACAAAATTTTGGTTCTTCTTCTCTATATTAGCTCTTACTTTCTAATTCAAAGACTTCACTAATTCTACCTTCTTATTACCATCTAAACTGGAAAGCTCACATAAAGGTAATGGACAAAGATCAAGCACAGTTAGTGGGTTAAAACCATAAACAAGCTTAAACGGTGAAAACCCAATAGAAAAATGAATACTTCTATTATAAGAAAATTCAATGAAAGGTAAACAATCCTCCCATACCTTAAGATTCTTACCTACTATAAAATGAAGTAAAGTACCCAATGTTCTATTCATTACCTCTGTTTGATCATCTATTTATGGGTGACAAGTAATAGAAAACAACTTTGTACCTAACTTACCCCACAGAACATGACAAAAGTGTGAAAGGAAATTTGTATCCCTATATAACATAATGGTGCATGGAACACCACGCAAGTAAAAAACTTCTCTAAAAAATAGGTTAGCAATATTAACAGCATCATCACATATATGACAAGCAATAAAGTGAGCCATTTTACTAAACCTATCTACCACAACAAAGATGCTATCTTTATCATGCTTAGTTTTAGGAAATCCAAGCATAAAATCCATAAAAATATCAGTCCATAAAGAACTAGCACTAAAAGAAAATTGCAATTTAGTAACAAAAATTAACAACAAAATTGATAATTTCATTGCTAAAATTAGCAATGAAATCGCATTTTTTGTTGCTAAAATTAGCAACAAAATATAGTATATTCTATTGCTAATTTTAGCAAAGGAAAAGTCAATTTTGTTGCTAATTTTAACAACAAAAAAGTCAATTCCATTGCTAATTTTAGCAACCAAAAGTCAAAATTTGCAATGATACATAAATTTCCACCGATAATTGTCATTACTAAATTTAGCCATTGAAATTATCAATTTTTTAGGATCTGAATAAGATTTTAATTTCAATCTAAGTTGATTAGTCATAAAATAAATATAATGCAGTTTACTTGATTATAATGTAAAAATTCTTAAAACATAGTCTACTGTAAAGTAAAAATCCATAAAAACATAACATAAAATCAGTATCGATACCTAAATAGTACAGTAGAATCCATAGAAACAAATATATAGAAACACAACTCAAAATTAGTACCAATACTTAAATATTACAAATATAAACTATATAGTTTGCGAAAGAGGATGATCTGGCTGTTGAGAGGTGTTACCTTTGCTTTTCATCTCATTCTTTAGTTGGATTATAGTATCGAGCAACATGTTGATAATATTCTTTAGCTGAATGACTCTTTCAAAAGGTTCAGAATGCCTACTACAAGCAGCAATGGATGATTCAGAGGAATGTGAAATGGATGTATTTGCAATTTCCTCAGTTATTCTTACCACTAACTACTTTAAGGAATATCCGACTTTCATCCAACATCATCTTGTAATAAACTACATATGTGTATATATATATGTATGCCCTCATATATATGATCTTTTAATTAGTTGAAATTCTCTATACTTAATTACATTGTTAAATAGACATGTATTACACAAATTATTATAATGAAAATCATTGAATAGTTTTGATTTTTCTATAAAGGTGTTACTAAACCTATGTTCTCATATATATCTTTCAAGAGGGTATATTGGCATTATATAAGGTGGCAGTCTACATATGCTAGTAGAGCATATACAGATAAGCCAGATGCCTTTGGAAGAAAAGGTTTGGCCATTCTTTGCTCACTTTGGTGCCATAACTATTAAATATTGTCATAGTCAACTCCAATGCAATAAAGGAACAAAACAAAGTGTGGGAAAATTAATAATTTTCCAAGAAATCACGAAAATAACATAAGCAACCAAATTAAAGAGAAGTATGCTAAGAAATCATGAAAATAACATAAGCAAAAAAATCCAAATGTACACAAAATCACGTTAATTTAGTGAGTGTAAAAGTTGTGCAATATACATGAAATGATCCCACTCAAGTGGAGAAGTAAGAATGATATGAAATTGATGCAGCAAAGGAATGTAAAGCAATGTATGAAAAAACAAATTATGGTAGATAGAAATTAATTCAGGCATTTGATCAAACATATGACGTACATTAGTTGTTCATACAAATTAAAGCACAAAAAAAGTTAACCAAACCACCAAACATATGTAAATAAGCAACAAACACATATAATTCAATAGATTATGAATAAAATCAACAATTACCAACACTTTATCACCAGAAATATAGATAATAAAAATCCAAAATTAAATTAAAATTTGAGAAAAAATGAAGAAATCTAACATAAAGCCTAAATGGATTATTTTTATGGTATAGACTATTTTAGTTATAACTTTTGCTACAAGTGTCAGATTTCTTATTATAATATGTTTTCAGAAATCTTGTTTCGAGATGGTCATTTGGTATAAAGCTTTGCTTGTATAACGACATTTTTTGGGCCCAAAAAATAACGTTTAGGTTGCCATTTTTCAGTTTAAAGTTTTTAGGATTTTTTAGGGATATTTGGTCTTTTCTTGTTTTCACTCATATAAATTATTTTATTTCCATAGTTCAAGTGAAAGGAATCCATATCTTAATCACATAATTTAATAATAAATTCAAATGTAATTATTTATTATTTATTATTTTTAATTATAATAATATTTAAATGTATTTTTTCTAATATGCAGTAAAAGAAGTACAAAATATTTAAAAGGAAAATATTTTCACACAATGTCACTGCTATTTTCCAGCTAGAACTATTCCATATCTAGCTTATTACATCAAATCGTGTATAAGCAAGAAATGTTAGATTCTAACAATAAGCAAGAAAGAGACAAATCATGAACAAAATAAAATCCAGAATAAAATGTTGGATTTTAGCAATTAAAATTAAATATATATAGCAGAGAGCAGAGGGTGAATAGATGAAAAATGAAAGTGGAAGAAAGAAAGATTTACCGATCACCGAAAAGGGGCAGATCTGGGGAAGATTAAACGACAAGAACTGACTAAAGAATAGAAAATGGCAGATAGTAAAAGAGAAGAAGAAAAATGAAAATGGGAGAAACATAAAAGATCAAGCAAAGAAAGACTTACCGATCACTGAAAAGTTGCAGATTTGAGGAAGATCGGACGACAAGAGAAAATGGAGTGCATAAAGACAAGAAAAAAAATGGCAGATCGTGAACAGAATAAAAAATGAAAATGAAAGGAAGAAACACAAAATATCAAGCATAAAAATACTTACCGGTCATAGAAAAATGGCAGATTTGAGAAAGAACAGACGGCGAGAGAAAATGCAGTGTGTGGAGAGAAAAAAACATGGTAGATCGTGAAAAAATAAGAAAAATGATAACGAAATGAGGAAACACAAAAGATCAAGCATAAAAATAGTTACCGATCACCGAAAAGTGGTAGAACTGAGGAAGAATGGACAGCCACAAAAAATAGCTGAGTGTGGAAAGAAGAAGAACAATGCTAGATCATGAAGAGAAGAACATAAATGAAAGAAATAGGGTTTTTTCTTATATATATATATATATATATTCTTTTTTAGCAACGAAATTTAATTCCATTGCTATTTTAACAAAGATTTTAAATTCAGCAACAGAATTTAAATTTCATTGCTAATTTTAGCAATTTAAAATGCATTGGTATTTTATGTTGAATTAAGTGAAGTTATTCTTTTTTGCAATAGATTTAATTTTCATTGCTAAAATAGCAATGGATTTTAATTTTAGTTGCTATAAATAGCAACAAAATTTAAATTTCATTGTTATTTTACCGTTGAATTATGTAAAGGCATTATTTTTAGCAATGAAAATAATTTTGTTGCTATTTTTATCAACAGATATTAAATTTTGTTATTATTTTTAGCAAAGGAAATTTAATTCTGTTGCTAAAAATAATTCAACTATAAAATAGCAATGAAATTTAAATTTCGTTGTTATTTTAACAACATAATTCATTTCCATTGCTATTTTAGCAATAGAATCTTAATTCCGTTGCTAAATTTCATCTCAAAAATTTTTCGCTATCAACTGCCGCCACATTTAGCAACGGAATTTAAATTTCGTTGCTAAATTTCATCCAAATTTTTTTTGCTGTCAACTGACGCCATATTTAGCAACGAAAATTGTATTATGTTGCTATATTTTAGTGCTAAAATCTCCCCCCTTTTTAGCAATGAAATAAAATAATTTTGTATTCCTTTGTTAAATCCCTAAAACTTCACCCAATTTTAGCAACGGAAATGATTTTTCTGTTGCTAAATAGCAACGAAATTGGTATTCCGTTGCTATTTTTCTATTGTTATTTTGATATTTTCTTATAGTGTAGGTAGGTAGAGGCATCTACAAACCATGAAGCATAGTTTTAGACTTAGCTTGCCTACATGCAACACATGAATTACACATTTTTCCACATCGCTACATAAATGTGGCCAATAAAAATGCTCACTTAACATGTCCTACATCTTATGCACCCCAAAATGCCTTAACAATCCCTATAATGAGACTCTAATACAAGCAAATCATGTATAGAACACTTAGGTAAATAAAGCTTGCTGCCCTTAATAAAAAATCCATCATGCTTATAAAATCTATCAAGAGCTTGATGTTCACATACTGCATATACATTTCGAAAATCAAGATCACCAATATATAGTTCTTTAACATGCTTAAAACCAAACAACTTAGAATTAAGTGTAGAAATTAAAACATATCTTCTTGATAATGCATCAGCAAAAATATTATCTTTACCATGCTTGTATTAAATAACATAAGGAAATTATTCAATAAATTCAACCTATTTAGCATGCCTTTTGTTTAACTTACCTTATTCCTGTAAGTGCTTGAGGGACTTATGATTAGTGTGAATGACAAAATCCTTAGGAAGGAGGTAGTGTTGCCATACATCCAAAGATCTCACTATGGCATATAACTCCTTATCATAGGGTGACTAATTTAGTTGAAATCCATGAAGCCTCTCACTGAAATAGGCAATTGGCTTATTTTTTTGCATCAAAATTGCCCTAATACCTACACCAAAAACATCACACTCTATTTCAAATATCTTATCAAAGTTAGGTAAAGATAAAATAGAAGCAGAACACAACTTCTCTTTCAAAGTTTCAAATTCCTTTTACTGTGCTTGTCCCCACTAAAACCCAACTTTCTTCTTGGTTATTCTTGTAAGTGGTGTAGCAATGAATGAGAAATCCTACACAAAACACATATAAAAGCTTTCTAATGCATGAAAACTTCTCACATTTGATGTAGTCTTAGGCATAGGCCATTCTTTGATTGCCTTCACTTTCTCTTCATCCATTTGAATTCCTTGTGTACTCACTATAAAACCAAGAAACACAAGTCTATCTATACAAAATGTGCATTTTTTAAGTTTAGCATACAACTTTTCAAACCTTAAAGCTTGTAAAACTAATTTAACATGCTTAATATGCTTTTCATAAGACTTGTTATAAATGAGTATATCATCAAAGTACATAACAACAAACTTCACTAAATAGGCATGCAACACATGGTTCATAAGTCTCATAAAAGTGCTAGGGGCATTAGATAGCCCAAATGGCATGACTAGCCACTCATACAAACCATATTTAGTTTTGAAAGCCATTTTCCATTCATCACAAGGTTTTATTCTAATTTAATGATTTTCTCTCATTAAATCAATTTTAGTAAAATACATAGCACCACATAATTCATCTAACATGTCATCTAGCCTAGAGAGATGATGTCTATACTTTATAGTGATTTTATTGATTGCATGGCAATCAACATATATCCTACATGTTCCATGCTTTTTAGGCACTAAAAGAACATGCACTATGTATGGACTCAGGCTTTCTCTCACTAATCATTTCTCCATGAGTTCATCCACTTACCTCTGTATATCCTTAGTTTTCATAGGATTGCTTCTATAGGTTGGTCTGTTGGGAATGGTAGATCTAGGCACAAAGTCAATATGATGTTCTATCCTTCTCAAAGGTGATAATCCAGTTGGCAACTCATCAGGAGAGACATCAAAATACTTTTGCAACATATATCCTCCATGTTCCATCCTTTTTGATTTTCATAAATCTCTTGAGCAATAATGGGGCTAAAATGACCTTTTTACCTTCATAAGAAAAAGAAAATTTATTAGTGTACCCATTATGCAAAACTTATCTATCAAACTGCTAAGGCCTTTCCAAAAGCAAATGGCTTACTTGCATGGGTACAACATCATATAAAAGTTCATCTTTGTACCATCCAATATAAAATGGCACTCTAACCTAGCATGTGACCTTAACCTTTCTACTATCATTTAACCATTGCAATCTATAAGGTTTATGATGCTTTTCACATGCCAAGTTCAACTTCTCAACCATACTCACACTAGCTACATTTATGCAACTCCCCCATCAACAATGATCATGCACACTCTCTCATTAACTAAACATTTGGTGTGAAATATATTTTCTCTTTGTTCTAGGCTTTCCTCTTTAACATTCAAGTTTAAAGTTCTCTTAGCAACTAAATATCTCCCACTTTCAGCAATTAACAACTCCCTTTCACTATCATAATATCTACAATCTTCTAAAGGAGGCATTTCATCTTCATTATGGTCTGATTCAAAAATAATTTCCCCATCATCCTTAGCTATTATAACCCACTTATTAGGATAATCACATGCTAGATTCCCCTTCCCCAAACATCTAAAACATTTCATTTCTCTACTAGGGGTTAGAGCATTTGAATTACCTTTAGCACCTTTATTTGCGACTTGGGTAGTCCTCATTTCCTTGTAGGCCAAATATGCCCCATAGGGTTTGGCTCCCTTCAAGACCTTTTTCTCCTCCCTTTTTATCCATTTAGATCCCCAACTATTATTTGAGTTGTTGCTGGTCTTGTTGAAACTCTTACTCCTCGTTTTCTTTTCAATTTTCATTGCCATATTCAACATCTCCTATATAAAATCATAACTATATAGCTCAATGGCATCAGCAATCTCCTTATTTAGACCACTTAGGAATCGAGCCATGGTGATCTCCTCATCGTCCTCAATGTTTGCTCTCACCATGCACATCTCCCCATCCTTATGGTAATGCTCCATTGATTTTCTTCCCTGCACAAGTCTATACAATTTCTGATGTAATTCTCTAAAATAATGTTAAGGAACAAACCTTTTTCTTATGGCCTTCTTCATATCCTTCCAAGTACTAATGGGATGTCTTCCCATCTTCCTTCTATTCATGTTGAGCTGTTCCTACCAGAATAATGCATAATCATTGAATTCTACAATTGCAATTTTCACCTTCTTTTCTTCTGAATATCTATTACACTTAAAGAGCATCTCAACCTTTCTTTCCCACTCTAAGTACTCCTCAATATGATTTAGGCCTTTGAATGGAGGAATATTGAGTTTGATGTTACCTAAGTTCCCATCCATCTTTACACTAGTTTCTTTTTTGTCTTCTTCATTGAGATCATATCATACACTTTCATCAACCTATCGGCCTCTCCTTACTACTTTTATAGGTGCATTAGATATACTTACTTCCAAATTTTCTATCCTATCATCCATCTCTCCCATTTCTCTTATGAAGCTATTAAAAGTTCCATGCATAGCTTGTAAAGTGAAAGTTATCTCTTCAAAGGATGCTCCCTTTTTACCAGATTCATCAGTCATGATTTAATACCTAAAAAAGTGCTAGATAATAGCTTCACAAGCACTCTCTCATGTGCTTACACTTAAAGAATGTCACTCCTCTTGTGTTTCACATAATTAAGGCTTTTACCCCCTTATTTTTCTCACACTCTCTTGCCTTTTTCTACTCAATCTTGCAACTTTAAAATTGCACTTCAGAATTCAATCCATAAACCAAGAATTTAAGCATATTTTAAGAAAGAAAAACATAAACACTAACAATAAAAGAAAACCCAAAAACTAAAAAGAAGACACTAAACACAATGGAGGTGATACATGACCAAGAATGGTGTACCACTTAATTGTAAGCAATTTAGAGTACTACACGAGAAAAGAAACTCTAATAATGTAAAAGGAACAAAAACTAGCTCAAAACTGAAGAAATAAGCACCAAGAATCAAGAAAATGACAATATGGATAAAATGTATGAATTTGATCCACTACAAAGTGAACCAAATATAGAACCTACTTAATCTACCTAAACAAAGTAAGAAATCAATAAAGAGGCCTAATTAAGCTAAATAGGGTAGATTTTATACAACATAAATCAATTTAGAGCAAAAGGATCACTAGGCCAAATGGTGTAACAAGCTTGATTAGTTTATCAAGTTGTGTGCAAAATGCTGGCAAAGTGATTGCAAAAGATAGCAAATTGATGTTAAAAAGATGGTGAAATAGTGACAAAATGATGCCAAAATGGTAACAAAATGGTGGCTAATGATTGAAAAAAAATGATGGCAAAATGATGCCAAAATTTGTAACAAAATGACGTCAACAATGATTTGAAAATGATACCAAGAATGGTAGTAATGATTTGTAATAAATGATATTAATGATTGGTAGCAAATGATATGAAATGGTGGCAATGATTAATAGCAAATGCTAGCACAAATGGTAGCACAATGATTGCGAAGTAAATCCTTGTCTAAACAAGATAAGGAAAGTGAAATCAATTAAAATTTTGATTAGGATTTTTGTGAAGGCCTAAACTTAAAGCAATTAGGATTTATTTTCCTACTTCTTAAGAATTCCCAAATGGTGTTTAGAATAGGATTAATTGTTACCCCCAATCCTAAAGCAAAAAGGATTAACTTTCCTACTTATTAAAGGATGTGGATTTTCTCTTTGGCTATTTAATCTATCCTTGCCCATTTGTTTTCTAATTCCTTTCTTCTTTTATCTTCTTTCTCTCTTTTTTTTCTTTCATTTTTCTCTTTTCTATTTTTATTTCTTTTTTTTGAATGAACATTACCATGAACAGTGTTTGAATAGTAATGATGAACAGTAATGGTGAATAGTGTTTGAACAGAACCTGCAAATTTTTCTCTCTCTTTTTTCTCTTTTTATATAAATAAACTAATAAAAATATAAAGCTACTAGGATTCGGTTTTCAAGCCAATGGTGTTCAAAGTTCAAGATTCAGTTTCCAAGGCTTTTCAAATAATTCAAGTTAAAAAAGGTAAGAATAAAGATAGAATAAATTCACATAAAGAATACAAAAAGTAGACTGCTTCACAACACCAAACGACATAAAAGAAGTTTTTTTATGGGAATCAATGAATTGAAAACACAAACCTAACACTAAGACAAATAGGAATTTACCTAAACTTTGGCTCTAATACCAAATGATGCAGAACCCCAAGACTAAAGAACCTGAAACTCCTTGAACATACACTATGATGGCAAAGACAAATTAGATAAACACCCTTCCTATTAAACCCCCAAACAATAAGTGATTGGAAATACAAGTAATTGGGATAATAAAGAAGATGAAAATTCCAAAATCAAAATAATTGATAAGCAATCAAATTCTTCATGCAATAAAAAAGAAAAGCAACCAAACTCATAATTCCCTATAAAAAATTTGGCCAAGCCAAGAAAGAGAAACCTCTCAATGTTTAATTCATCAAAATCTGAATTTCACAACTTATCATCACCTATTTACATTATAGCTAACCATAACAACTCTTTAAATCCTAATCAAATACCAAAAAAGCCATTAACTAGTAGTGGCTGAATTCCAAATGGGCTTTACAGGAAAAATAAGCCCAATTAATAAGTATTAAATATAACTTCAAACAAAGCTAATAAAGAAAGATATAGTGGTCGAATATCCAAGCCCAAAAGAAAGACTAACTAAAACCTAACTAGCTAATATAAACCAACCTAAAATAAGGCCTACATGGCTAGCCATTGATCTTACAACTTAAATGAGTCATGTGACTTTTTAAATGAAGCACATGACTTGTACAAATAAAGGCCAAAGTTGTAAAAGCCCTTGATGACTTAAGTTGGCCCAATTCCTTCATTTGCTTCCAAAAAGCTAAGTACTTTATATTAGCCTTTAAGTTCTCTATAACATTTCTCAAAGGCCTCTTCATGAACTTGAGTAACAAAGCCTTAAACATAAGAGGATATAGCCATCTTTACCTTTTTAGCATGAGCTCTTATAATTGGACCACTAGGCATCTTTAAAGGATTTTTAGTGGTTGATGGTATTAAGGTGGATCCGTATCACAGAGACTCACCGCCTTTAATGGAGTTAGTCTTAAAACACTGAATTTATATACCCTAAGTGCTAATTAAGAATTTCAAGCAACTAGTCAACCAAGAGATTCGCTGCCTCAAGTATGCTTCTTTTTTACTTTACTCTAAATTTTGGCTCACTTTAGCACTAGTGCATCAACTTTCCAAAATTGGGGAAACCATAGACATCGTGACCTTAGGTAGCCTAGATCAGGGTTATCCAATGATTAAAATATAAGGAATTATAGACAGTAGATTCGAATCTCGTAGCTCTAATTATGAATATTTCATTATTTCTTAAGATTTTGCATGATTTTTCAAAGTGTTTTTAAATATTTCTAAATATTATAACAAAATGTGCATAAAAACTCAATTTAGGCCTTCATTGGTGATAGATAGCGGTCTATCACCTGAGGGGCGACCGTCTATGGGTCCCTTTTGCCTAAACAGTCCATCTGAAGGGTTTTTAAAAAAATCTAGTTCTAGTGATGAGAGATGGCCGTCCCTCATTGAGAGATGCCTATCCCTTACTTGCAGATAATTTTTTCATATTTTTGTGTTTCCAAAAATGGTAGTTACAATTTTGGAAAAATCTATCCTGGATTTACAGGGTTTTTTTATCTCTAAATTGGAAGGGATTTGAGTTGATTTTGAACTGAAATTATTCCCAAGATGTTAAAACCTAAATATAGGGTTTTGAAAAAAAATAGTGAGAAAAAAAGGGGAGGAATAAATTTTTTGAAGAGAGCCACCATTAGAGGAGGAGAATTATTTCTTTTTTTCTTCAAAAATTGTGCTATAATAAACCTTCCATACACACTAAAACAATTTTCATAAATGTTTTGAGATAAAAAAAATTCTCATTAGAGTAAGAGATCTGGACCACTACTATAACATCCTTATCCTATAACCTAGCTATATCACTTTATCCTTATAATTAAACATGTTTTCCTCTGCTATTAAATCATTAACCAAGCTATATAGAGATCATATAAGATAACTTCAACTATAATATATGAACTTAACTATTAAAAACTTTACTTACAAGTGAGTCTCTTTAAAATATTAAAATGTTTCCTATACAAAATAAAATGTACTTATACAAAATTCCAACACAATTTAAAAACGTTCACATACAAAAGAAACCATAATAAATACTATATACTTTTTAATCTTTAAGAACTTGTGTTGGACAACCTGCTGTAGATATTAACCCTGGGAGGAACTTCTATCCTTGCTACCTACATGGATAAAAACCTATGCTAAGCTATAAAGCTTAGCGGGGAACTTAAAACATGATAAACGACCATTCACAATGATCATTAACAAGCACTCAACATACTTCAAATATTACAATGATCCAATATTAGAGATACAATCTAAGAGATGAAATAGGATTTAACATTTAGGATAACTAATGAAAATCATATGATTCAATTATAGTAAATTGACATTGATGCTTTATATACACAACATTTAATCATAAATGCGTAATTAGCTCTTATCAATCTCATATACAATCTCCGTGGATATTAAAATTATTTTTTTAATCTATTCATATATGTCTTTATTATATGGCAAATCTATACTTCCATTTCTCATAATAATATTATATTACTTAATGCTTACTTTTTAATACATAAAGCTATTCATTTTTCAACGTATTAGGTGTATCATAGCGTTATGTCTATCAATCGAGCATATCAATTATACTTCATCACCTGATTATTCTTGTTTACATAAGGTCATGGCTCTTAGGTTCATTATCAATCTCATATACAATCTCTACAAATATTGCAATTATTATTTTCATCTATTCCCATATGTCTTTATTATATACACATTAGAATTATATGGCAAATCTATACTTCCATTTATCATAAGATTATTATATTCCTTAATGCTTACTTTTTAATGCATAAAGTTATTCATTTTTCAATGTATTAGGTGTATCACAACATCATGTCTATCAATCAAGCATTTTGATTATTTTTGTAAACATAAGGTGACAACTTTTAGGTTTATATACATGATATCGCTTATAACAAATACACACTTATAGATATGAAACAACCAATCATTGTGATTACAAAACTCTTATATTCTTTAATATGGAGATACTTATAAAGTTATGATAATGGTTTCATTCTTTTAATAACTTAATACCCTTTTATCTTAAGACATTCCATTCCATATATTGTACCACATATGTTAGAGAGTATGCCCTAGAGCTCATGTATTAAGGGATGTATTTCATATGTATGAACTTATATTCTTAATAAAAGGCATCATTCATTTATTAATGCCATGTTTAAATACATGAGTTTGTAAATCTTAAATTAATAAATGAAGTACTAGATATTATAAACACATTGCAAAGGAAATCATGAAAGTGTTCATGATATAAGATGTCTATTGCATGTAAATGTGTTAATATCTAAATATTCCTAGTCATATAATTAACAAGATAGGACGTTGTTAATTCGGACCAACTAGAATCATTCAAATTTTTATCCTAAAACTCATGATATTGACAAAATAGAACTTTAGGTTCAGTGAACCTAAACCCATAATTTTTGAAATATACATGCATGTCTATTTAAACTAAGTAATTTATGTTTTTGATAAAATTACTTATCAAATATAAGTTCATACATTCTTTTATCACCACTTTATCTTAACATCACTTCAAAATAACCTCAAATTGAGATTTAACAATTTACTTCTCTAAACTTCATCAAATAACACATGTAAGAGATAAATCTCCAATCTCATCTTTACAACTACATCACCAAATTAAAATGCACCCATTACAGATTTTATCAATATTTCCACACATTACATATGTATGCAATATAAGTAGAGTTCCCAAATCTGGATATGCAACTCTAAATTTGTCTTCAATTCATCATTTCCACGATTTCTTCTTGTTCTTTCTATCTTCTTGTTAACATAAGTTCTTAAGTACCTTTTTTAATCTAGTATTCCATCCATACGTGATAAAAGGAAATAGAGATGATGTTCTTGGGTGAAAAAGGCTAGATTACAAAAGTGAAAAGAGAATTATAGCTTTTAGAGAGAGTTATGAGAGAGATAAGAAAGTTTAATATTTTAAGAGAGAGAAATGAGATTAAAGATTTTTTTTTCTTTATTTTTTTGAAGAGATGGTCGGCTCCAAATTTCCTAAATTCCTCTTTTTAAATACAAGGCATGCATGTGAGTTTAAGTGGGAGATGACATCAACAATGGCCCACCATAAATAACTTAAAATCCTTATTTTAATTTTTATTTACAAATCCTCCCTAACTAACTTTCTTATATTACTATTGACCCAATACTTATAATTTTTATTTTAATTGCATACATAGATAAATAAATATTTTACCCTTTAATACATTAAAAGATTAAATTCTTAAATCTTGACTTGCAATACGTCATCGAATTATACTAAATTATACACTTATATGCCTTATTGTAAAATAACTCTTTATCCATTTTCATTTCACACATCTAATATTCATAGCATTAACTTATAATTAACCATCTTATTAATCATAACTAGTCCACATTACCCATGAATCCTTCTAGAGCCAAGGTTGGGTCTTTACAACTACCATCATAGAGTCATAATATCCTGAGGGTAATATTCTAGGCTCCTTCATTACTTTCTTTCTCTAGATTATACTTAGGTGTGACTATTTAATTGTTCAAGGTATGTTTATATGTGTTAATTATTTTATTTGAATAGAGTAGGATTTTATTTTTGGATCCCTTAACTTGCGGAAAACATGATCTAAATTTTGGATTCCTCCATTAATGAATGTGTAAAGCTTATTTTCCATATTGTAAATTCTATATTTGTATTATTTTGTTGTAATTAGTGCATAAATCCTAGTTTTTGCATGATTTAACATGTTTTAATGTATAAATATCGCATTCTTAGGGCTAAAAACCTACTGCATAGATTTTTATAATTTTCCATAATTTTCTGCATTGTTTAGATTTGTCCAATTGTGATTGATGGAAAGAAGTTGTGAGGGATGACCGTCCCTCACCCGAGGGATGAGACCATTCAGTAACTTTTTCCTGTCTATCCTTTATCCCCCGTCTGGTCATCATTCATGTGTTTTGGCCATCCTTGGGCTTATTTTTAGTAATTTTAACATATTTTAGGTCTTTTGCATCATATATTTATTTAATATAATACTTATACATACTTTCCATGTTGTTTTACTTCTATACAATATTTTTGTGTGTCTGAAAATATTTTTCATGTTTAAACATTTTATGATTAGTCTTTTATTTCTTGTATAATAAATTTCTTTATTTTTGTGATGATTTTTGGCGAGTAAATTGGTTTATTTGTATCAAAAGAATATTGACCCCTTTTTGTATCGAAAATCATGTTCCTACTGTCTTCGTCCCTAATGATATCAATCGCCCATTTCATTTGTTTATCATGGTTTTGTTTATTTATTTGGCCTTTATTTTAAGGTTATTTATTATTTATTTTGGATGTATTATTTTTGGGGTTTGTAATAGCTAGTAAAAAGGATTTATTTATGCACGATCAAATAAAGATGCTAGAAATATTTTCTACAAAATAAATTAAGTATTTCTAAAAAAGAAGACCAATGTTTAATTTCTTACCCCAAATCTCATAATAAAAATATTTTGTAAATATGTATGAGGGAACCAATGTTCCTAAACCAATCAATGGCCTGTTTTATGTATGATTTTTCTTTTGTATATTATTTTTTTCCGTTAAACGATTTTCTCATGTAATAATTTTTAAGTATAATTTACTTTCAAGTATTTATTCATTTCCTTATCTATTTAAGTGGGATGTTTACTTAAATCTATACATTATGTGGAGAAGAAAGAAGATTAATCTTAAAACTTAATTATAAACCAACACTTTACCAAAGCGCCTAATAAAAAGGATGACCTAAACACCATTCTCTATTTGGTCATCAAGAGATCAAGATAAACTTCCCGATATTTTATCAGATGGCCACTCTATGACACTTGCCTCTTTGAGGCCACTAGTAGATGCCTTTCATAGGTTGATTGTCAACAATAAATTGAACTTAATCCTTTTTATTATAAAGTGGCCAAATTATGATAAAAGTGAGCCTTATCCGATCTTAGGCCCTAAAAATGAGCTTTTGAGAATGAACCAAAAAATGATCCATGGCTTTAGTGTATTTCGCACATGTCATTTATTGATCAAGCCAGTGCATAAGGTGTATTAGGCTATAAAATTGCTTAACTTTGATCTATGATGTGAAAGAGAAAAGTGATGTTTATAGCTCAATGAAGTTAGGAGTTTCAGCAATGGTCTTATGATATTGTTGCCCTATATAATTAGAAAATGAAGGGCTAGCATGACAATAAGCTAAATCCAAAGAATTTGCTCTCGGGATGTTAATTTTGTTATACAATAGTCGATTAAGGTTATTTCCACATAAGCTAAAGTCTAGATGGCTTAGACCATATCAAGTGGTTTCGAGCAATGCATTTGGAGTGGTCACAATCAATAATCCAAAGATGTTTGTGAGTATAAGGTTATTGGCCACAGTTAAAAACCCTATCATGTTACACAATTGGAGGTTGCTGAGGCAACCTTGGTATTCCATGACAAGTAAGGTAGTTCTTAAAGTCTAGATGAAGACTTGATAAATTTAGATTTATATTTCTAACCTTGTGTCCTTTCATTTGTATTTTCTTTAGTGCATTTTTTTCTTTATTAAAGAGTGTTTTTAGTATCTGAGTATGCTTTGTGATTTATGAAATAAAGGGCAAGTATTGTTATTCACAGTATGGTGTGTATGTGGAGTGCAATCAACAAGGTATGATCATCTTTTATTTAATCTCTAAATGATTTGGTTTGCATTTGGCTAAATGTTCAAGATAAGGTGTAAATAAAGTTTTAGGATGCTTAATTATTTTGGTACTTAGAGTGGATTAAATTGATAATTTATAAGTAAGTGAGAGTTCACAGGTGAGGAAAATCAATGGGGTTCAGAACAAAAAATTTAGATGTGAGTTAATCAAGAAAGAAAATGGGATTTTGTGTTTTATCTCTTGGACTTCCGAGAGGGTCTCCTTGATAGACAGAGAATTCCCTCAATTGAAGGACCCCTATGTTTTATGCCCAAAGGAAATCTCTTTGGTAGAGGAGAAATCCCTTCCATTGAGGTATGTTTGCATGGGTATTTTTATTTTCCTTGCTTTTCTTCCTTTAGTCAATTGTCTCTCTCCTCAGTAGAGGGAAAATTCCCTCCATCAAGGGCCTTTTCATCTTCCTTAGCCTGAGATCATCACCTTAATAAAGGGAATTCTCCCTCCACTGAGGGATGAAGCCTTTGTAAGCCCTTTCATTTTCCTCTACTAAGCCATATTCATATTTTGCCCCATTTTCAAACTACCTTACTCAAGTCTTCACTCCTTTTCATGAGGCATTTAAATATCTTTTTGGTTCTTCATCATTTTCACTCTTAATTTATAAAGTAAGCATTCTATACTTTATTTAATTTTTCTTATTTGTATATTTAATTGATGTGGATTACATTTTGTGGGTTCATTACTCATTAAACTTGGATTATCACCTACTTTGGTTTAAGCTCATTTGATGTAATCCTTCACTCAAATTGTATTTTCCGCTTACTTGTTGATTGATTTTTAACTTTTTTTTCAAATTTTGGCTTAAAATGGGTTAAGATTACTTTCAAAATGGCTTAGTTAATTTGTGCACACCACTTGTTCGATAAAAAACAATCACTGACTAAGTTTATTTATTTACCTCAATTTTCTTAATCTAAACCATCTTAGATCAATCTCATATGTTGTTGTTTGCTTCCCATACTTGAGATACACTTTTTTGGCTACTTAAAATAATGCTTGGTTATTGTTGAGCTCGGGTACAATGTTAGTTGTTTTTTCTTAGGATAATGTATTCTACTTTCATTTTAGGCACTCACTTTTGTTTCTCTACATTATACAGTGGCTTCCAAATGAGCAAGGAATGCTGGTGTTTTTAGTTCTTTAGGCTTAGATATCCAACCTTACATGGATAAAGATTATGTCAAACTTTATGAGTACTTTGGGACTGTAACATATGTAAATCCGGTGTATTTGAATAGCTTTTATCTGGACATTATAGTTGGCGATCTTTTAACTAAAATTAAGACATTTATTTGCAATATTTGTTAGGGTAGCCATTATGAAAAAAATACTTGAAGTGTATCCCCTACCTGCAAGGGATTTCCTTACATCTTTTAGTTGCCACTTCGAATATAAGAATGATTGTGGCATTGTTCCCTTCAAAATTTATCAAAAAACCCACACAATGGCTTTTTCTAACTTTTCAAAGCACTTGGGATTCCCGATGTATGGTATATAAGATTTGCCAAATTTTACATCGAGTTAGATCTAGGAAATAATCTGCAATTCTATTAACCTCATTTTATATAACTCTAGCCGAACTATGGCTTGTACATTGAGTAGCCATACATTGCAATTTCTCCATCGGTTCTTATCAATCAACTTCTATAATTATCTTTGTTGCTTAGATGTAGTCAATGCAAGCGAGTGCCTTATATTAAGATGTATGGTTGAAAGCATCAAACAAAATGGAGCATTTCATTTAATGCTCCATATATCACATTACGTCATAGACGATTTCCTTGAGATGGATGACCACAATCATGGCAAAAATAGTAAACTATTTGGATATGAAGGATTCCCTTGTGAACCTTAATTTTTAGATTTTATAATGCTATAGAAATTAAGGGAGCTATGGGATAAATTGTGATAACATTAGATGGATAGAGATGAATACTTGCAGTTAATCATGGCTGGTTAAAATCGAGTTGAAGATCAAGACGTACCTGTAGCTGAGGTGGAGCCTTCTCCACATATGTTCTCTTTTATGAACCAGGTCAATGGTAGATTAGACATACAAGTTGTGCAAATTGACAAATTACAAAAGTGCTTTGAGTATATCTCTATAAATTTTAAGCATTTCACCACCACCACCACCATAGTGATTTGAGTTCTATTTCGCTAAGGACAAAAAGGTTCGGATAGAGCTTATCTAAACTCAAATTTGCTTAGGAGATTCAGGAAGTAAAAAGTCTCATTTCTCCCTTTTTATTTATGAATGCCTTATTTTCATTTTTCATTTTTGTTTTATGTTATGTTTTCTATTTTTGTTTAGTTAGTTATCTTTTCTTGCTTTTTAGTTTTTGTTACTTTGATTGTAATCTTAACCTTATTGGTTTTGTAATTTATTTTAGCAGTAATAGTAGTGTTTTTATTTTGTTAGTTTCTTGGTAGTTTAGTTTGTTTTCTATTTTTGGTTATGCTAGTAATTTAGTTAGTTCAATTATCACTTAGCTTGAACAAAGTTAGTTCACCCTAGTTTTTTCTCAAAATTAAACTTGTTGAACTTTAACTTAGAATGTGTAATGGCTAAAATTTATGTTTAGCATTAAGGCAAGCATGATTCTTAATAGAATTATAGCTAGTTTAGCATTAAACTTGAACTATATTTGTTAGTTTCTAGATTTTGAGCACTGTGATCAGTTTTGAAATAAGAAAAAAAGCAGTGCATTGAGGTAGTTAAGCAAGGAATTTTAGGACATTAAAACCTTCCTCATCACCCTTCAAAGTATAAAAATAACTTAAACAATTTAGAAAGTGATAAAGGGAAATTTTTCTTGTTAATCCATATTGAGATTGTTTACCTATCCTATGTGTATTTTTGTCCCTTAATAGCCATTTTGAGCCTAATGAGGCATGCTTAATACGTGCCATGTTTATTTTCTTTATTACACTTAAGTATTTACCACATAGCCTAAAAAGCTTTTATCTTTATCTTTAAGAATTGGCCACTTTAGGATTGGGATAGATTAATATTTGTCGAATATTTTGAATAGTGTAATTGGAAAAGGCTATTGGTATCATTGTCAGGGACTGATAAGAAGTTGAGAAATATCATTGTCAGGCTATTGGTTGCCAGCAATGAAGCTATTTCTTAAGAAAAGAAAAGAAAAGAAAAGAAAAGGGAAAAAAGAAAGAAACTATGCAATTAAGTTAGCAATTTATGGTAAAGTTTTAAGTTTAGGGTATTCAGAAGGGAAAAGAATTATGACTTCTTAAAAAGTAGTTTAATTAAGAAATTAAGAGGAGTTTAAGAGATGTTCTCTTTTAAAAGTGCTTAATGTATAAGGGATTGAGTAAGTAAGTAGGGTAAAGGGGTATGTTCTTAGTAGATTGAAATTTAGAAATTTGGTCTATTTAATCAAATAGTAGCTATTCTTTTTTTTTTTTATCTGTTTTCCATTCTTTGTTAACCATCGCCCTAACCCCATTATAACCTATTAAGTCCTAGTGATTCTATGTTTGGTTTTGAGTTGTTTAGTAGGGATGACCTTTAGATTCTAATGCTAAAGAAGAGGCTTATAGAGTTTCTAGAGTTTTAAGCATGAAACCATTTGTACATTTAGGTGTGCATAAATTCTGGAGTTTGACCATGAATTGCACTGATGTTTGATTTTAAAAATTCTTAAAATATTTTGGTTTTGCACATATACATATGAAAACTAGCTCATATTATCTTGCTTGACTTTGATCTAGTTAGAGTTTTTTTCAGTGTTCTTGTTAATTGTTAAGCTTGGTTTTAAAATGTATAATTCTTGGTTGAAGTTTGATTATTTTGAGAAGTTAGTTTGTTCAAGTTTGCTTTAGGGCAAGAAAAGATTAAGTATGAGGTATTTGATAATTATGAGTTATAACTATATTACTAGTATGTTTTAGTGTGTTTTTAGGTATTTAAGATGATTTTTTAGTATTAATTTGTTTAATTGTTTAATTTAAGCTTTTGTGGACTTAATTGTAACTTTTGGTGGTTTTAGGGACTTAATTGAAGAAAAGGCAAAATTACATAGAGAATAGAGGAAATTTAGCTTGCTTAAAGATTTTTGGAAGAGTTAAATTTTGTAGTCTAGAAAGACCCACCCGGTGGAGGGAAATTCTCCCTCTATCGAGGAAAGCTTGGAATCATAAGACATAGAGAAGGCCACTTCTATGGAGGGAATTCTACCTTTATTGAGCCAACCTAAGAGTCATCAAAAAATATATCACCTTAGTGGGGGGATTTCTCCTTCTACTGAGGTATAGTGTTCCATTTACGAAATACTTCCCATTTTTTTCTAATTTAGGAAGGTTATTTGCATAAGGTTTTCTTCCTTTTTAGAGAGTATTTAAGCAACATAAACATCAAAATTTGGAAGGATGAAATTTATGAAGTAATTTAGACCTATTTTTGAAGAGAGTAAGAATCTAGGGTTTAGTAGCTGCAATTGGATGTTCTGAGAAGATTTCAAAGGAAGCTAAAAACTCTATGTGTATTGTAATCTCTCACTTTAGTTTTTCAATAGTTTTAAATATGAGTAGTGAGTAATTTTCTTTACTTTTGCTAAGGAAAACTTGAACTCTCATACTTTTATTGTAATAACATTGGTTTGTGCATAATTTTTAATGTAAGTGTGTTATTTCTTAGTTTTTGTGCTAATTCTTATTTTGAGTTGTGTTAAGTTGATTATTTATGTGTTAAATAAATTGTTAGTGATCAATTTAATCCATGACTTATGATATGCATGGTTTTTAAATTTACTTAAGTCAATGCATGATTATATTATGAGAATTGAGGTAGTTATGTATTGGTAAAAAGTATAATTAAAATTAAGTAAGTTGAATTATGAATAGACTGAAGCTGGATCTCTTAAGAAAGGGTCTAATGGAAGTTTAGGAGTTTATAAACTAAACTTTTATGTTGAATATTTAATTTTTTCTAATAAGAGGATTTAGTATTGAGAATGATATTTTGAATAAGATATCTAACTTTATACTGGTTTTTTATAATCACTTGTATTATTTTTAATCAATTTATTACAATTAAAGTTTAGGTGGATAGTTTCTTTAGCAGAAGTATTTTTAATATTAAATTTTACCATCTTCTACAATCTTATTATGTTCTTAGTTCACTATTTTAATTTCATTGTTTAAATTTGTTTAGTTATTATTTTTACTTAATAATTAATCATCACTCTAAATCTTGGGAATTCTTTCACATATCACTCACTTTAAAATCTGAAATACACAGTTTTTAGACAATTCGTAGGGTACGATATTTTAGGATCTTAATCTTATTTCCCTATATTACTAGCCGCTCTAGTACACTTGCTAGACATCGATCAATATTTTATTGCTATATTTCAGTATTCATAAGTGATAATTTGTTTTCTCTGATAGAAACAATTTTGTGAGTTAAGTTGATTCTAATTTTGATTCTTGAAATGTCCCAAGTATGAATAATCACCTTGTATATGTTGATTGATATTAGTATTAGTAGGATCTGTTTGAATTGATATATGTTGTTTTTTCCTTTTCTATTCAAACCTGTCTGGTATTGAGTATGAATTTTGAGCATGAAATTTCTTAAAGGGAGAGAGAAATGTAATGACCCAAATAATACCCTGGTGAATGTAGGGACATATTTGGTAGTTATTAATTTGTTATGGGTAATTAGCATAAGGTTAAATTTAGAAAATTGAGTGTATTTCGGTATTAGGTTTCTTAAATTGAAAATAAAATCTAGAATTAAGTTTGAAATAGTAATTAAACTAATGTAAGGTATTAAGGTGATATTTTGCCAAGATTTTTTTATGAGATCACCAATAAAAATTTGATATTAAGCTTTTGGAAGCCTTAAGAATTATTAGAGGTAGAATTTACCAGTTACTACCTCTTATAAGTGAAGCCAGCCATAAAAAGGAATAAGAAGAAATTTTACTTTTTTCCAATGATTGATCCTTCTTTCTTTTATTTTTTTTCTTGATACTTTAATCTTGTGTTTTGAATTTTTAGCAAGGGGATGGAGGAGATTATGGATCAGGCAAAAGAGTATGGAATGATCATAGGAGAAGGGATTACCCAAGAGCTTGTGGCTATCGCTGTCTCTTTAAAAGGTAAGTGAATAAGAAATTTTATGACTAATTAGAGTTCAAATTACTGGGTTGCTACTCTTAATGGTATAAATGATTGGAAATAAACTTATAAGAGCTAAATAAGCACACATTAGAATTTGAATTTAGGTCCCATAATTCAATTATCTATTTTTAAATTGATTGGAATTACTCTTAAGTAGCTACTTCTTATAATACGTTGGATTTTAGGATGGAGCAAGATGGGATGTTAGATGCTAGAATTTCAGGTAAGAATCTAAACGAATTAAGAAATGAAATTTAAGGCAAATTAAGGTGATAAGTTGGTTGTTATAGGTTTTAGATAATTTTGTATGGTACGATTGATATGAGTTTAACTCTTATAAATTGATAGTTAAATGAATTTATGTCTTTCAGACTTAAGTCATGCTGGAAATCACATTAGTAAGACAAGGGGGAAGATTTTGTTTTGTATGAGTGAAGAATTGTTGCAAATTAATTGTGAGTTGTTGTGCAGGCTCTAAGTGAATTAATTGACCTGGCTGGGATAACTTTGGCTCAGTTGGGTCACTAGTTAATGTTCAGTCTAGTAATAGGTAACCCAACTAGGATAAATCCCTGCTCAGCCGGGTCACTTCTATCTTATTTATAAATATTATGGTTTTTATTCCTTCCTTCTAAATTTAGTACAATACATTTTAAAGCTATTTAAATTTCTTAAAAATCTATTATATGACTAAACTTAGAGTAGATACCAATGGATGTTTTAATCTTAATGCTGAGGTGGCTGCTCTGGAGGTATCTGAGGCTCTATTGGTGCTTCATCTACTACTTGACCTTGTCCATCAGCCTCATGTACTGCATCTAGGACTATAGGATCAAGGTCAAGTTTGTTTCAAGGTTTAAGCACTATGAGTAACCTTAACTAGCCCTTTTGTTCATCTATAGGTACCACCATAGTTATAGTAATAGCTATCTGTAAGTCTATATGCATACTTTATAGGATAAGGTCTCCAAAATGGCTCTTCTCTAACCCAAGGAATGTCAGTAGCCTAGTGATGACTCCTCCCACACACACGTGAGTCATTGGCATGGTACTCACCTCAGTTAGTGTTAAGATAATCTCATGCATGATATCTATAGGGTGGCCCTCTCACATCCCCCGAAAGCTGGTGATGTCTACCGAATTAACATTACCTGGGCTCCCAGTAAGCCTAAGGTAAGAAGTGAATAAGACTCTTTAAGGGTATCTATAAATCTAAAGAGATAATATCATGCTCTTCTATCTGAGTCATAAACTACTCCAGGCAATGTCATAACCCTCCATCTCTCCCTACCTATCCATATAGGTGGTGTAACCGTGTGTAATCTGCTGGGAAATGCCATGGCATCTGCAAACCTATGCCTGGTAATGCTAAATGGTATCCCCCAAATTGTAAATCTCACTGCCCTTTTATAATTATTTGATCACTGATACCTTCCATACTCTAGGGTTTTTAAAAGCTCTCGGGGTCACGTCTAGGTACATTTTGAAAGTCAAGGCAAAGAAGTCGATCCAACCCGTGTTAGCTAATAGTCTGTTAGCCTCCTCAGTCAATCCAAAATCCTTAAGAAACTACCTGGACATAAATCTGCTAGTCTTATATTGGAGCTACCCAAGGGCTTGGTACCTTTTAGCCTGTGCGGGCATCATATAATCCAGCATTAGTTAGGATGGCTTGGGACATGCTGTCCTATGAGCATTTTGAACATGATAAAAATAATAAAGTAGAAATGGCAAAAATGCTTTACTCCTTAAAGTGCACCTCGCTCCTAGGAGACCGTAGGCATAAATGGTTCGCTATTTGGAAGTCAGACGAGAGAAAACAAGGAGAAAAATATGAGAGAGAACTTGAATCGCTTAAAGTTATAGATTTTGAATGGAAAATGTAGAAAGTAGCCTTTATATGGTCAGAATCAAGTGAGGGATGTGAAACCCATCCTTCGCCAAGGGATAGAAGAGATGGAAAAGTTGTCCCATCTCTCATGTCAAAATGACCTTCTTTTAAATTTTTTCTTATTTTTCATATTTTAACAGTAGTTTCATTGATTTTTTGACCATTTTCATCAATTTTTCATTCTCTATCCATCTAAAATTATTTTACAACATTATTAACACTCTTTTTTATTGGTTAGCATATTATTTTTACATTATTCATAAGTTTTAATTACATATTAGTATAAAATCATATAAAAGTCCAAAATATCCCTTGAAATTATAGTGTTCTTCCAAATATGAGACCTTTCGCATTCCAGAACCTTAAGGTTCAAATTTTCAGGTTGTTAAGCCTTTTAAACTTCCTGAAAAACATAAACAAAGGCAAATACAACAATATGTATGTGCAATGCATAGGACATACAAAATGTGACTTTTGACCTTCTTCTAAGGGTGAGGAACGGGTGACCCGTGGCTCGCTTTTGGTGAGGGATGGCCATCCCTCATCTCTTTTTTATAAATAGTGCTTGAATTTCTTAGATTTTATGCCTATGACATTTCACATTCCTGGGAGCTTCCTTCAGGTATCCTTCTCTCTCTTATCTTTTTTCTTTTCATTTCTTTTTTATTTATATTCCTTTCATTCATTTCTTATTATTTATTCTCTTTAGACCTAGACTGCTTGAAAAATTTTATAACTATGATAACCAAAGTTACAAAATTGCACCAACTATTAGATTATTTAAGAACATGGGAGGATCATCAAGTAGCCTTATACTCCAACTTAAGATTTTTTAGAAGAATTACCTTGCACAGGAATTTACTGCTTGCTGCTACTTGATACTGGGATCTGAGACATTTTGTATTTTGATTTAATCATCAGGATATATGCCCTTTATCGGAAGAGTTTGCTACGACCATCAGTGTTAGGTTCTATCTTGATGTCCGACCTTATATATCTTTTTTGATTTCCAAATATCCCTAAAGGGTGGCTTATACTCTCAATGTTCTGCCTACTAAGGTTTAAGTCCTAATTCCATTCAGAAGGACATTCCTTTTAGAGTAATTGATTGATTTCCTTATTAACTTTGATGATGTGCCTACTTTCCAATCTAATGTGGTACTATTATTTTATTTTACCTAATGTTTGTTTGTATGTATTGAGGATCCCATGATCGAGGACTATGAGTTATTCAACATAGTGGATGGCATATACTGGGGTCGTAACCCATTTTTTATGATTATGGTAGAGACCATAGTCAGTTTGGATTCAGTTTGTCATAACTCTGATTCTCTTCTCACTGGCATCCCTTTTCTTCTCCAAGTATGTCCTTAATTTTAAAGATAGTATGCCACTTGAGAGTTTTCATACTATCTTTTCTTGTCAAAATACACATCCTTTTGAATTTTCATGCATTTTTATGCCTTATTTTTGCTTGAAATAAACCAAACTCACTCCAATGGCATTTTTTTTAGGTGTGGCCTCATGAGAAGCTGGCCCCTTCCTTGAGTTAGAGCCATATGGACTTACCTTATAAGGCATATGACATTTATGAATTTGCAACATAAGTTTTTAATGATCTAGGAAGGAGTTGATTGGCTGGGCAGTCTAATGGATGATGACATCGTATTTAGGTGTGCTTGGTTATCCGTCACTTCTGTGGTTAGGGATAGAAACTTAAGGTGTGTTCCTTTATATGGCCTGTATCATTCCATATTTTATGTTATTGCTCGCTATGTTTGAAAGTTTTGAGGTCGACAGGATATTATTAGACATCCATGGGGCTTTCATAAAGGCATTCTTACTACTCACTTTGTGGCAGAGCATTATCAGAGGATCTAGGCTCATCTTCTTATGAGGATTACAATTTTTGACATTAGCACTTATGATTTCACCATTTTTAACTCATACAAGCAGCGGGTTAGGACTCCAGCCATTTTTGGATGTTTAGATGACATTTATGAATACATGCATGACATTTATTTTTTATTTAGTACACAAGATCAATATTTAACTTAATCTTAGTAACACATATTATTTAATCTCAAAATGAACCTTTACACATATCATAACTCCTGTCATTAATTAACCCTCTTGGGTTTTCTTGATTGATTATTTTCTCTCAGACTCTAATTTTTTCCCAGGATGCCTTTTTTGCTATTTTCACCTTGGTGAGGCACCTAATTTTAGCAAGGTTGCCATTTTTTTTGGTTTTCCATTCGTGGGGCATTTATTCTTTTTTTCTCTTTCTTAGTCTTTAGTTGTGGAACCTTTTTAGTCTATCAATGTTTGCAGATTCTTTGAACTCGTTGCTATCACTGTCTAACAAAATAGTAGTGCCTTTAGATAATAGTTTCTTAAGCATAAAAGATCCTTCCCATATTGGCCTAAATTTACCTCAAATATCTGGCATTCCTTGCCTCATCTATTTGAATACTAGGTCTCCCTTTTCAAGTGGGTGCTTTCTAACTTTCTTCCTAAATGAACGAGCTAGCTTATTTTGGTAGACCTAATTGTGATAATAAGCCTTTATTCTATCTTCATCTAGCAAATTAAGCTATGATAATCTCTGTTTATCCCATTCTACTTTTGGTATCTCATCTTTCAAAATAACCTTTAAAGACTGATCTTTATCTCTACAGGCAATACTGCTTCTGTTCCATAGACCAAAGAGAATAGAGTGGCTCCTATCAAAGTTCTAGCTGTGGTCTTATTACCCCATAGAGTGAAAGGTAGCTTATCCACCTAATCGTTATAATTTTGAACCATTTTGGCTAGAATATTTTTCACATTTTTATTGGCTGCTTCAACTACTCCATTTGCTTATAGTTAGAAAGGAGAAGATTTGTGATGTTAAACCCCATACTTGATGATCATTTTCCTAGTTTCTCTTAAAAACTGTAACCCATTATCTAATACCATATAGTGAGGTAACCCATACCTGCATATCAGATTTCTTTCAATGAACTTAGCCAAATCTCATTCATCTACCTTCTTAAAAGATTTTACTTTTACCCATTTGGTAAAGTAATCAATGGCTATTATAATGAATTTGTGTTCGTTCTAGGTAGGCATATGGATCATTCCTATGATGTTGATTCCCCATGTAGCGAATGGCTATAGTGATGTGAGGTTGCATGATTCAAAAATAGACAAGTGTCTTAAGTTGGCATATTGCTAGCATAACTGGCACTCTTTGGCGTACTTAGAGCAATCAGTATCCATTGTAAGCCAAAAGAAACCTTGTCTCATGATCTTTTTGCCAAATCTAAACTGATCATATGGGTTTCACACACTTCCGTATGTACTTCCTCCATCACTTTCTTCGCTTCTTTTGATCCAGACACCTTAATTGGATTCCATCGGGCTGCCTTTTGTAAAGCATACCTCCTATGATAATGAACTGAGTTGACAACTTACATATCATTCTTTAGTCTTTTTTTAGTATTCTCTTTAGGAAACACTAATTTTTTTAGGTAATTTTTGATGTCATAAAACTAGGGGTTCTGATATGTGTTTAGCAAGTGTACTGAATCGATAAATAATATAGGGTGCTCAATTTAAAATCCATGAATATCGTATCTAAGGGATTGTAGATGCAAGTAATGAAAATCAAATGTATGTTAAAGAATTCCCATATTTTTATATGTGTTATGCTGACAACTAAATAAAATGCAGAAAATAAATAAATTAAAACTTGCAGCAATTATAAAATGACTTAAGTAATTAAAATGTAAAAAGGTTGAAATTCAATAATATTAAAAATGTTGTTCAGGTTCACTCATCCTTCTTATACCTAAATATGAATTAATTAGCCTAAATTTATATATATATATATATATATATATATATATATATATATATATATATATATATATATATATATATATATATATGAAATCAAGATAACCCTCTAAACCCAAACGTCTCATTCTGGAGCAAGCTATTCTAATCATAAAACATCCCATCCTAGAGCAAGCCCTATGATTAGCCTATGCATGAGTTTAACATCCTAGGTTCAGGTTGCTTTCCTATTTTGGAGCTAGATAACTTAAAATGCCATCCATTTTACTACTAACTTTACTTTTAATACTAAACTATATATAACCCATTAAGTACCATTCCGGAGCAATCTCAAGGTTATAACAAATACAATAGAAAAATAGAGTAATATAACATTCATAGTGTTAAAACATCCTAATAAATCAACCAAACAAGATAGCATGATAAAATCATTCATCCAACTTAGATAAATTTTTTCAAAATATCAAAAACCCATGAAATATCATTGAAGCATTAGTAAAATGAACCATTCATATATAAATATAAACTCAAAATTATTCAATATTCACATTGGATATTGAGAATTCAAAGATCCCCTAAACAACTAGCTAACTGCTCACTACCCATTATAAAATAAGAAGAGAAAAGGATAGAAAAAAACCCAAAAATTCATGTGAGCATAGACACCTAGCTAAAACCCAAACTTCTTTAGTTTTCTTCCCCAAATCTCCAATGGAAATGTGAGCTTCAACATGAACAACATAAATCTATTCTATGTATTTATGTATTTAAATCTCTATACTTCTGTAAATCTATCCTATTTATAAGTATAAATCTAGATCTAAGTATATAGAATAAAGAAATGAAAGAACAAAATAAGGAAAGAACCTTAGATCTATAAAAATTTGATGCCCCTTTAAACAAAACAATTTGGCTTATATAGGCCCGATAGGGTCACGATAAGTAGTAAATTTTTATTGGGCTTGAAATGCTTAAAATCTACCTTTGGGCTGAGATGGGTCACAATTAGTACTCTTTTGCAACTGATCAAGACATACTCTTTGATTGAGTTATGGATTGAGAAATGCATACCTCATGGTTAACAACATTTTCCTACTGACCGTGACATGCAACTCCCTTGCATTCTGGATCAAAGATTGGATATCTCATGGTCAGTACTAAATTATTGCTGATCATGAGGTCTTCCTCTCTCAGTTCTAGACTGAAAAATGATAAAGTCATGGTAAGCATAAAATACTATGCTAATCTTGACATGATTGATATGGTGCATTTTGACATGAAGTACTAGATCACAATTAGTACTCAAAACTTGCTTACCATGACATACCTATAAAATCTACAATTAAGCATAAAAACCCATCAAAAGTCCTCCAAAGTATATAAAAGATAAGATTTACTGAATTTCGATAGAAATTATTGAATTTAAACAAAACAAAACAAAAGACACTGAAAAGACACTTAAAACTAAACTAAAATTGACTAAAAACTTGACACTAAATTGGATTTATCAAAATACCCCATACTTAGACTTTGCTTGCCCTTAAGCAAATGACATCCTTAAAAATTCAAACTCTAACTCAGAATAAGGAGATTCAGACGAGCTAAAATAACACTTAGCAGAACACACTCAAATGAAAAATTCCACCAGAGGGACTCAACTAATCTATATCAAACAATTTCTTATGCGTGTGTGTTTAGCCAGAACGAGTTCATCACTTTTCAAAACGAAAACCAGTAGTGAATTCAAGCAAGTTGAGCAAAAATAAAAATATGCAGAAAGTTTGCAAAATGGTTTCGCGTATGAAACTTGGGATAGCCATAGGTCTCTTATTTAGCATCGGAACCACAAAGGTAATCTCCACTAAACAACTCAAAGCAAAATAGGATCACTAGGTCTTACTTTAAGGTTGTAATGAAAGGTTAAGGTATTGGCTCTAAAGAAAGGATAAAGTTAACCAAATAAAATAAGACACCCTACCCAAGAATTCCACCTAACTTTCTAAAAATAAACAATGTTTTCCCAAAATTGCTGCCTTTAATATAGTTTTAAAGATGAATATCAAAAGACATTAATTGAAGTCAAAAATGCAAAAGAATGTGAGAGCTAAAAATTTATTTCTTTTACACTAGCTCAATAATTACTACTTCCTTTTGATTGCTAGGTATCCCACACTAATTCTCTATAGTAAATAACTAAATAAAATTTTTACAGCATAACCGTTATTCTTTTAGTTTTTTAAATAAACCGGGGCACCAACAAACTCTTAATATTTTAATTTAGCAATATCTTGAGATTTGTAAAATTTAACTCACACTACCCCACTTTTTCATAAATTTCATCAAGTTTTAACACTCTAGACTAATCAAACACATCACAACTAAATGACTCATAATGCACAATACTTCCCAACCTAGAGTGGAAAAATTAAGATAGGGGATGTAAAATGCATTTAAGTTATATGGTTAAATAATAGACGGTAATCAATAAAAAATTAATAGTATGCTTTTAGCATACAATTGAGCTCAAAAAGGCTAGCAATGGTAAAAATAACACAAAGTCATTTCAAAAATGACTGCCAGAGAAAGGTTACTTAGGCTATATCCTAACTCTACCTGAGTTGAAAATCCATTTCGAAGGGTAATGAGGAAGGTTCAAGCTTATCCCATAATACATTCACTCAACTACTCTCATTTATTAGATTTTCGATAATTTTCTTAAAAATAGCCTAACGTGTACAAAAAAAATAGAAATCGAATGATATACAACTAATTTAGACTAATTGAAAGAAAATTTTTGGTAAAGTATACTACTACTCTCCTGCTACCTTAGACTTTCTAAATAATCAGTTCACAAGGTAGAGTTCAAACTGATTCAATCAAGAATAACCAATGGGCAAACTAAGCTAATTGCGAAAGATAAAAATATCTAAGCAGACAATAACAACATTATTCAAAAACTAAAGCTGAAAACTAAAACTACCGAAAGATTAAAGAAAATACTATTTTTTAATAAAAGCTATTAAAAACCAAAAATAAGAGTAAAATAAAGTAGTAAATAAGTTTAGACTAAAACACTGCTTAAACTAAAATAAACTACTCAGACTAAAATAAATTGAAATTTACAATAAAAATAAATAGTTTAACTAAAACAATCTAAAATAACAACTACTTAAAATGTAACTTAATACAACTTTAAAACTAGAAACATAAAGTTTGTGGTTTAAAAATTTCACAATGTTTGAGCACTTGAAACCAATCTTCTTCTGTCTTCAACAAATCTGTACAAAATCTTCAACAATCTCTATAAGAATATCTTCAGCAAAGGTCAGCATAAATTTTTCACAAAAATTAGTATTAAGATCAACAAAGTAACTATCTTTAAAATTCACAAAAATAATGTTCTTCAATCACAAAATAGGTACTCCCCTACCCCACACTTTAAAAGCTTGCTTCCCTCATCAAGATAATAACAAGGAAAACAAAAAAAAATAGGGATAGAGGACTCTCTGCAATCAAATTTAAGGAGGATGATTTGGTGGAAAAAGTGCATATAGCCTTAATGCTACACTAGTGACAGTGATCAATATTTAGTGCTACTGGTCTTGAAATTTCACTTGCTTCGCAGTCAAAGCATCTATCCGTCTAAGTAATTCAATATACATAGCAGAGGATAGTGTCACTACTCCTTGGTCTGGTGCACAAAAAGGTTTACTTAAGCTTCTTGTCATATTTTCTAGATACTCCTTCATATCAATAAGTTTGCATATGTGATCTACAGTAGCATCATCAACAACTACTTTCATATTCTTGAGGAGTTTTTTTTTATCAATATAAGCCATAGTAAGAAGTGCATTATCCTCAATCAAAGCGTGGCTAAAGACCTAGCTAGCATAGTAACCCAATTTCGCTGGGAGATTCTTTTCACTTTTATTTGATATTGTTGTATTTCTTCAAATTTATGCCACTAATGTACTGTGCTATTGATAGGGTACCTTTGGAGCATGGCTCCTTGGAATAGGGCTTTTGGAAGGTTAACATACCTTGCTAATTTTACATGACTTATGGGGGATAGGGATAAGAACATGTGTAGGATTATTAAAGTATGATCCCTTAGGTGATGGGATTTGGTTATCCCCAATATATATCGACCATGTAAGGACCCAATCATGGCCCTAACAGGATTATGGTTAATTAATCAGGATTAAGGTTTAATAAGGCAAAATTTGATTATTTTGTATTATTAAAGTTAAGTCATGTAAAGGGGTATATTGGTAATCATACACATGTGTATTGGAGTGTAGCTAAAGTACTAAGGAAGAATGCAATTGAATTAAATAAGAAGCTTGGGGTTAAAATGTTAAGGAAATGAGTTTTAGGGGTTAAAAGGGGTATAAAGACATTTTGGGAATTTCTCCTTGTGAGATATTTATCCCACTCAAGCATTTGGGAATTGGAGGATTGGCATTGGGAGAGTTCTCTCTATCTCTCTCTCTCTCTCTCAATGGTCACGGTATGAAGAAGGAGCTCTAGGGTTTTGGTGTTTTGGCATGAAGGAAATGTAGGAGAAAGAGATCTAGATCAATGAATGTTGAAGGAAGATGTGAAGCTTCAAAAGCCAGGTACAGGAATTAAGTTTTGATACTATTCATGTGAATGTTTTAGGGATTGTAACTCTTTTCTTTATGGTATGTGTATTTGATACGAGTTTAAAGGATAAATCTAGTAAGTTTGATGAGTATAGCATACTTGAAAACTTAAATGATCATGTAAGCAAGAGGAAAAGTGAGATTTGGGGTTTAAATCCATGTATTGCACAATCGGGATTCTGGTTTTTCTCCTCTTCTTCTCACCCGTGACCACGCACGCTTTTCTCCTTGAGAATGCGTGACCACGCACTAATGCTCTTTGTGAACCCCGTGGCCATTTGATGCTTCCCCCTTCTTCTCACCCATGGCCATGTAGGTATTTCTCTTTTTGAACCTGTGGCCATGCATACATTTTTCTCTTTGAGACACACGGCCACGTGTGTGTCTTTTCTATGTTTCTTCTTCAAAGCACGTGGCCACGCATGGAATGCCTTCTTTCCCACACGAGGCCACGCATGGGTTTTCTCTTTGGAAGCCATGGCCACGTGATACTTCCCTTCCTCTCACCCACGGCCACGTGATGTCTATCTTCCCTTGTACACGGCCAATTATGCTTTTATCTCCTAAAATACATGGCCAACCCTCATTTCTCTATATGAAATGCTTGACCAGCCATGCTTTACATATACTCTATCATTATTTCAAGTATATTCATACCCCAAGATTTAAGCCAAGTAATTAGATATTGAACACCATATTATATGGTCCATAAAATCATTAAGAGAGCAAGAATTGAGGTGAAATGGCTAATAATAAGTGATGTTTGGCATGTTACTTGAGTAGAGTCATATATTAGGAAAGTCTCTCTAATGCTAAAGTCTACAAAGATACGTTTTAGAAAGACATGAATATAACATGAATTATTATGAAGATTAAAAGACATCAATGCTATAATAATAGGAAGAAGAATGAATTAAGCTATAAGTCATCTAAAGACACTAGTGAGGTGCATATAGTATGATCGCTTAATTGAGGGAATCTCCACAAGTTTATTGATAATCAATAACATTGAGTTAAGTAATGATGGTTCACTTGAACTCTAAATTTAAAGAGGTTTGTGCATGGTAATGTTAATATGAATTAGGTTATAAAAGGGCATGTTAAAGCTTAATGAGCATCAAATGGAGAATATCATGAGGCAATATAGTAACCTAAATGATATGTTATACAATATGTCTTATAAAATCAAAATAAGGTATACACTAGGTCCAGGAATGGTTTGGTCCAAAAATGCTATGATTTAACCTAGTAATGACAAGAGAATAGTTGTAAGGTCGCATGTCCGAGTTAAAAGAAAGGGAACATTACATGCTATATTAAATTATAAAATCATAGAAGCTTGGTTATACTTTAGGTCATAAGAAGAATTAAGGATTAGTAATAATATATAATAATCTGCTCATTGTTTGTTCATGCCTATAAAACAATATGATTAGCACAAGAACACCCATAGTGTATTAACGACTAAGATGACATGATCACACATGCCTAAAATAACCATAAAAGGTCACAAGATGAAAATGCAAGTAAGATGATTGAAATATATATATGTATATATATATCTTAAAATGTTAAGGTTATAACCTATTGTCTATAATCTGATAGACCTTAAAGGAGAATCAAGGGATTGAATGTGAACATGTATTGACCTTAAGCTATAAGAGAACTCATTTATTTTAGTATATGGACCATAAATGCATGAGTGTTGCTCTATATATTTACGTCTCAATGTGAATAATTATGAAAATAGAGAGCTATTAATGGCAAGCAGTAACAAGGTATGTCATTGAAAACTATCCATGAGGTATGTAAGTACTATATGTTGTATAGTTGATCTAAGTAATGTAAACATGTATTTTCATGATTTAAGCTGCGTATATATGTATATGCACATGGGAGCACGCGTAATGCTAGTTATGAAAGATTACATATTATTGTTATTTATCTAAACCCGAAATCATCATGATATGAATGAAAGAAAGTGATGCAACTATATGATCATATGCTAACCTACATGTGTATTGCAGCCTAGAGATCAATGTTTGTAGCATGATTGGAATAATGTGCACTCTTATGTGAATGATGGCATTAAGCAAATATGTTGCATTAAGTAAAGAAAACTATGTTGAACCAAAGATTGATGTATTCTTTGATGAAAGGAAAGATATGCATGTTTCTACGAAAAGTGGCTTTAAGCCAAATGATATGCTAAGTAAAAAAGAATATTTAATCAAAGATGTCTTAAAAAGTTAAGCCTGCGGGTCTTAGTTCAATTGTGGATTAGATAGGCATGCCTAGAGGGATACAGTCGCAACTGCCATGGTTGACCCCGTTTGGGTCTTGTTCCTTAATGGAACCATCATTTGACCCTGTTTGGGTCCATAGTTTGTTCCTTGCTGGAACCATTGCTTGACCCCGCTTGGGTCCATTGTTTGATATCTTCGGATATCCATAGTTTGATACCTTCGGGTGTCCATTGCTCCCATTATCCGCCTTTTGAACTAGTACTTAGGCAGGCTATTAAAGATGATAAATTATACACAAGATAAAGTAAAACATGCATTGATTGCTCTATTTTATGTGATGTAAGCATGAGGAATGACCTATTCATTGATTGTCTTAAATTCTCTTGACTATAAACTGTCTTATGAAATGAAATGTTATGTTTTGTAATACATGGTTGAAATGTCTCACTTCAATTAAAGAAGATTCCGGTATGAGTATCGGTATGAGATGGTTCCACCAATGAGATTCCACAGAGATTATATGAACCCTAAAGCATACACTATTGTACTAGAAGTTATATGAACTATAACATGTGCATTAAGTTTCATGTACTTTGTTTATAAAATGCATATATGTGACATTGAGACTTTGTCTTATAATCTTGATATGTAATGCTTGTTCTTTATGATCACCTGCTACCCTGTTAATCTGTTTATTTATATATAAATGTTTACACATAAGTAGACATTCATTTAATCAAGTGCAATGCATGACATGAAATGATGCTTGTAAGAGAATCAGGTTACCATGCTAAGATAACATGAAGGATGTAAAGTTGTGAATCTCATATGAAAATTGTATGATATATGTGAAGTAATTATGCCTACTAGGACTAATGGTAGATGCTATATGACTTAAGTACGCCTTTATATTATGGATTAATGTCGATTGCCTATTTTAGGTGACAATGTGATTTAAAGTAATAAGTGGAAATCTTACACCATTGATAACTATAATGTCTAGCCTATTGATTAAACATGATTATAAAATGCATGATTTATACTAAGTTAAGAATTTAAAGGGTAAGATAATGGTGATATTCATGAATGGCTAAGCCTTTAGGAAGTGAGATAAGTTGCATAACGCATTCAATTATTCTAAACATGATACCCATTAGTAAGTTTGAAGACTCTCTTAAGAATGTTATTTATTATGAAAAATATAGACGATTATCTTTATATATATGTATAGAGTTTTGTTCCCCACTAAGCTTTATAGCTTAGCACGGGTTTGTTTATCCGTGTAGGTTTCAGGATAAGCTCTAGAAGATCAGTCTTGATGTGGTTTCCTTGAGGATTTCGAGATTCTTGAAGGCCATTTATGTTATAATTATTTCATTATAAGCTTGATTATTTTATTGTGGCATGTAATTATGGCCTGTTCTATAATTATTATTATCTTTGCCTAATCTCTATTAGGTAGGATGATGATTGATGATTATCCATGGTAAAGAATTAGGGCGTTACAAACCATTTGAAAGCGGGTCTTTGATTTTTGTCCAAATTTTATTCTTGTAATAATCAGGGGAAGGCATCTGGTGCAAAGCTAAGGAATCCTAGAACATTTGAAAACTTTACAAAAGTAACCTTGCTTGGATCATCCTGAAAACTTTCCCCAATTTCGTATGTGACAGTGGACACAAAGTCCTTTGTGAGGTCAGGATAAATAAGCTCATGGCAAGCAAAAGATTTTTCCCTACCTATGCTAGTGATCGGTGTCTAGCAAGTGTAATAGATCGACTAGTAATATAGTGAAATATGGATTAAGATCCCAAATATCAAACCCAAAAGAACATATATTGCTAAGAAAAATATTTGTGTATGAATTAAATTAATCTAAAATTATTTTCCAAGTTTTTGATTCAAAGATAAGAGCTAAATTAAAATAACAAATAATAAAATAAAAACTAAAAATAGACCAACATAAATTAATAACAAAGCAATAACTTAAATATTATTGCTAAAGGAACTATCCACCTCAACTTACATTGTAATGACTTAATTAAAAAAAGAACACAATTAATTATGGAAAAACTAGTAATGAAGCCAAATATCTTATGTAAGAATATCATTTTAAGTATTAAACTCATAGATAAATCTAATATTTAGCATAAAATCCAGTTTAAAACTCCTAAAATTCTATTAAACTCTTTTGCAAGCAAATTTAACTTAATCTATTCTTAGTTCAACTTTTCTTAGACTTAACTTACTATTACAAACATATAATTACACCTTACTTAGAATATAATCATGCATTAATACCAATAAACTACCCTAAGAACATGCAAACCAACACTCTTGCATAAATCAATTATTAACTATTAATTAAAATATGTTAATCATTAATTCAATAACAACCAAAGATAAGAAGTTTCTCAAAACTAAGAAATAATCAAACTTGTATTGAAATAAAACTCAAAATAAAGTCATTACAATGAAATTATAAGGTTTCAAGTGTCCCTTAGCAAAAGTAGAAAAACTACTTACCAAACATAATGAAAATAAAACAACAATTAATGTAAAGAGATACAATACTCATGAAGATCAAAACTTTATTCTTGATGACTTCAATAAAAAGCTTGAATATTTTAAGAGAATTGTAAAAAAAACAAGAAAACGAACTTAAAACTACTATACAATTAAATAAAGAAAAACTTAACCTAAAAACTAAGAAAATTCATAATTGAAGCCATTTTCAAGTTTTGATGCTTTGGTGCTTTTATAGTTAAATAATCTTGCCAAAAGAAGAAGTTTTGTTGACTTGCTCTTCCTAATCTAAAGCTAAATCGAAATTTTGGTTGAATTAGAAGTATTTTGTCAATTGCATAATAAAACAACTCAGGAGAGTGAAGTTTTGGCCTTAGATGAGTGTGCTTATCACTCGGAAGAGTGATTATCATCTAGACCGTTGAGCTCCTTTTCATGGGTGAGTGATTTTTCTTTTTTTGGTGAGTGACTTTGTCACTTAAGAGAGTAAGTTCATCACTCAGGTGAGTGATCTCATCACTTAGCTGAGTGATGAGGCTCTATATTCCACAACAAAATTTGGCCACTTTTCCAAAATTTATAATTTTGCCCTCAAACTTATGCTTTCTTCAATTTAATCCTTTTTCTCTTAAATTTGGAATTGAAAAACACCTAAACTTTCAATTAAATCTCAAAACTAATGAAAACTAATTAATCAACTAATTAAACAATAATTCAAATAAATTAAAACTAAATTAGCTAAATTAAACACCTTAAACATATTAGAAATATACTATAATTCACACCAATTAGCTAATAGTCATCTATTCCACTTTATCTTTCATTCCAAACTTCTTTTGTAAATTCATGCCTAAATAAGCTGAACGACAAAACTGACAGTTTGATAAAATTTCATATCTCATCTTGATATCTTTTGGCACCCAGATGGGAACCTTAAGAGCTTTAGTCTATTTTTTTTCTTTCTAGGGATAGGTGGTTGACTTAACTTTGGTGGTTGACTAGATGATAGAGGCTGGTTGGATATAGGATGTACAAATTTTGCATGAGGTCATTTGGGTGCCAATGCAAGAAAAGAAGAAAGCAATCATTTCAACATAAAGGCTTAACACAGATATACCAGCTCAAATAAATTTTTGATCATATAGTCAAATTACAGTAGTTAACAATCATAAACACACAGTTTAACCTAATTCTAACCAAATGGTGACAAAGATAGCTTACAGACTCATTTAACAAACACATTGTGACAACCTAAACCTTTGTTTAACTGAAACTCCTTAACCTGAAATATTAAACTCACTTAGCTGCGTTTTTAAGCCTATTTTTTTTAATTTATAAAACCAACATATGGATTCTACAGTAAAACTTTTACACATAACTAAGTTTCTTTGATCAATACAAACTTCACAACTAATACACATAGGTACAAAACATCATGGGTAAACATAATACAATTCAAGATCATCAGTTATACTTGTGGCTCTCTTTCTTGTTGGCCATCCCACTGCAGATATAACCCCGACGAATACAATCTTTTCTGGCAACCAACATGGATAAAACACCCGTTCTAAGCTATAAAGCTTAGTGGGGAACAAAAACATGTGAAGGTCTGCTCACAGTAGTCATCGATACATACACTCAAAATGCAGCAAATGAAATATAGATTTATTATGTGAATACCACTATAATACTCTTATTCACAACACGTTGTATATATAAAAACAATGAATTATCATAGCTTAACAATTCATTTAACATACATATATCATATAATTTCTCAATATATTCTATACATTTAAACTTAAGAAACAATTTCTATGATTAAAACCAACCATGAGCACTATTAATAATAAGGTTAATTATACCTAAATGCTTACGCTGTACCTGTACTTTAAAAATATAACGTTTTCAATCAGCAATGTAATCTTACATTAAATTTACTATCCACAAATCTCTATTTTTCATATATTGATCTACATACATATATATATTCAATCATATACATATATGTGCATGCATAATCATGTATCGAGTATTGATACTCATACATATGTTACTGCATAGCAATGAGTAAAGTATCATGTATTACTTGCCTATATATCAATGTCACGTCAATTAAATAGTTTATACTTACCCAAAATAAGTATTCAACACTCGATGGCCATATATAAAGGCATATGTTAGATATGATTAATAATAATCAATCTTGCTCAAGCATCATAATGTTGTATTTATGGAAATGTAATCATATAAATTACATGTGCATGTATCATCTCTTAAGCATATTATCATTGTAGAAAAATGTACCTTTACGATTCATCGTGATTATCCTCCAAGCACCTATGTACTTAATTATATTATCACAACCTCATACTCAATTACTATAATAACTATATGTAATCAACATATTACACTTAATACATATACTTTTATTCTAGAATTAACACCTACTCATACAAATCCATATTGTTCAAGTGTCTCTTCATGCATATAAGTTCAATATCAGAATTAAATTTAGTTATACAATTTTACATACACAAAAAGCATAGGCAAATTCATGTATTTGCATGACATAGGTTCCTCTATAACATCATAGGAATTAATACACACATAATACCATAGTCACACCCTTTCTAACAAATAGTATAGAATTATCCATGTATATATATATATATATATATATATAAGTAATGATCATTATATTTGTTCAAGTATAGGCATCATACTATACTATAAACCAATTCTATTATTGACTTGATTTATAAATCTTCCATTTCACTATTATAGTCTATTAGATTCATAAGATATCTCACTTTGTGTTTTAATAACCTTAATAGTTGAATTCCTAAGTGATTTATCATTAAGTCATTAAATATTCTACTTTGAATTTAAGTAAAAATGGCAACTCAAATTCCATGGTTAAGAAATTACTCTAAAATCATAAGTTTATATGCTAAAACATTTTAATGATATTTGGTAAAGAAGACTCTAATGTTTAAGCAACTATATGAATAAAATATACCACCACATGTTCATAATAGTCTGTCCTGCCAATCAGTTTGAATCAAAGTAGTATAACCAACAAAGTATAGGCCTTATATTATCATACTTACATGATATATTTACAAAAACCATAATTATATGTGAATGCATATGCATGTCTATGTCATAATTAAGTAAAAGCATATTTCAAGATTTGAACCTATTCATATAGTAATTCGAGTACCGATAATTAAACATACCTTTCATCATGAACTTATACTTGAACATATGATCTTTAGGCAACACATCATATCACAATCATATTATCATACACATATATAATTAATAATAATTTCATAATTATTCATGGTGCAATAACTTAACTATTAATGCACAATTTCAATGATGCATAGGTATACATTCATAAACAATTTTCAATGTAAATGATACAAATCATACAAACCCCTATATAAATCCTTTGATACAAATTTATGTACACACAAGTCTATAGCTCTCGTATACTTGCATTCAAGGCCTATTTTGTTTAGTTATATGTGTATCACATGAGGGTAGCCTAATATACTGATAAAAGGGAATAAAAAGCAAAGTTATGAGAAAAAATCATGGTGTCGCACTCGTGAAAAGTGTCACGCTCGCGACCGTCTATTTGACCCCATGAATTTTCACCCTATTCCCAAAATCCTGCAAATTGCTTAACAAACTAATTTTGTACCTCATTTTTGACACAATAAACCTTCTTTTTAGAAAAAGTTTCCTTCTACAAAGTTGTAGATATGCATTTTTATTTTCTATGACATCAAACAAAATCTCAATATGAGCTCTAAATTGAGAGATATCGTCCAAATACTGAAAACTATTCATGAGTACAAGATTGCACACTAATCCAATTTTAAAGCTAGGTTATAGCCCATTTAGAAGCAGAATTAGAATGTGATTTCTTCTTATGAAATCTTTGAATGGATGTATATTTTAAGATCAAATTAGAATCATCTAAATATCTATTTTCAAACTCAAGATATTCCCATTTTTCTAAACATTATTTCTATGAGCAGTCAAGTAAACTAGTCCGCGTTCAACCCTAAATTTCATATACTTAGAGACAGATTTAGGCTTAAATTTTTCTTAAGAAGTGTAGATTTAGAAGTCTATTTTCCATAGAAATCAACCTTACATCATTGCAGATTATTTTACATAAATTTATCTCATTTTAACCACAAACTATTTTGGAACCTACATTAACAGTTCATCTAATTTTCAATAAATCATAAAAATTAGATAGAGGCAGAATTAAAGTTAGGTTTCTTCTAAAAATTTGTAAGTATATGTCTTGATTGACTATAGAAATTTGAATTGCAACATTTTGAGGTCTCTATTTTAACTTACACTAAAATTTCTGTCACAAGGTCAAAGGAATCACACTATAACTTCATATGCATTTCTTATCTTGTATTCTCTTTACTTTACTTAAGATTTCAAGTCAACCACAACATGTTCCAGTAGACAATTTCACATGCAATATGAACAACTCTAAGTTCCCATACCTGTTTTGTAACCTTAGTCTCCTTCCAAGATCTCCTTTTTCTTTCACTACTCAAAGCCAACTATAAATATCATCTCCTTCGATTTCCTACCCGCATAAAGAAATGAAGATGAAGAAAAGAAGAATCATGGTAGGTGAAGAGGATATTTAAAAGTAAAAAAAAGGAAGAGTAGAAGCACTTATACCTTAACTAAAATCAATAAGGCAAAAGATCTTCCATTACTGAAGTCAAATGCAAGAAGCTAGGGCTTTGATTGTAGATGAAGGAGTTAAATTTTGAAAGAGATGAGAAAAAAGAAAATATGAGATTCCTAAAGCATGCCATCCAAATCCACTTCCTAAAATGACAAAGCTTCAAATCTAGAGATAGGGATATAGATATAAGATAAACGAGTAAATAGAACCCATATCCCAATTCTTGATCATGTGAAGGACCTGGGAGTTATGAGTGGAATGTGTCTCCCACTCACTCTCCACTACCCCTTTTTAATGATAAAATAAGCCCCCATCACATTATAGTGGGTAAAGTACATATTAGTCCTTTTATGAGATTTTTATTTATACAATTGACCCACCAAACTACTAATCACAATTTTTACCAAAAACTTATTTCCTTTCTTTCAATTTTGATCCATTATAACTTTCTATCTTTTAAATTAACCTCATAATCACCTATATGTTAAAATTAGCATTCTACCCCTCAACCATCTTTGTCTCTTAATTCAATGAGTAGTTTAATTAGACTTTAATTTAACTTTAATCTCTATAATTAGACATTAATAATATGTTATTGCCCTTGAATTGTTCTAGGGCCTAATTTGGGTCCTTACAATTCTCTCCCCCTTTAAGAATTTCATCCTTGAAATTCATACCTGTACCCTTTACTCATATACGTCGCTGCTATCTCTATATTTCTGTCTATACTCATGTATCTATCTCAAATCACTTTCATTCAATACTATCTCTACTAGCTTCACTTGTTGTTTATAATATCACACTACTATACTTTATCACATATATAATCTATCTAACTTTATCTCTTTGTAACTATAACATACTCTAGGTTCTTTCTTTAACTTGATTCACTTCGCAAATAACCCTACCTCCAAATGAGGATAACCTTATCATATAATTATATCATTACTTTGCTCAAGGTATATCCAGTCAATTTCCTTTTTCAGTTAGGGCATGTACATGTGGTATGATACTGTTCATGTTTTGTCAAGTGATGCACAATGCTATACGATGAATGTATGCAATAGAATATAGAGGTGTATTCTCCTGTTTTGTATATCTTATGCCTCATCCCATATGAAATGTTTGCCAACGGCCCATGCCTGTTAAGGGATCATTGACATATATATACCGTGCATAAAAAACAACCGTAATTTCCTCATGACAACATCACATATGATTGATTGTTTCTATAATACATAAACTCTTCTTCCTGACTCCTATTAAAACAATTTTTTGTATATTCCATTCACACATAATCGATATTCTTAAATACCATTCATATACGCATATAATATACTATTTGATATGAATTTAAGATCCCAAGGAAAAGAATTTCATACATAAAGTTCATGTCCTCAACAATAATCTTTCAATATCGACTGACTTTAGTACTGTCACAGTGAAATAGAGATATCTGCATTGGCCAACACACTGTAACTTCTTATAACAGCTACTTTAAACACTTATAGTCTAGGAACGACTAAACCTTTGCTCTGATACCAATTGTGACAACCTAAACCTTTGTTTAACTGAAACTCCTTAACCTGAAATATTAAACTCACTTAGCTGCATTTTCAAGCCTATTTTTTTAATTTATAAAACCAACAAATAGATTCTACAGTAAAACTTTTACACATAACTAAGTTTCTTTGATCAATACAAACTTCATAACTAATACACATAGGTACAAAACATCATGGGTAAACATAATACAATTCAACATCATCAACTATACTTGTGGTTCTCTTTCGTGTTGGCTATCCCACTGCAGATATAACCCCAACGAATACAATCTTTTCTGGCAACTTACACGGATAAAACACCTATGCTAAGCTATAAAGCTTAGTGTGGAACAAAAAAATGTGAAGGACTGCTCACAGCAGTCATCGATACATACACTCAAAATGCAGCAAATGAAATATAGATTTATCATGAGAATATCACTATAATACTCTTATTCACAACAAGTTGTATATATAAAAACAATGAATTATCATAGCTCAACAATTCATTTAACATACATATATCATATAATTTCTCGGTATATTCTATACATTTAAACTTAAGAAACAATTTCTATGATTAAAATCAATCATGAGCACCATCAATAATACAGGTTAATTATACCTAAATGCTTATGCTATACCTGTACTTAAAAAATAAAACATTTTCAATCAGCAATTTAATCCTACATTCAATTTAGTATCCATAAATCTCTATTTTTCATATATTGATCTACATACATATATATATATATATATATATATATGCACAAATATAATACATGTATTAGTAAACCCAGTTAAACATGATATTCCATAAACATATGTCTTACTATACTGAAATAGACTATGATGCAATTATACTGTAACTTAGCCTGCTTAAGTTCTAAAGGTGGATAACGGGATCGGTTGATACCGAGGTATCAAAATGGTGGATAACTGAAGATATCAAAACTATGGACCCAATTAGGGCCAATTGTACGATGGACCAGTTAGAGACCCACACGAGGGAAAGTAACAACCCTAATGGGATGTACATGATCTAGTAGGATTTACTATACTTTAGACCTAAAAAGGTCAATGGTGGCAGCTGCAATATCCCTATAGAAGCCTATCTATCCATATTCTAAACACTAAGCAGGCAGTTAATTCCCTTTACTTTATTTGACATTACTTTGCTTCACTCTATTCAATCATATCCATATATATGCATGCATAATCATGTATCGGGTATTGATACTCATACACATGTTGCTGCATAGCAATGAGTAAAGTATCATGTATTACTTGCCTATATATCAATGTCACGTCAATCAAATAGTTTATACTTACCCAAAATAAGTATTCAACACTCAATGGCCATATATAAAGGCATATGTTAGATATGATTAATAATAATCAATCTTGCTCAAGCATCATAATATTGTATTTATGGAAATGTAATCATATAAATTACATATGCATGTATCATCTCTTAAGCATATTATCATTGTAGAAAAATGTACCTTTGCGATTCATCATTATTATCCTTCAAGCACCTATGTACTTAATTATATTATCACAACCTCATACTCAATTACAATAATAACTATATGTGATCAACATATTACACTTAATACATATACTTTTATTCTGGAATTAACACCTACTCATACCAATCCATATTTTTCAAGTGTCTCTTCATGCATACAAGTTCAATATTAGAATTACATTTAGTTATACAATTTTACATACACAAAAGCTTAGGCAAATTCATGTATTTGAATGAAATAGGTTCCTCTATAACATCATAGGAATTAATACACACATAATACCATAGTCACACCCTTTCTAACAAATTGTATAGAATTATCCATGTATTAAGCATGCATGCATGCAAATATATATATATATATATATATATATATATATATATAAGTAATGATCATTATATTTGTTCAAGTATAGGCCTCATACTATACTATAAACAAATTCAACTATTGACTTGATTTATAAATCTTCGGTTTCACTATTATAGTCTATTAGATACGTAAGATATCTCACTTTGTGTTTTAATAACCTTAATAGCTGAATTCCTAAGTGATTTATCGTTAAATCATTAAATACCCTTCTTTGAATTTAAGTAAAAATGGCAACTCAAATTCCACGGTTAAGAAAGTACGTACTCTAAAATCATAAGTTTATATGCTAAAACATTTTAATGATATTTGGCAAAGAAGACTCTAATGTTAAGCAACTCTATGAATGAAATATACCACCACATGTTCATAATAGTCTGTCCTGCCAATCAGTTTGAATCAAAGTAGTATAACCAACAAAGTATAGGCCTTATATTATCATACTTATATGATATATTTACAAAAACCATAATTATATGTGAATGCATATGCATGTCTATGTCATAATTAAGTAAAAGCATATTTCAAGATTTGAACCTATTCATATATTCATATAGTAATTTGAGTACCGATAATTAACCATACAAAGTCATGAACTTATACTTGAACATATGATCTTCAGGCAACACATCATATCACAATCATATTATCATACACATATATAATTAATAATAATTTCATAATTATTCATGGTGGTATAACTTAACTATTAATGCACAATTTTATTGATACATAGGTCTACATTCATAGACAATTTTCAATGTAAATGATACAAATCATGCAAGCCCCTATATAAATCCTTTGATACAAATTTATATACGCATGAGTCTATAGCTCTTGTATACTTACATTCAAGGCCTATTTTGTTCAGTTATATGTGTATCACATGGGGATAGCCTAATATACTGATAAAGAGGAATAAAAAGCAAATTTATGGGCAAAAATCATGGTGTCGTGCTTGTGACAAGTGTCGCGCTTGCGACAGTCTATTTGACCCTACAAATTTTCACCCTATTCCTAAAATCCTGCAAATTGCTTAACAAACTAATTTTGTACTTCATTTTTGACACACTAAATGGTTTTTTTAGAAATAGTTTCCTTCTACAAAGTTGTAGATATACATTTCTATTTTCTATAACATCAAACCAAATCTCAATATCAGTTCGAAATTAAGAGATATCGTTCAAATACCGAAGACTGTTCATGAGTACAAGATTGCATACTTATCCGATATTCAAGCTAGGTTATCGCCAAATTAGAAGCAGAATTAGAATGTGATTTCTTCTTATGAAATCTTTGTATGGATGTGCATTTTAACACCCAATTAGAATCATCTAAATATCTATTCTCAAACTCAAGATATTCCCATTTTTCTAAACACTATTTCTATGAGCATTCTAGTAAACTAGTCCGCGTTCAACCCTAAATTTCATATACTTAGAGGCAGATTTAGGCTTAAATTTCTCTTAAGTAGTGTATAATTAGAACTTTATATTCCATAGAAATTAACCTTACATCATTATTATCATTTTACACAAAGTTATCTCAATTTAACCACAAGCTGTTTTGGAACCTACATTAACAATTCAACTAATTTTTAATAAATCATAAAAATTAGATAGAGGCAGAATTAAAGTTAGGTTTCTTCTAAAACTTTGTAAGTATATGTCTTGATTAACTATGGAAATTTGAATTGTAACATTTTGAGGTCTCTATTTTAACTTACACTAAACTTTCTGTCACTAGGTCAAAGGAATCGCACTATAAATTCATATGCATTTCTTATCTTGTATTCTCTTTACTTTACTCAAGATTTCAAGTCAACCACAACATGTTCCAGTAGATAATTTCAAATGCAATATGAACAACCCTAAGTTCTCATACCTGTTTTGTAACCTTAGTCTCCTTCCAAGATCTCCTTTTTCTTTCACTACTCAAAACCAACTATAAATATCATCTCCTTCGATTTCCTACCCGCAAAAAGAAATGAAGATAAAGGAAAGAAGAATCATGGTGGGCGAAGAGGAGATTTAAAAGTAAAAAAAGGAAGAGTAGAAGCTCTTATACCTTAACTAAAATCAATAAGGCCAAAGATCTTCCATTACCGAAGTCAAATGCAAGAAACTAGGGCTTTGATTGTAGATGAAGGAGTTAAATTTTGAAAGAGATGAGAAAAGAGAAAATATGAACTTCCTAGAGCTTTCCATCCAAATCCACTTCCTAAAATGACAAAGCTTCAAATCTATAGATAGGGATATAGAATAAGAGGAAGGAGTAAACATAACCCACATCCCAATTCTTGATCATGTGAAGGACTTGGGAGTTGTGAGTGGAATGGGTCTCCCACTCACTCTCCACTACCCCTTTTTAATGATAAAATAAGCCCCCATCACATTATAGTGGGTAAAGTACATATTAGTCCTTGCATGAGATTTTTATTTATACAATTGACCCACTAAACTACTAATAACAATTTTTACAGAAAACATATTTCCTTTCTTTCAATTTTGATCCATTATAACTTTCTATCTGTTAAATTAACCTCATAATCACCTATATGGTAAAATTAGCATTCTACCCCTCAACCATCTTTGTCTCTTAATTCAATGAGTAGTTTAATTAGACTTTAATTTAACCTTAATCTATATAATTAGACATTAATAATATGTTAATGCCCTTGAATTCTTCTAGGGCCTAATTTGGGTCCTTACACATATGCCAAGATAAAGTCAAGCATATTGTTAAAAGTAACATATGTCATATGTAAAGTGCAAAATGAATGAGATCAACATGTTTGAAACCTAAATAATCAATAGTTTATTCAATTGATCTGGAGATGTGAAATTAGCAACAAAATTTGACATTAATATGTTCAACCACTCTTGAAAATCAACACCCCAAAATAAAATGTGCTGTTAATGATCAATACAAAGCATAACTGAAGCACATGAAGCATAAGGTAATAGTTTTAACAAGATCATAGCCATCATATGAGAAAATATCATGAAGCCATTCAACAAGCAAAAGCATGAAAAAGGCATTAAGTATGGATGAACATGCTCCTCGAAGCATGCCATGAACAAGCATTAAGCAAAGAATTTTTGTGCGAACAAGTTGGGCATTAAACTTGAGAAGCAAAATGAAAACTAATAATAACATTTTTGAACTACTTAAGTCAACAAAATTTTTCAAGATAAAACAACAAAAGCATACTGGCCAATTTCCTAAGTTTAAAGCCTAAAGTCCCTTTTCACATGTATAGTCAATAACCCAACAAACATTAATTGAATCATCAACCCTTACCTACTCCTCCAACAACTGACATTCAGTAATGATCTCCTAAGAAAAAAATCAATTCAAATAGTATTGCCAAAAAGAATAAGAGAGGTTCAAATAAGTAACCATAACAAATTAGTAGACAAAATCAGAATAGATACCAGTTTCATGCATATTGTGAGTAAAAAGCATTAAAGCTATCATAAGTTATAGTCATTTAGTATAACAACATCTTATGAAAAGGCATCTAACTGGGTTTCAATGTACACACAAACATGCTTTCACTCAAATAATTGAAATGGTGCTTTATGTAGCATTAAATAGTGCTTAACAAAATTCGAAGGTGTTTTAATGTCATCTAGATTAAAATGAATCAATACCCAAATCCTTTTTCATAAAGAAGGATAAAAACACAAAATCAAGAGGTCTTTAGACCTAAATTGCATGAAAATAACAAATACATGGCTACATTGGCAAACACATGCCTCAAGCCTACACTTCCTCAAAACAAGCCACTCCCTTTAAAATAACGACTAGCAGTAATCGTACACTATCAAGTAAGCCTTCCAAAATTGAGTTAAACCTAAGAAAAATAATCTAGCATTTATTCTTATTTCAAAAATGACTAATAAGATATACCAGGAATGGTCAAACCAATTATTTATGCCTGCCTCTATTTATACTATCATACTAACCTTATGCATTAACTTAGGAAAAGACAATCAATAGAATTAATTAAACACCCATTAACATTAATCATTAGTTTAGATACACCAACTCATACACCAAACATTTGCAAAATAATGAATTTCCTTAATCTCATGCAAAGTCAAATGACATGAACCAAAAACTAATGGATGTTAACACCCTATGCCAAATAATGAAAGGCCAACCTGATGTGCCTAAATGATAGCATATAAATAAAAGGTAAATTCCTCTTTTAGGCATTTAATCAAATAGTTGGCATGTATTGGAGCAACATAGCAAAATTGAGTGATTTTTATACATATTAAACTCCCAAATCAGAATTTATGAAGAGTAAATTAAGAATCGTCCATAAATTCATCAACAAGCATTGAAAATTGATAACAAAATCTTGAATTAAAGATAAAGAATGGTGAGTACATATCTGTAAATGAACCTCTCACATGCAAAATTGCTTAAAAATAAAAATCATAACATATTATATACCACAAATAGCAAAAAAATCTAGTGAATCGAAGAAATAAAACCCACAAGTAGTAGAAATTGAACATTAGGGCTTCTTAGTATTTATGCAATGAAGATATGTGTTAAACACATAAATGGAAATAAAAGAAAGGTAATATAGAACAAAAATAAAAGAGAAACAAACAAAAATTAAGTAATAAACAAATAAACAAAAATAAAATCACTAAAAGAATGAAAAACAAATACTAATTACTCATTACAATACCAAAAATAAACAAAAAGAAAATACAAAGAGTGGGAAAACTTACTTGATGTTGGTCGATAAAAAATAGGGAATAAAATGCTAGAATAAAATTTGACAAAATAAAGAGAAACACAAAAAAAATGAAGAGGAATGTTAGGAAAGAAAAAGGAAATGAAATTTGTAAAAGAAAAGACACAACAAGGAAAGTAGAAAAATAAAATAAAGAAAATAAATTAAATAATGAAGAAGAACAAAGGAGCTCACAGCCTAAAAATGGGATGAAGAAAATAGAAGATGAAGAAAATCGGGAGAAGAAGCTAGAAAGAAAGATGAAAACTATAAAAATGAAAAGAAAATGAAAAGGTGGCAGTAAAAATAGGGTTTTTAAATTAAGGTTTTAGAGGGGTCATAGTTAGTAATAAAAAGTGACTATAAGATAATTCACTTTTCACTGCTGGGCTAAAAAATTACAAGTCACAATCAACAGTAAAAACCTACTAACCGTGAGGTAATAATTTTCTAGTCCATAATGTAACTACATTCTATGTCACAGTGAGCACAAAAATCCTTATGATCGTGACCTATTAATTCTAAGATATAGAACAAAAAATGCAATGATGTCATGGTCAGTACTATAAACCTACTCACCATAACCTAAGACTTTTTTGCATCCAGAAATAAAACTGTCCCTATGTCACGACCAATAGTAAAAATCTACTGATTGTAAGGTACAAAAATAACCCAAAATCTTCTTCTTTGCAAATTCTTTTGGTCACTAAATTGAATTTCTATAACCACCGTAACAAACAAAAACTCAAAATTATGACATCTGATCTAAAATCTCTTAAACCACAAACCACACAAACTACAACTGTAAAACAAAATAAAATTAAGAGTCAAGAAAAAGTTTTGCATTTACCAAGTCCGTAGATGGACTTTTAAATACTATCAAGGATCTGATAAGGTGGCAATCACTGAATCTCCCTCGAATTTGATTCAAAATAAGGCTTTATGTGATGTCTATTCAACTTGAACTCCCTCTCATCTCTCGTGTGCTTTAGTGTCACCACTCCAAACTTGTTTTCTCTTATGACTTCAAAAGGCCCTTTCCACATGGACTTTTACTTTTTAGGAAATAATCTAAACTTACTATCATACAGAAGCACCTTTATCTTAGGTACAAACTATTTTTTCATCAACCTTTGATTATGTCACTTCTTGGTGTTGTCTTTATATTTCTTTGCATGATTATATGCCAAAAACATTAGCTATTCCAATTAATTCAATTATAAAGCCCTACACTTTCTTGCACTATCAAGATTAAAATTTAAGAATTTGGTGGCCCAATAAGCCTTATGTTCCAGTTCAACCGGTAAGTGATAGGACTTACCAAATACTAACCTAAAGGGAGACATCCTTATAGGATTCTTAAATGTTATCCTAGATGCCCACAATATTTCATCTTGCTTAAGGTACCGATCGTTTCTAGAGGCATTCATCATTTTCTCCAAAATAGATTTAAGTTTCTGATTCGATACTTTAACTTGACCATTAGCTTGGGGATGGTATGGGGTAGTGACCTTATGCCTAACTCCAAACTTTTTCAGCAAAGATTTAAATTGATGGTTAACAAAATGTTTACCACCATCATTAATTATGGCTCTAGGTGCTGTATATCAGGTGAATATATTCTTTCTTTGGAATTTTAGCACCACTTTGGCATCACAAGTCCTAGTGGCTACAACTTTTACCCATTTGCTCAACTAGTCTACTACCACTAAGATATATTCAAACCTATAGGACATTAGAAAAGGTCCCAAGAAATCTATATCCTATAAATTAAATAATTATACCTCAAGCATATTGGTTAATGACATTTCATCCCTCCTAGAAATATTACCTATCCTTTGAGATTGATAACAAGTTTGAATATACATTTTCACATCATTAAATATCCTAAGATAATAAAATCCAGAGGAAAGAATTTTTGATACCATTCTATTTGGCCCATGGTGTCTACCGATTTCTCCGTAATGACATGCTTTAATGATCTCTGCTTGCTCCTAATTTTGTATGCATCTCCTCAACACTTAATTAGCACATAATTTAAAAAGATAGGGGTAATCCCATATGTAGTGCTTTGCATCAGCTTTCAATTTCTACCTCACTACCATTTGTAATCTATTGGCATATATCTACCTATAAGAAAATTTGCTAAATTAGCAAACCAAGGAACAACAACTTCACATTTAATTAAAGCACATATATGTTAAGGAACAAGTCTAAAATCTCCCCTTTCTTATGTGCTTATGCTTGAGTTGAGATAAATGATCTGCCATAAAGTTTTTTGCCCTTTTTTATCCTTGATTTCTAAGTCAAATTCTTGAAGAAGGAGTACCCATTTAATCAGCCTCAATTTTGACTTCTTATTGGCAAAGAGACATCTCAATGCCATATGATCAAACAACACCATAATTTTTGCACCCAATATGTAAGGCTTGAACTTCTCAAGTGTGGAGACAATTGCAAGAAGTTTTTTATTTAGTTGTGGTGTAATTAACCTAAGCTCCGATCAAGGTATGACTTTCATAGTAGATTGCATGAAATACTTTCTCCTTCCTTTATCCTAACATTATTCACACTTCAAGGTCGCTCGCATCACACATTAGCTCAAATGGTAAACCCCAATCTAGAAAGACAATCACAGGAGCTGAAATGGGCCTTTTTTTTAATATGTCCAAAACTTGTAAGCACTTATCAGTAAAATCAAAAGAAGCTCTTTCATCAACAAATTTGATAAAGGTTTGGCGATCATAGAAAAATCTTTAATAAATATATGGTAAAAACCCATATGACCTAAAAAGCTCCTAACTACTTTGACACTTGTTTGGGGTTAGAGTTTCTCAATTATCTATACTTTATCTCTATTTGCCTTTATCCCTTTTTTAAAAATTTCATGCCCCAACATTATTCCTTTCATCACCATGAAGTGAAATTTCTCCCAATTCAACACTAGGTTAGTTTCCTCACACGTACCTAGCACTAAATCGAGGTGCTTAAGATAGCTCTCAAAGTCTCTCCCATACATGGTGAAGTCATCCATAAAAATCTCTACAAATTTCTTTATGAAGTCATGGAATATTGCCATCATGCATCGGTAAAATGTAATCGATGCATTGCATAACCCAAAGGGCATTCTCCTATAGGTAAAAGTGCTATAAAGGCAGGTAAAGGTTGTTTTCTCTTGGTCCTTAGGTTATGTGGAGATTTGTAAATATCCTAAATACTCATCTAAAAAATAATAAAACATATTCCCTACTAGCTTCTTTAACATCTGATCAATAAATGGCAAGGTTCTTCTTCTACTTCTTGCCTTTAGCAGAAGTGACAACCATGACACTTTTTGAATCATTCTTGAAGGATCTATCAACTATTTTGAGCATATTGAATAAATCAAGAATGGTTACTTGGATCTTATTCATGTTGAAGTTAAGCACGAAAGGTGCAAAACTTGGAGCCAACGTGTACAAGATTAAATCTATGTATAGATCATTATCCATTATATAGCCAAGTCTACTTAAATGCTCAATATACCTATACATCTTTAATGAATGAGCAGCAGTCGAAGTGCCTTCCACTATTTTGCAGCTAAATAGAGCTCGAGCAATCTCATATTGTTCAGTTATAGCCTAAGAAGAATAAAGCTCCTCTAGATGCAAAATGATGTTCTAGCATCCATCATCTCATGTTGCTTCTGAAGCTCTAAGGACATAGCACCCAGCATCAGACATCCCACTACTTCACTATCCTCCATGTATTTTCGATAAGTACCCTTGATCTCATCAATGGCATCATCTGATGAAAGTGGTGGTGGATTTTATCCAAGATATAATGGATCTTTTCATCTCTGAGAATAATTCTCACTTATTTGATCTAGTCAGAATAATTGTTGGCAACCAGCTTATTATCCAAGATTGATCGTATATTAATGTTTGATGTGCTCATGATGATGACCTATATGTGAAAAAGAAAACATATGAGAGTATGTTCATATATATGTATGCATTAATTAGGTCTTTAATTAATCCATTTACTCCTACTATTTTATTGCGAATTAATAGCCCTCACTATATAATCCGAGAAAACCTGATGATTTTCTTTGTAGGCCAATATCCAATCCTTGATATGTAATTTAACATTGACAGTGGTCAACAAGCCAAACTCCATACCCTTGAAAGGTAGGTATCTCTATACCAATTGTGTCTCTACACAACTATTGGATCATTAGGTTATCATTTCTTGATACATGCATATCATATATGGATTCCTTAATCTTGCCTCTAGAACTATAATTAGCCTTGATTGTGGTTAACAAGCTAATGGGCTAGCTAAGATGACCCATTTAATTAGATTCGAACATATTCGATATAATGTGAGCTTGACTGTGGTCAATAACCCACACTATAAAGAACTCTGGTTGCCCTCCAATTAATGGAAGGCTTATATACCTTAGTATTAGTTTGAGGGATTTTAGTTAATTAAGTCTCATCATACATGGTTGGCATACATTGGTATGCATCCTACATCTATCACATAAATATAAACATACAAATATGGCATAGTTATGGACTTTACTACATTGATCTCCTAGAGCCAAAAGGGAAATCAAAAGGTCAAACCTAGGTAATATGCATGATTCAAACAAGAAAAAACAATTACATTATCTTTAATCATGTTAGATCTCCATCTGGCCCATCTTCTCCTTGATAGTGGTCTCCATTTCTATTTCTTATTCTAATTTAAGTAATCTAATTACATATTATAATTTGAAAAAGAAATACAAACCAAATACAAGTGGTCGGGACATGAAAGTCCTTATTGGGCCGAAACATGTATTATGCTCAATCACATTGGGCCTTTGTCCATAACTATCCATCATGCTAATCATACATCCTTATATGCATTTCTAATGCATAAAGTAAAACCATATAATTGAATACAAACTATGTTTCAACTCTTGAAACTTACTTTTGAGTTATTTTAATAATGTGATCAAATTAGGAAACTTTTTCCATTTTGGAAACTTTCATTTTAGGAAACCTTTTTGCATGCATGTGTTCATTCCTTAATTATAAATTGAATTGATTATTAATTTATTATTCAATTAATTAATCATATTAAATAATTAAAAAATTAATTTTAGGCTTAAAACAAAGAGTAGGTTGAAACCCATAAATTTAAACCCTAAAGTGTGTTCACACACAAACTAGTTTTGTGTCTATTAGACCATTTGGACCTTTTGGAATGAGCAAAGCCCACTCCAGCACTTAAAACCCATTAATAAACTTAATTAAAGTCTATAATATTTAATTTAAATAAGCTCCTTTGGCCTACCAAGTCATTCACTAATTTAAATCAAGTCCGTAAATATAATTAAGCCCATTAAGTGGTTTTAATGAATTAAAATTAATTCAAGGCCTATTTTACTTAATCAAATTAATTAAAAATACATTAATATATCAGATATATCAATTTTAAAAGATTAAAAATAATTCTAAACATGAACTTACTAAGAACACACGAAGAACACCGATTTATCAAACTTTTTGATTAAACTAGTTTTCATGCAAAACTTGTTCGATTTTATTTTTGTTTGATCCTATGGCTTAATATCACATATTAAACACATAAATTATCATCAAAATAATTTTACAGTGGGTTAATAAAAATTTAATTTAGAGCAGCCACTAAACTTTATTGAAAAATAAAACTCATTCACGCCAAACACAATGATTCATTTCTCAAAAGAATCATTTTATTTTTCATTTTATATATTTGATCACATACATCCAGAAATCAATATTTCTCATTCATGAACAATCAAATCTGATATTTTATAGTTCATGAAACAAATAACTCAAAAATAAAAATTATTCTACGAATAATATAGAATTGTAGATTCATGGCAAAACCATTTCTTTCATACCATGTTGGAAATTATCGGTTACATACATCACATGTATAAACGAAAAATAAAATTTTTAACCAATAGATCTGATCTTACCATAAATTTACAATATAATTATGAATGAGAATAAGATAAATCACCTTTGATTTTTATTGAACAGTTGATTTTCCTTCTTACTGGATTGTCGCAAACAATAATGTCCAAAATATAACACCTCCAATTAGTAATCCACACTAGAGAAGGAACAAATGATCCAAGATTGATGGAGTTACAAGGCTATCCAAAATTCCTTGATGCTAGGAAGGAATGAGGATGGCAGCTAGGGGTAGAAAAATGAAAGAGAATGTTTATTTTCTTTTAATGTTCACTTAACCTTAAATCCCTTTAACTTGGATTTTTATAGCTAGGTTAAAAATCCAACTTCATAATGGGATTGGGCTCTTTAAAATTATTGGAGAAATATTAAACAGGATTTTGAAATTATTAATAATTTATTTGGGCTTAATTACATCCAATTTAAATCCTTTCATAAAGGACTATGCACAAAACCCATACATTAGGCCCTTCATGCTTACACTTGAATTTAATCACCCAAATGAATTCCAAATCCATCCAAATTAAATATGTAGGCTCCATAATACTTATAAAATATATTTAATTTGTCTTGGTCCAAGAATTAGGCCTTTAAAGCCTTCTATATGGTTTTGGCGTGTAACCCTACCTCTAGAGGGTTTCTATGCCAAAACCAATTATCTGGGCCTCTTTAATTTCTCTAGTAGATCTATTAATTATTATATCAGCCCTATAACACTTATAGTGCAATAATAATTAATTATGAAATACAATATTTCAATTAACTCCATTTTGCAGAACATTTCTAAAAAGTTATCGAACAATTCTACTTGATCATAATTAATTAAACTCTTTAATTAATTATTCTCTAATTCATTTCTCTTCTCCTATAATAATATCAAATATTATTATCCTTATCATTTTACCATTTTATCCTTTACTCTATATGTGTGTGACCTATTAGGTTCCTATCCATATTGGTAGTATAATATGTAATTATGAGTTCTAATCAAAACTCATATGATTTAAACTTCTTTAAATCATTTTATCAAACCCTTATTGATATTTATGATACACTATTATAAAAATCATGAGCGGCCTCTAGCTAGGCATTATGACTACCCAAATATCAGGAAAGTCAAGTGGTTTGACTGTACCCTTCTATAGAAACAGTTACAGTACAATTACTCCTTTCACCACTCTTATCTCAATTAGATTCTAAGTATGGATTTCTGTCAACTCATATAAATCTAATTATGTATGTTCTATTAATTTAACCATTTTCCCAAAATGCCCTTCATGGATCCCTATCCATCTTGGCATATTACTCTGGCCAGAGATTCTCTGAACAAGACAATTATAGAATCATGAGAGATAACTTCCCTTAATAAATCCGGGATGGTGAATCCTTTATCGATTACTCAACTATCTTCAAGTAGGTCATGATATACCCAACCTCCTAATTATGTTTCACTCCCAGTTAAAAGTAATCAATTATGGAGTAAAAGTATATCACTTACTACTTAAGATAACCTTGGTGATCTCAAGTCTAAAGATACTTGCACAACTGCTATGAAGAGATTCCTCACTGACATAGATTTAATATCCATGTGAGGATTCTCTTGTATGTATCTAATGAACTTGTTCTTCTAACAAGCATCCACATGTTAGCTTTGATTATCTTCCATAATCACAGTTATGAGAACCACTACTTGAACCATTCAAGAAGCATAACATGTGCTAGTCTATCCGAATTAACAATGTCCTATCTTGTTAATTCTATGACTAGGGATATTTAGATATTAATGTTAGAGAGTATGCCCTAGAGCCCATGTAATAGGGATGTTTTTCATATGTATGAAATTTATATTCTTAATAAAAGGCATCATTTATTTATTAATGCTGTGTTTGAATACATGAGTTTGTAAATCTTAAATTAATAAATGAAGTCCTAGATATTATAAACACAGTGCAAAGGCAATCATGAAGGTGTTCATGATGTGAGATGTCTATCGCATGCAAATGTGTTAATATCTAAATATCCCTAGTCATAGAATTAACAAGATAGGACATTGTTAATTCGGACAGACTAGCACATGTTATGCTTCTTGAATGGTTCAAGCAATGGTTCTTATAATTGTGATTATGGATGATAATCAAAGCTAACATGTGAATGCTTGTTAGAGGAACAAGTTCATTGGAGACCTGCAAAGAGAATCCTCATATGGATAATAAATCTATGTCAGTGAGGAATCTCTTCATAGCGGTTGTGCAAGTATCCTTAGACTTGAGATCACCAAAGTTATCTTAAGTAGCAAGTGGTATACTTTGACTCCATAACTGATTACTTCCAACTGGGAGTGAACATAGTTAGGAGATTGGGTATATCATGACCTACTTGAAGATAGTTGAGTGATTGACAAAGGATTCACTATCCCAGATTTAACAAGGGAAGTTATCTCGCATGATTCTATAATTGCCTTGTTCAGAGAATCTCTGGCCAGAGTAATATGCCAAGATGGATGGAGATCCATGAAGGGCATTTTAGGAACAATGGTTAAATTAATAGAACATACATAATTAGATTTATATGAGTTAACAGAAATCCATACTCAGAATCTAATTGAGATAAGAGTGGTGAAAGGAGTAATTGCACGGTAACTGTTTTCTATGGAAGGGTACAGTCAAACCACATGACTTTCCTGACATTTGGGTAGTCATGATGCCTAGCTAGAGGCCAATCATGACTTGTATAATGATGTATCAAAATATCAATAGAGATTGATAAAATGATTTAAAGGAGTTTAAATCATGTGAGTTTTTGAATAGAACTCATAATTACATATTATACTGCCAACATGGACAGGAACCCAATAGGTCACACACATATAGAGAAAAAGGGTAAAATGGTAAAATGACAAGGATAATAATATTTGATATTATTATAAAGGTAGAGAGGAGAATATGATAATAATTAATTAAAGAGTTTAATTAATTATGATCAAATAAAATTGTCCGCGGAACTTTAGAGAAATGTTCTGTAAATTGGACCTAAATGAAATAATGTATTTCATGATTTATTATTATTATTATCTTATAAGTATTATAAGACTACTATAATTGTTATAGGACTGATATAATAATTAATAGGACCATTAGAGAAATTATAAAGGGCCAAAGGAATGAAGAAGTTGGAGGAAGCCCTCCAGAAGAGGGCTACACGCCAACTCCATACAGAAGGGTTTAGAGGGCTTTTTCTTGGACCAAATTAATTTATATATGTTACATAAGTGTTATGAAACTCACATATTTAATTTGGTTGGATTTGGAATCAATTTGGGTATTTAAATCCAATTAGATGCACAAAGGGCCTAGTTTGTGGATTTTGTGCATGGTCTTTTATGAAAAGATTTAATTTGGATTTAATTAAGCCCAAATGATTATAATTAATTCCAGAGGCCCAATTAATAATTATCCAGCAATTTTAAATAGCCCAATCTCATTAAAGAGCTGGAATTTTAACCTAACTATAAAAGGCCAACTAATGAGAATTAGGGTTAAGTGATTAAAACAAAAGGAAAGTCTTTTTCTCTTAATTCTCTCTCCCTTTTGTGCCACTTCCATTGCTAGCCTTGACCGGTGTCTAGCAAGTGTACTAGATCGGCTAGTAATACAGGGAAATATAGATTAAGACCACAAATATCGTACCCAATGGAACATGGATTGCTAAGGATAATATCTATGTATGGATTAAATCAACCTGAGATTGTTTCCCAAATGTTTTTTGATTTGAAAGCAAAAATTAAACAAAATAAACAATTAAACAAAATAAAAGGTAAAACATGAATTAAAAACAAAACAGTAACTGAAATTCTTTTGCTAAGGAAACTATCCACCTTAACTCTCATTGTAATGACTTAAATTCAAAGAATAATACCAGTGATTATGGAAAAACTAGTAATAAAGCCAGATATCTTTATTCAAGTCTATCATTCTTAGTATTAAAACTCATAGACAAATCTAATACTTAGCATGCAAATCTACTTTTAACTTCCTAAATATTCATTGAAGCCTTTCTCAAGTAATTCAATTCCAATTCATTCTTGATTCTTCCTCTCTTAGTATTAACCAATAAAATTCATACATAATCATCTCATATTTCGATAATAATCATGCATAAACATTAAAGAGTTAATCCAAGAACATGCAAATCATTAACTATGTCAAAACCAATTTTTAGTTATTTATTCAATAAACCAACAATCAATCTCAACTCAATCAAGGATAAGAATATGCTTAAAACCAAGAAATAATCAACCGATATTGAAATTAAGCTCAAAATAAAGTCATAACAATGAAAATTCAAGATTTCAAGAATCCATTAGCAAAAGTTAAAGAAAACTACTCAAAAGACATGGTTAAAACTAAAAACAAAAGCTTGAATAAAAACTTGAAAACTAAGAACGTAAAAGATAAAACTTTAAGAAAAACAAAACTAAACTAAGGATCTGATCTCTATATATCTCTTTCTTCTGTGTTTTGGGGCTCTATTTATAGGCAAAAACGTGGTAGATTTCTTCCAAAATTGCAGAATCAGAATAGGAAAGGAAGTCTGCTCAAAACAGGAAGTCTGACGAATCCTTCGCGCAATGGGAGAGTAAAATCACGTGGCCATGCATCCTTTTGCATTGAGGAACACGTGGTCACGTGTTCCTTTCCTTCCTCACACGTGGCGACGTGTGAATTTGGCCTTGAACACACGTGGTCGCGTGTACTATTTCTTTCCTTCTTTGATTTTTCACGTGGTCACGTCCTTTTTCTCTTATTCCTTCTTTTCTACTTCACATGGCCACGTTACCCTTCACTTTACTCTTACACGTGGTCACGTGTAAATTCCTTCAATATCTTCACGTGGCCACGGCTCCATCCTCTGGACTAAGAGCTAGTTTTCTCGCTTAAACTTCCAATATTTACGCTTTTGGCCCAAAACTTTGCACTTTTCACATTTTAAGCCCTTTTTCATCATTTTAGCCCTTAAAATCATGCAAAACACAGAATTAACTCTAAAAACACAAAACTAACAAATTAAACTCAAAATTAAACCTAATTAACACAAAATTAACTCAATCAAACACATAAAAACATACTAAAAACATCGTATAATTCACTATTATCAAGCCTCTTGGATTTCGGCCAGCCCTAGTTGAACACCAATTTGTTGGTTCAATTTATCCCTCTCTAGTGTGGATTACTCATTGGAGGTGTTCGATTTTGGACACTGTGGTTTGCGACAACCCGGTTCGAAGTAAAATCAACTGTTCAACAAAAATCAAAGGTGATTTTCTTATTCTCATATAGTTATATTGTGTATTCATGGCAAGATCAGAACTAATGGTTAAAAAATTTTAAAATTCCGCTCATGTATGTGATGCATGTAACCGTTAAAATCTAACATGGTATCAGAGCCACGGTTTTGCCGTGGATATACAATTCTATATTTTTCTGCGGAATAAGTTTTTGTTTTGTTTTGATTTATTTATTTCATGAACTTTAAAATATTAGATTTGATTGTTCATGAATGAGAAATATTGATTTCTGGTTGTATGTGTGATCAAATAAATTTGGTGGAAATAAAAATGAAATTTTTGAATAATTAAGATTAGGGTTTGGCGTGAAACTCATTAGGGTTTGGCGTGAAACCCTAGGTAATGTAGGGGCTGTTCTAATTTAATTTCTTATGGATCCATTTTAAAATCATTTAGATGATATTTTATGTGTTTAATATGTGATATTAAGCCGTAGGATCGAACGGAATTAAAATTGAACAAGTTTTGCATGAAAACTAGTTTTGTCAAAAAGTTCGATAAATTGGTGTTCTTCGTGTGTTCTTGATGTGTTCATGGTTAGAACGACTTTTGATCTTATAAATCTGATATATATGATATATTAAAGTGTTTTAATTAATTGGATTAATTAAAATGGGCCTTAAATTAATTTGATTAATTTAATTCATTAAAACCACTTAATGGGCTTAACTATGTTTACGGACTTGGTTTAAATTAGTGAATGACTTGGTGGGCCCAAGGAGCTGATTTAAATTAACTATTATAAACATTAATTAAGTTTATTAATGGGTTTTAAGGACTGGAGTGGGCTTGGCTCATTCCAAAAGGCCCAAATGGTCCAAATGACACAAAACTAGTTTGTGTGTGAACACACTTAGGGTTTTTCTTCTGTGGGTTTCGGCCTACACTTGTTTTAAGCCCAAAATTGATTCTTTTAATTATTTAATATGATTAATTAATTAAATAATCAATTTATAATTAATTAATAATCAATTGGATTGATTATTAAGACAAGAACACATACATGCAAAAAGGTTTCCTAAAATGAAAGTTTCCAAAATGGAAAAAGTTTCCTAATTTGATCACATCATTAAATAACTCAAAATATAGTTTCAAAGGTTTAAACAAAGTTATTAATCCATTTATTTATGCATTAGAGAGGCATATAAGGGTGAATGATTAGCATGATGGTTAGTTATAGACAAAGCCCAATGTGATTGAGCATAATGCATGTTTTGGCCCAATGAGGACTTTCATATCCCGGCCACTTATTTTTGGTTTGTATTTTTTTCAAATTGTAATATGTAATTAGATTACTTAGATTAGAATTAGAAATAGAGATGGAGACCAATATCAAGGAGCAAGATGGGCCGGATGGGAGATCCAACAAGCTTGAAGATAATGTAATTATTTTCTTGTTTGAATCATGCATACTACCTAGGTGTGACCTTTTGATTTCCCTCTTGGCTCGGGGAAATCAATGTAGTGAAGTCCATAACTATACCATATTTTTATGCTTATATTTATGTGATAGATATAGGATGCATACCAATGTATGCCAACCATGTATGATGAGACTTAATTAACTAAAACCCTCAAACAAATACTAAGGTATATAAGCCTTCCATTAATTTGAGGAGAACCAAAGTTCTTTATAGTGTGGGTTGTTGACCACAGTCAAGCTCACATTATATCGAATATGTTCAAATCTAATTAAATGGGTCATCTTAGCTAGCCCATTAGTTTGTTGACCACAGTCAAGGCTAATGGTTCTAGAGGCAAGATTAGGGAATGCATATATGATATGCATGCATCAAGAGTTGATAACCTAATGATCCAATAGTTGTGTAGAGACACAATTGGTATAGAGATACCTACCTTTCAAGGGTATGGAATTTGTCTTGTTGACCACAGTCAAGGTCAAATTACATATGAAGGATTGGATATTGGCCCACTAAGAAAACCATCGGGTTTTCTCGGATTATATAGTGAGGGCTATTAATTCGCAATAAAATAGTGGGAGTAAATGGATTAATTAAAGACCTTGTTAATGCATACATATATATGAACATACTCTCATATCTTTTATTTTTCACATCTAGGTCATCATCATGAGCACATCAAATATTAATATACGATCAATCTTGGATAACAAGCTGGTTGGCAACAACTATTCTGACTGGATCAGGCAAGTGAGAATTGTTCTCCGGGCTGAAAAGATCCATTATGTCTTGGATAAAGATCCACCACCACTTCCATCAGATGATGCCATTAATGAGATCAAAGGCATTTATCGAAAATACATGGAGGATAGTGAAGCAGTAACATGTTTGATGCTGGGTGCTTTATCCTCGGAGCTTCAGAAGCAACATGAAATGATGGATGCTAGAACCATCGTTTTGCATCTAGAGGAGCTTTATTCTTCTCAGGCTAGAACTGAGCAATATGAGATTGCTCGAGCTCTATTTAGTTGCAAAATGGTGGAAGGCACTTCAGCTGCTACTCATGCATTGAAGATGTATGGGTATATTGAGCATTTGAGTAGACTTGGCTATGTTATGGATAATGATCTATACATAGATTTAATCTTGTACTCGTTGGCTCCAAGTTATGCACCTTTCGTGCTTAACTTCAACATGAACAAGATCCAAGTATCCATTCCTGAGTTAATCAACATGCTCAAGACAGCTGATGGATCATTTAAGAAGGATCCAAAAAGTGTCATGGTTGTCACTTCTGCTAAAGGCAAGAAGCAGAAGAAGAAGAAGATAACCAAGGTGCAGCCAAAGAATGGTGGGATCTCCAAGAAGAAGGTTGCCAAGAAAGAGAATCCCAAAGGAACTTGCTTCCATTGTGGAAAGGATGGTCATTGGAAGCGTAACTGCAAGGCCTATCTAGATTCTCTCAAGGAGAAGAAGCAAGCTGATGCTTCTACTTCAGGTATTCATATGATTGAAATTAATACTTATTCTATTGCTTCAAAACAATCTTGGGTATTAGATACCGGATGTGGATCTCATTTATGTAATGATCTACAGGGGCTTAGAAGCTTTAGAAGAGTTGGAAAGGTAGAGATATGTTTGCAGTCAGCTACTGGACAGAACATCTCTACAACAGTTGTGGGGACTTACTATTTGCCTCTTCCTAGTGGATTAGTAATGGAATTAAATAATTGTTATTATGTTCCAGCCTTATCCAAAAGTATTATTTTCTTTCAGTCGTTTGATGAACGATTATGATATTTCTTTGAAGGACAAATGTTGTTACATTTTTAAGAACAATATGTTTTATGCAAAAGCTATCATTGAGAATGGTATATTTGTTCTTGATTTAATTAAAGAAGTACATAATGTGAATACCAAGAGAATGAAACATGATAATCTGAATACCTCATACTTACGGCATTGTCGTTTAGGCCATATAAATGAAAAATGCATGACCAAGTTACACAAGTCATGTGATTTGGGATCATTTGATTATGAATCATTTGATACATGTGAATCTTGTTTATTGGGAAAAATGACAAAAGCTCCCTTTATTGGTAAAGGAGAACGAGCTAAAATGGTTTTGGACTTAATACATTCAGATGTATGTGGTCCAATGACTACACACGCCAGAGGAGGTTACTCCTACTTCATTATTTTCATAGATGATTATTCCAGGTTTGGATACATCTATCTAATGAAATATAAGTCTGAAGCATTTGAAAAGTTCAAAGAGTTCAGAAATGAAGTAGAGAAACAAACTTGGCAAAAATATTAAAACACTTAGATCAGATCAAGGTGGAGAATACTTCAGTCAAGAGTTTCAAGATTATCTTAGAGATAATGGGATTTTATCTCAATGGACTCCTCCATATACACCACAACACAATGGTGTATCTGAAAGGAGAAATCGAACACTATTAGATATGGTTCAATCAATGATGAGCCGAGCAGACTTGCCTAAGTCTTTTTGGGGATATGCACTAGAAACTGCTGTTTATGTGTTAAACAGAGTTCCTAGTAAATCGGTTGATGTTACTCCATATGAGATGTGAAATAACAAGAAACCCACGCTTTCTTATATGAAAGTATGGGGCTGTCCTGCTTTTGTGAAGAGGACAATGTCAGACAAACTGGATGTTAAGTCTGACAATTGTTTATTTGTGGGATATCCAAAAGAAACGTTTGGATATTATTTCCATCATCCCTTAGAACAAAAGGTGTTTGTTTCAAGGCATGCTGTCTTCTTGGAAAGAGAATTTCTCCTACGAAAGGACAGTGGGAGTAAAATTGAGCTTGGTGAAGTTCAAGACCCACAAATAGAAGTTGATCAACCGATTGAACCCGAAACTGAGTTTCATAATGATGAGATTACAGTTGAAACTGATTATACACAAAATCCTAGAAGATCTACTAGGATGCGTTCTATCCCTGTGAGATATGGATTTCACGTTGATTCGGATAGAGGCATAACTGTAGTAGAGGACAATGAGCCTAAAAGCTATCAAGAAGTTTTGAACAGTTCAGAACGTGATTTATGGCTTAAGGCTATGCAGTCCGAAATGGACTCAATGTATGAGAATAAAGTATGGACTTTAACTCAACCACCTGAAGGGATAAAACTCATAGGGTGCAAATGGGTCTTCAAAAAGAAGACTGACATGGAAGGTAATATAGTTACCTATTGACCGGTGTCCAGCAAGTGTACTAGATCGGCTAGTAATATAGGGAAATAAAGATTAAGACCCAAAATATCGAACCCAAGGGAAACTTGTGCTTGTGTGCTAATTCAATTCTAAAACAAATTTTTGTGGGTATAGAGAGAAGAGAAATCCCAAATCTTGTAATGTTTGAAGAATACAAACTAAAACTAAAATAAAACAAATAACGTAAATTAAAATCAAGAAAAGATCTATTGAAAACAAGTAAATTAAATGAGGTAAAAATCAATGATAAAAACAACTTTCACTAAAGGACTATCCACCTTAACCAATATTGTTACGACTTAATTAAAATAAAACATACAAGTGATTATGGAGAATTTAATTTAACAAACCCAGATAACTTTCTCAAGTTTATTATTCTAAGTATTAAACTCCCTTATTCAGAACAATTCAATACTTAGCATAAAAGTCTGAATTAATCCCCTAGATGTCTATTAAAACCTTTCTCAAGAGTTTTAACTTCCAACTATTCTTGATTACACCTTTCTTAATCTCAACTTACTCAAATTAACACATAGTCATAACTTATTCAAATTATAATATGCATTAATCTAACTAAACTAACCTAAGAACATACAAGTCATTAATCAACTTAACTCAATTAGTTAACCGATGTTTAGTCACGTTAATAATTAACTTAAAGTTGAATAAAAACAAGACTATGCTTCAGAATCAAGAAATAATCAAACTTGTATTTAAATTGAAACACAAACTTAAGTCATAGCAATACAAGTTAAGGATTCAAATATCCTTTAGGAAAATTTAAAGAAAACTACTCACAAGACATAATTAAAACTAAAAACAAAAGCTTGAAGAAAAACTGTAAACACAGAAACGTAAAAATAAACTAAGAAAAACAAAGCTAAAAACTCAAGATTGATCCCTCTCTTCTGTGTTTTAGCTGGCTATTTATAGGCCAAAGTAGATGTGAATTACTTCCCAAACTCTCAGAATTGAATTGGAAGTAATCTGGCTGGTCAAAACAGGAGAATTTGTCTAAACAAGAAACTGAGAAAAACTGCGCAAATAGGAATTCTTGAATCACGTGACCACGGCTCCAATCTGGTTCTCCTACACGTGGGCACGGCTTCAATTTCTTCTCCTCCACACGTGGCCACGTGTGGAATTTTCCTTGGATCACATGTGGTCACGTCCCTTGCTTCCTTCTCTTCCTTGCTCCTTCACGTGGTCACGCCCTTTCACTCAAATTCCTTCATTCTCTTTTCACATGGCCACGTTCTCTCTTAATTACTCTTCCACGTGGTCACGTGTATGTACTTCATTAATTACACATGGCCACGGCTCAATGCTCTGGACTGGAAGCTCATTTTCTTGATCAATTTCTTCAAATTTACGCTTTTGGCCCAAAACTTTGCACTTTTTACACTTTAAACCCTTTTTCATCAATTTTACCCTGAAAATCATACAAAACACAGAATTAACCTTAAAAACATAAATATTAACAAAATAACTCTAATTTAACCTAAATAAAACAAAAATAACTAAATAACACAATTAAAAACACATTAAAAACCTATATAATTCACACTTATCAAATACCCAACATTTAAACCTTGCTTGCCCTCAAGCAAATTAGAACAAACCCTCCTTCAAAACTTTTAAACTTGTATCAAGATATGCAATTTCATAACCAAACTTAGCATTTTAACACAAGCACTTAATATAACCTCTAAATAAATCAATCTTCAAACAAGAAAATATGAGATAGTTTCCTTGTGTGTGTGTAAGACCAAATTATTTTAAGTATTTTCCAAATCCAAAACACCAATGCAAATTCATAGTCAAGTTTAGAATGAATGTACACATAAGTATACACATGGTTTCGTGCTTAAAACTCTAGAAACACTATAGACCTCTCCTTTAGCACCGGAACCCAAAGGTCATCTCTACTAAGCAACTCAAAAACAAACTTAAAATCACATAGGTCTTACAAAGGTTGTAATAGGGCTAAGGGTATGGGTTATCAAAGAATGGATAAAAGATCAACAATAAGATTAGCCACTCTAAGATAAAATAAACTAACTTTTCATCCCATTAACAAAAACTTAGCAAACTTTCTCAACTTTTCACAATTCAAAGCTCTTATAAAAGAGAAATAATAATTAAAACTCTCTTTCATTCACAATTTATACCCTTTTTCAAGAAGTCATAACCACTTTTCCTTGTAACTACCCCACACTTAAGATTTTGCCATACATGCTAGCTTTATCTCATTTTTTTCCTCTTCTTTTTTCATTTTTTTTCACAATTTCCCTTTTCTTTTCTAGCTTTGATATTGGCAATACAATAATATAACATGGATAATAACAAGGTAACAATTCACTATTTCTTTTGACTTCAATAATAGTCCTTTGATCATAATCATCTTATTACACCTATCAAGATATCCAATTCCTATTAATCCATCCTATCCTAGAGTGGCCAATTCTAGAAGGGAAGCTAAAAGCTTTTTAGGCTATATGGTAAAATAAATGAGTGTAACAAGAAAAATAAATATGGCACGCATTAAGCATACCTCATTAGGCTCAAAAATGGCTAACAACGGATAAATATGCATATAGGGTAGGAAAATAAGTTAAAATATGGCTCAACAAGAAAAACCTTGCCTAGATCACTTTCCAAGTTGTTTTGAGTTGCTTTTATGCTTTGAAGGGTGATGAGGAAGGTTCTAGTGTTCTAAAATTCATCACTTAACTATTTCAATACATTGTTTTTCTCTAATTTTAAAATTGGTCTTAAGTGCTCAAAAGAAGTAGAAACTAACAAATATTTATCAAGTTGAAAATTAACCTACCTAAAGATTTATTAAACAACATTAATGTTCTATTGCTAAGTAAAGGTTTAAAACATGCATATTCTAAATCCAAGTTCAAATTGTTCCAAGTTTTGAAGATAACTAGGGCAAACTAAGTTCTCATGCAAAGTAAGTGAAACAGTAAATTATTTAAATTTTACAACCTTAAACAACCAAACAAAACATAAACAAAAACAACCTAATGGAAAAATAAAACACAAAACACAACATAAAAACTTGATTCTTGAAAGAGAAAAGAAAAAGAAAGATAGAAAACTCCCCTGAAAGGAGGCTACCCCCTCCTCAAGACTTTGCTGTCCGCAGCAACCAAAAATCTACTGAAATGGAGGTGGTGGTGGAGGAAAACATTGCCAAAACTGTAGAATAAAGTGCTCCACTCTCCTATTGCCTTCCCTTACTTTAGCCCGAAGCATATCTAACCTTGCTTGTATTTGATCGAGCCTCATTTGTTGAGCATCCATCCGACTACTCAATTGATTAAACGGTGCTTCCCATTTCGGTGTTGTGGGCTCATGAATAGGGGAAGGGACAGCTGGGGCAACATGCTCCTCTTCTGGCTCATTTGGCTGCTCCTCTTGCTCCGTAATCCTAATATGGGTTTCTCTCAAATACTCCTCTCGTGTTGACCAATGTCCTCGGGGCCTAGGTATCAGAATCTTCATCCTTTTCAACATTCTATTATCAATGCAAGGCAAATCTCCTGGAAGTGGCTCGCCATAAACCGGATGATTAATTGCACCTGCCAAAACTGTAGCTACCCATCCAATAGAGATATTATCAATGTTACCTGGCATTTTCTGCAAATCCTTAATTCGACTAGCCTTCCCCCCCCTATAATGCCGGCTCCATTAATTGCAATGCCATCCATCATACATCTTAAAACCATGGCTTGAGAGACACTAATAGTACTTACATTGGCCTCCTACCCAAGGCTCATTCAATTTAAGATCTTTAATTCTCTCCCAATTCTCCGCAGGTGAAGCATTTCCAATTCCCAGGGAGCAGTTGGCACAAAACCTAAAATTTCAGAAAATTGAGTGAAGGTTAAAGAGTATCCTTTCTTACCTAGCTTAAAACCAACTGTGCCATCCGAATCATCTCTTCTGAAATAACATTCAAAGGAATACAGAAGATCTCTAGCCATCTCTGGGTACACCTTTGGTTTCTTTTTCATGAATTCCCCCCAGCCAATGTTTTGAAGCAACGGTTCGATCTCATAATCCCACAAATTTCCAGTTGGGATATTGAGGAACAAATGACTTAAGTAGGCGGGCTGCACATAGTTGTACTTGCTGAAATAATCAAATTTGTTAACCTTCGCCCGGTCTACATATGATGGAATTCGTACCCCAGAGGAACTAGCGACATCAGGGTGTTTTAGTCCTTCGAGGTGCCACTACAATCAAAGAAAACACAATGTAAGTATTAATTTCTAACACCAAATAGACTGCTTATAAGTGCATGAATATGTATGATGCATTATTTGGATGAAGTGAAAATTTAATAGCATATGTCATGCAAAATAAAAAGATCATAAACAACTCTTTCACAAGGTAATTGACATGCATCAATGCAAACTAGAAATATGCCAATCAAAGAGTGGAGGTTAAAGTTTTTATTAAAAGAAAACTCATTGAGGCATTTCATCGAACACGTTGTGAGCATAAGTTTGAGCATGAATTTCAAAAGCATAACCAAGAGCATTTATTATCCAATTCTATATTAACCTTCTATTACATGCACTCAATAATCATAATCATCCAAATAAGCAAAGACAATAAACATGCACACAATATGTGAAGTGAAGATTAACCTAAAAACTAAACATTTATTGAATAAATTTGCACAAAACACTACCATTTATGATAAACAACTAGTAATTACAGAGGAGAGGAAGTAAATACTTACTTGAGAATGAGAAGTACACCAAAAATGCAATACAAAGTGGAGATGGCGTGTGAGATGTTCAAAAAACCTAAAAATTAGGATGCAAAGGTGGAAACCACGATGATGAATGAAGAAAGAGAAAATAAATTGAAAGAGGAAGCTAATGGAGATGATGAGTGTTGGTAGAGAGTGAAAATCCGTGGGCACGGGTGAAGATTAGGGTTGATGATACATGGACACGGGTTAGAGTGAAGAAAGAATGAGAAGTGAAGCAAAAAATTAAATCGTGAAGTGTATATAGGCAGCAAGTTGGGGCGTGGCCACATAAAGTTCCAAAGAAGAACCACACCGTGGTCACGTGTGGGATTGCTCTTGTACAAGGCGTTGCCACGTGTGGTTTTGTACAAAAAATCCACGTGGTCACGTGTTTCAAAGAAATGTCTCCCCAGTCCAACCCGTGGCCACGTGAGGTTCAATGAAGAACTTCACGTGGTCACGTGTAGGTATATTTCCTGCCTCCTTTCTTCGTTTTTTGAAACACAGCTCTTCTTTCAACGTAATTTTTTCCCAATTCTTAGTTTTGAAAACATATCTTCTTTTAAAAATATTGTTCTCTTCATTCTTTTCATGAATTAAGACACACAAACATGTAAAAATGCAACAATCATGAACACTTAATTAAAACTCAACTATAAAACAAGGAGAGAGAATAGAAGTTCTGAATTTTTAAAGTCTTCAGCTAGACTTTTCGAACCGGATTTTAAATATCTTGAAGGACCATGGTTGCTTCAGCAACCTCTTGCTGTCCGATTTGGTATGGTTTAAGATGATGACCATTGACTTGAAATTCACGTCCATCTTTTAAGTTCTTGATTGTCACTACACCGAGATGATTACTTGCTATCACTTGATATGGTCCAAGCCATTTCGATTTCAGCTTTCCTGGAAACAAACAAAGACGACTATTATAAAGCAGTACTAACATTCCCGAGACAAAATCTTGTACCCTTAAATGCTTGTCATGCCATCGTTTGTCTTTTCTTTGTAGAGTGCAGCATTGCTATACGACCATTGTCGAATTTCATCAAGTTCATTGAGCTGAAATTTTCTTCTTTCACCTGCATTACTCAAATCAAAGTTAAGAAATTTTGTAGCCCAATATGCTTTATGTTCTAATTCTACAAGAAGGTGACATGCTTTCCCAAAAACAAGTCAAAAGGGGGACATACCTATAGGGGTTTTAAATGCGGTTCGATAAGCCCATAAAGCCTCATCTAACCTAAGAAACCAATCTTTTCTAGAGTTATTTACTGTTTTCTCCAAAATTGATTTCAACTCCCTATTAGATACTTCCACTTGGCCATTGGCTTGAGGGTGGTATGGGGTTATGATTTTGTGCTTGACACCAAATTTCTTGAGTAAGGTCTTAAATTGATGGTTGACAAAGTGTTTGCCCCCATCACTTATAATAGCTCTAAGTGCTCCGAATCTAGTGAAGATATTCTTTCTAATGAAGTCCAGCACAATTTTTGCATCATATGTCCTAGTAGCTATTGCCTCTACCCATTTACTTACATAATCCACTGCCACCAAGATATACTCATACCCAAATGAATTCGGAAAAGGACCTATAAAATCAATGCCCCAAACATCAAATATTTCTACTTCTAGCACATTGTTCATAGGCATCTCATCTCTCTTGGATATGTTTCCTACTCTTTGACATTTATCACAAGTGGCTATGAAAGATTTTACATCCTCAAATAAAGTAGGCCAAAAAAAACCTGATTGGAGTATCTTTTGAACTGTTCTATTCGGTCCATGATGACCTCCAACTTCACCCCCATGGCATTGGTGCATGATAGCTCTTTGTTCCGATTCCGGTACACACCTTCTCAATACTTGATCCGGACATATCTTGACCAGGTATGGATCATCCCAAAGGTAATGCTTGGCATCTGCTATGAGTTTTTTCTTCTGTTGCCAAGTAAATTCCTTAGGGAGATAGCCACCTGTAAGAAAATTGACTATATTAAAGTACCATGGAACTGAATTTTCATAAGTAAAACAGGTACAAATATGTTCATCAGGAAATAAGTCAGAAATTTCTCCCTTTTCGATACTAGCATGATCCAATCTAGAGAGATGGTCAGCTACAAAGTTTTCTGCTCCTTTCTTATCTTTTATTTCAACATCAAACTCTTGAAGTAGTAACACCCATCGGATAAGTCTCGGTTTGGAATCCTTCTTTGCAAAAAGGTGTCTCAATGCAGCGTGATCCGACCAAACCGTAATTTTAGATCCTAAAAGGTAAGATCGGAATTTCTCAAATGAAAAGACTATTGCCAAGAGTTCCTTTTCCGTAGTAGTGTAATTTACTTGGGCTCCAGTGAGTGTGTGGCTCGCATAATAAATGGTGTAGAAAATCTTCTCCTTTCGCTGTCCTAAAACCGCTCCAACGGCGTAATCACTTGCATCACACATGATTTCAAACGGTAAGCTCCAATCAGGTGATGCAATGACCGGTGCACTAACTAATTTTTGCTTTAATAGGTTAAAAGCCTGCAAACACTCAGTATCAAAGTTAAATGCAGCATCTTTAAGCAATAAATTAGAGAGTGGCTTGGCAATTTTAGAGAAATCCTTAATAAATCGACGGTAAAACCCAGCATGACCAAGAAAACTCCTAATGCCTTTTACGCTAGTTGGTGGAGGTAGTCTTTCTATCACATCAATTTTTGCTTTATCAACCTCAATGCCTTTTTCAGAAATTTTATGCCCTAAAACAATGCCTTCTCTAACCATGAAATGACATTTTTTCCAATTTAGCACAAGGTTAGTTTCTTGACACCTCTTTAAAACCAATGCTAGATTATGCAAACAAGATGCAAAATCATGACCATAAATAGTGAAATCATCCATAAAAACTTCCATAAATTTTTCAATGAAATCATGAAATATGGCCATCATGCATCGTTGAAATGTGGCAGGTGCATTACAAAGACCAAAAGGCATTCTCCTATATGCAAATGTTCCATATGGACATGTGAATGTGATCTTTTCTTGATCTTCCAGGGCTATAGGTATTTGTATGTACCCTGAATATCCATCTAAGAAATAATAAAATTTATTTCCTGCCAATCGCTCTAACATTTGACCAATAAAGGGCAATGGAAAATGATCCTTTCGAGTGGCATCATTCAATCTCCTATAATCAATGCATACTCTCCAACCTGTAACTGTGCGTGTAGGAATTAATTCATTATTTTCATTTATCACTACAGTCATTTCCCCCTTTTTAGGCACACATTGAACAGGACTTACCCAATTACTGTCAGAGATAGGATAGATAATACCTGCATCAAGTAGTTTCAATACCTCCTTTTTCACTACCTCTTGCATAGTTGGGTTGAGCTTTCTTTGAGGTTGCACCACCGGTTTAAAGTTGTCCTCCATGGGTATATGATGTGTACAATAGCTTGGGCTAATCCCTTTTAAGTCGGATGTTGCCCAACCAATTGCTCCTTTATGCTTTTTGAGGACTCCAATGAGCATTTCTTCTTCCAAATCTGTCAACAAAGATGAAATAATGACTGGATTAGCATTATCACTTAAAAACACATATTTCAAATGAGATGGAAGTGTTTTAAGTTCAGAGTCTCCCTTAGGAGGGGATGGTTCATCCTCCTTTTCCTTATCCTCACTGTGCTCTTGTTCCAAAATTTGTATCAATTTTTTCTCCTTTGTGTCCAACTCTTCCATTCTTTTTGGATGCATTAAGCAACTTTGAAGCTCGTCTTTGAGAATGATTTCCTCTTGTTTTGTGTTGGCACATTCTTGAACCTCATCAATAAAGTAAATGGATTCTTCAAAATCATATGAGGGATGTTTTAAAATTTTATTAACATTAAAAATCATTTCCTCCTCATTAAATCTTAAACTAACTGTTTGTCCATGGACATCAATTAAAGCTCTTGTTGTGTTCAAGAATGGCCTCCCCATAATTAAAGGCACTTTTCTATCCTCTTCCATGTCCATCACCACAAAATCTACTGGAAATATAAAATTCCCCACTTTAACCAACAAGTCTTCAATGATTTCCTTTGGCCTTTTCATCGATCTATCCACCAATTGAAGCATCATTCGGGTTTCCTTCAAATCACCTAGATTCAATTTCCTGCAAATTGAATAAGGCATTAGATTAATACTAGCACCCAAATCACATAAAGCATTGCCAACAAAATTTCCCCCTAGTTCACAAGGCAATGAAAAACTACCTGGATCTTCCAATTTTTCAGGAATTTTGTTGGTTAATATAGCACTACAATTACCGAATAATTAAACTGTTCCTATTCCTTCTAGCTTTTTCTTATTAGTGCACAATTCTTTCATAAATTTAGCATATTTAGGCATGTGTAATAAAGCTTCAGCAAATGGTAAATTTATATGCAGCTTTTTAAACATGTCTAAAAATCGACTCAATTGCTCATTTTGTTTTTCTTTTCTAGCTAGACAGGAAAAAGGTAATTGAGACTCATCAAGAACAGTGGAAACAAGTTTGTCCTTACCTTTACCCTTCTCAACTGTTGGAGATACTTTTTCAGTATTTTCAGAATTAGAAACACTTACCTCCGTTGTCGGTTCCACCTTTTTAGAAGAATTCTTACCAAGTTCAATCTCCTCTAATTCTTTCCCACTCCTTAAGGTGATTGCTTTGGCTTCCTCCTTTGGATTTTGGTCTACATTAGATGGAAATGTCCCTTGAGCACGGTTTGATAAAGAACTAGCAAGTTGCCCCATTTGGTTTTCTAGGTTCCTAATGGATGCCTCTTGATTTCTCATCCAAATATCCTGCGATTTCCATCTAGCATCTTGACTAGCTAAAATTGAGTTTTGGGATGCCATGAAATTTGTAATCATTTCCTCAATGTTAGATTTCTTTTCTTGAGGTGGGGGAGGTTGAGGTTTTTGAAAACCAGGTGGTTGGTGGTATGCTTGAGATGGGTATTGGTTAGAGTAATGTGGTGGAGCTTGACTTTGATATGAAAGTTGATTATTGGAAGTTTGCCCATGGTTAAATTGGAGTCTAGGATTGGGGTTAGAAGAAGAACCTTGATTACCTTCTCTCCATGAAAAATTTGGATGGCTTCTCCATCCCGCATTGTAAGTATTGCTATATGGATTCAAGGCATTCACTTCTTCTACCATACTTTCAGCATTCTTCATTCCCAAAGGTCCTGCAATACCTACATAAGAATCAACTTCATTAGACAACATAGAGACATTTTTAGATTTAAGCTCATTAATTTCTTTTAAATGTCTTTTTTCCATTAATTCCAATTGAGCTTTTAACATTGCAATTTCATCAACATTATGAACTCCCTGTTTCTTTTGAGTTGCTCTAGAGCTTGCCCATTGAGCATCATTAGTGGCCATCTCATCAAGGAGTAAGAATGCATCCTCGGGAATTTGATTCATGAAACTTCCATTGGAGGCTGCATCTAGCAAAGATCTTGTTGATGGATGGGCACCTGCATAAAAGATGTGCATTAATTGAAAAATAGGAACTTCATGATGAGGGCAACTTTTCAACAGTCTCTTAAATCTTTCCCATGCTTCATGGAATGGCTCCTCATAATATTGTTGAAAATCACTAATTTGTTTCCTAATGAGTGCAGTCTTAGTGGGTGGGAAAAATTTGCAAAGAAATTTTTCTTGCATTTATTGCCAAGAATGGATGGATTGATTTGGAAGCATTGGTAGCCAATCCCTAGCTTTTCCTATTAGGGTGAATGGAAAGAGTTTCAACCTAATTGTATCAGTCGATACATTAGGAATTTGCACAGTGTCACTCACTTCTAAAAACATATCCAAATGTTGTGCAGGATCCTCTATATCCGAATCCAAAAATTGGTTTCTTTGTACCATAGTGATGGTAGCAGGTTTAATCTCAAAGGGTTGGTGGTGAGGGATTCTAATAGTTCTATGCTCTTCATTCCACCTAGGGATAGCATAATCCCTTATGGTTCTAGGTCGATACCCATTTTCGGGAGCTTGGTGGGGTATGTGTTGCTCTTCTATCGTAGGTGGTGGATCATTCATAGGTTGTTCAATTTCTGGGTCGTTCATATTGCCTCTTCTGTTCCTATGGAATGTCCTTTCAATTTCAAGGTCTAATGGCAAGATGGGGTTGTCCCTAACCATAAACCACTAATCAACCAAAAAGAAAATAAGAAAAGAGATGAAAAAGAGAAGAAAACACACAAAAATCACTTTAAAATCAAAGTAAACAAACAAACGCCAATGTGTCCCCGGCAACGGCGCCAAAAACATGATCGGTGTCCAGCAAGTGTACTAGATTGGCTAGTAATATAGGGAAATAAAGATTAAGACCCAAAATATCGAACCCAAGGGAAACTTGTGCTTGTGTGCTAATTCAATTCTAAAACAAATTTTTGTGGGTAAAAAGAGAAGAGAAATCCCAAATTTTGTAATGTTTGAAGAATACAAACTAAAAATAAAATAAAACAAATAACGTAAATTAAAATCAAGAAAAGATCTATTGAAAACAAGTAAATTAAATGAGGTAAAAATCAATGATAAAAACAACTTTCACTAAAGGACTATCCGCCTTAACCAATATTGTTACGACTTAATTAAAATAAAACATACAAGTGATTATGGAGAATTCAGTTTAACAAACCCAGATAACTTTCTCAAGATTATTATTCTAAGTATTAAACTCCCTTATTCAGAAAAATTCAATACTTAGCATAAAAGTCTGAATTAATCCCCTAGATGTCTATTAAAACCTTTCTCAAGTGTTTTAACTTCCAACTATTCTTGATTACACCTTTCTTAATCTCAACTTACTCAAATTAACACATAGTCATAACTTATTCAGATTATAATATGCATTAATCCAACTAAACTAACCTAAGAACATACAAGTCATTAATCAACTTAACTCAATTAGTTAACCGATGTTTAGTCACGTTAATAATTAACTTAAAGTTGAATAAAAACAAGACTATGCTTAAGAATCAAGAAATAATCAAACTTGTATTTAAATTGAAACACAAACTTAAGTCATAGCAATCCAAGTTAAGGATTCAAATATCCTTTAGCAAAAGTTAAAGAAAACTACTCACAAGACATAATTAAAACTAAAAACAAAAGCTTGAAGAAAAACTGTAAACACAGAAACGTAAAAATAAACTAAGAAAAACAAAGCTAAAAACTCAAGATTGATCCCCCTCTTCTGTGTTTTAGCTGGCTATTTATAGGCCAAAGTAGATGTGAATTACTTCCCAAACTCTCAGAATTGAATTGGAAGTAGTCTGGCTGGTCAAAACAGGAGAATTTGTCTAAATAAGAAATTGAGAAAAACTGCGCAAATAGGAATTCTTGAATCACGTGACCACGGCTCCAATCTGGTTCTCCTACACGTGGGCACGGCTTCATTTTCTTCTCCTCCACACGTGGCCACATGTGGAATTTGCCTTGGATCACACGTGGTCACATCCCTTGCTTCCTTCTCTTCCTTGCTCCTTCACGTGGTCACGCCCTTTCACTCAAATTCCTTCATTCTCTTTTCACATGGCCACGTTCTCTCTTAATTACTCTTCCACATGGTCACGTGTATGTACTTCACTAATTTCACATGGCCACGGCTCAATGCTCTGGAGCTCGTTTTCTTGATCAATTTCTTTAAATTTATGCTTTTGGCCCAAAACTTTGCACTTTTTACACTTTAAACCCTTTTTCATCAATTTTACCCTGAAAATCATACAAAACACAGAATTAACCTTAAAAACATAAATATTAACAAAATAACTCTAATTTAACCTAAATAAAACCAAAATAACTAAATAACACAATTAAAAACACATTAAAAACCATATATAATTCACACTTATCACCTATAAAGCTCTCTTAGTAGCAAAAGGTTATCGTCAAAAAGAAGGTATTGACTATGACGAAACTTTTTCTCCTGTAGCGATGCTTAAGTATATAAGAATAATTTTAGCCATTGCAGCTCATTATAATTATGAGATTTGGCAAATGGATGTGAAGACAGCTTTCCTTAATGGAAATCTTTCTGAGGATGTGTATATGACACAACCAGAAGGATTTACATCAGGAAATGGCGAAAAGGTGTGCAAGCTTCAAAGATCCATTTATGGATTGAAGCAAGCCTCTAGGAGCTGGAACATAAGATTCAATGAGACAATCAAAGAGTTTGGTTTCTCATAGAATGAAGATGAACCTTGTGTGTATAAAAAGGTCAGTGGGAGTGCAATTGTCTTCCTAGTTCTATATGTAGATGACATATTGATCATGGGAAATGACATTTCTCTTCTCCAATCTGTTAAAATATGGTTATCTAAGCAATTCTCCATGAAAGACCTTGGAGAAGCATAATATATTCTAGGAATAAGGATCTATAGAGATAGATCAAATAGGTTGCTAGGTCTTTCTCAGAGTACATATAGAGATAAAGTATTGAAGAGGTTCAATATGGATCTCTCTAAGAAAGGGTTTATACCCATGGTGCATGGGAAACACCTTTCTAAGTCTATGTGTCCGTAAACACTAGAGGATAAAGAGAGCATGAATAGAATACCATATGCATCTGCAATTGGTTCTATCATGTATGCTATGTTATGTACACGTCCAGATGTAGCATTTGCTTTGAGTGTCACAAGCAGATTCCAATCCAATTTTGGAGAGGAACATTGGGCAGCTGTCAAGAATATTCTTAAGTACTTGAGAAGGACTAAGGATATATTATTGGTATATGGAGAGCGCAGTTTGGAAGTAAACGGGTATACAGATGCCAGCTTCCAATCTGACAAAGATGATTGTAAATCACAATCTGGTTATGTGTTCATAATGGGAGGAGGAGCAGTTAGTTGGAAAAGTTCCAAACAAGAAACAACTGCTGATTCCACGACAGAAGCTGAGTACATTGCTGCTTCAGAAGCAGCCAAAGAAGCAGTCTGGATCAAAAAGTTCATAACCGAACTAGGAGTGGTGCCTTGCATTGTTGATCCGATTCCTTTATATTGTGACAACAATGGAGCCATTGCGCAAGCAAAGGAACCACGGTCTCATCAGCGATCCTAACATGTTCTCAGATGCTACCATCTCATAAGGGAAATAGTAGCTAGAAATGATGTGAAAATAGAAAGGGTTCCCACAGATGACAATGTGGCGGATCCCCTCACTAAAGCACTTTCCCAGATAAAGCATGATCACCATATAAATAGCATGGGTCTGAGACATATAAGTGATTGGCTCTAGTGCAAGTGGGAGATTGTTAGAGAGTATGCCCTAGAGCCCATGTAATAGGGATGTTTTTCATATGTATGAAATTTATATTCTTAATAAAAGGCATCATTTATTTATTAATGCTGTGTTTGAATACATGAGTTTGTAAATCTTAAATTAATAAATGAAGTCCTAGATATTATAAACACAGTGCAAAGGAAATCATGAAGGTGTTCATGATATGAGATGTCTATCGCATGCAAATGTGTTAATATCTAAATATCCCTAGTTATAGAATTAACAAGATAGGACATTGTTAATTCGGACAGACTAGCACATGTTATGCTTCTTGAATGTTTCAAGAAATGGTTCTCATAATTGTGATTATGGATGATAATCAAAGCTAACATGTGGATGCTTATTAGAGGAACAAGTTCATTGGAGACCTGCAAAGAGAATCCTCATATGGATATTAAATCTATGTCAGTGAGGAATCTCTTCATAGCGGTTGTGCAAGTATCCTTAGACTTGAGATCACCAAAGTTATCTTAAGTAGCAAGTGGTATACTTTGACTCCATAACTGATTACTTCCAACTGGGAGTGAACATAGTTAGGAGATTGGGTATATCATGACCTACTTGAAGATAGTTGAGTGATTGACAAAGGATTCACTATCCCAGATTTAACAAGGGAAGTTATCTCGCATGATTCTATAATTGCCTTGTTCAGAGAATCTCTAGCCAGAGTAATATGCCAAGATGGATGGAGATCCATGAAGGGTATTTTAGGAACAATGGTTAAATTAATAGAACATACATAATTAGATTTATATGAGTTGACAGAAATCCATACTCAGAATCTAATTGAGATAAGAGTGGTGAAAGGATTAATAGCACGGTAACTGTTTTCTATGGAAGGGTACAGTCAAACCACATGACTTTCCTGACATTTGGGTAGTCATGATGCCTAGCTAGAGGCCAATCATGACTTGTATAATGATGTATCAAAATATCAATAGAGATTGATAAAATGATTTAAAGGAGTTTAAATCATGTGAGTTTTTGAATAGAACTCATAATTACATATTATACTGCCAACATGGACAGGAACCCAATAGGTCACACACATATAGAGAAAAAGGTAAAATGGTAAAATGACAAGGATAATAATATTTGATATTATTATAAAGGTAGAGATGAGAATATGATAATAATTAATTAAAGAGTTTAATTAATTATGATCAAATAAAATTGTCCGCGGAACTTTTGAGAAATGTTCTGTAAATTGGACCTAAATGAAATAATGTATTTCATGATTTATTATTATTGTCTTATAAGTGTTATAAGACTACTATAATTTTTATAGGATTGATATAATAATTAATAGGACCATTGGAGAAATTATAAAGGGCCAAAGGAATGAAGAAGTTGGAGGAAGCCCTCCAGAAGAGGGCTACACGCCAACTCCATATAGAAGGCCTTAGAGAGCTTTTTCTTGGACCAAATTAATTTATATATGTTACATAAGTGTTATGGAACTCACATATTTAATTTGGTTGGATTTGGAATCCATTTGGGTATTTAAATCCAATTAGATGCATAAAGGGCCTAGTTTGTGGATTTTGTGCATGGTCTTTTATGAAAAGATTTAATTTGGATTTAATTAAGCCCAAATGATTATAATTAATTTCAGAGGCCCAATTAATAATTCTCCAGCAATTTTAAAGAGCCCAATCTCATTAAGGAGTTGGAATTTTAACCTAACTATAAAAGGCCAACTAATGAGAATTAGGGTTAAGTGATTAAAACAAAAGGAAAGTCTTTTTCTCTTAATTCTCTCTCCCTTTTGCGCCACTTCCATTGCTAGCCTCTTGGATTTTGGCCAGCCCTAGTTGAACACCAATTTTTTGGTTCAATTTACCCCTCTCTAGTGTGGATTACTCATTGGAGGTGTTCGATTTTGGACACTGTGGTTTGCGACAACCCGGTGCGAAGTAAAATCAACTGTTCAACAAAAATCAAAGGTGATTTTTCTTATTCTCATATAGTTATATTGTGTATTCATGGCAAGATCAGAACTAATGGTTAAAAAATTTTAAAATTCCGCTCATGTATGTGATGCATGTAACCGTTAAAATCCAACAATTAACACATTTGCATGCAATAGACATCTCATATCATGAACACTTTCATGATTAACTTTGCACTGTGTTTATAATATCTAGGACTACATTTATTAATTTAAGATTTACAAACTCATGTATTTAAACATAACATTAATAAATGAATAATGCCTTTTATTAAGAATATGAATTTATACATGTGAAATACATCCCTTTTACATGGGCTCTAGGGCATATTCTCTAACAATCTCCCACTTGCACTAAAGCCAATCACTCATATGTCTTAAACCTATGCTATTTATATGGTGATCGTGTTTTATCTAGAAAAGTGCTTTAGTGAGGGATCCGCCACATTATCATCTGTGGGCACTCTTTATATTTTCACATCATTTCTAGCTACTATTTCCCTTATGAGATTGTGGCGTCTGAGAACATGCTTGGATCATTGATGAGACTATGGTTCCTTTGCTTGTGCATTGGCTCCATTGTTGTCACAATATAAACGAATCGAAGAAAAAATGCTAGGCACCACTCCTAGTTCAGATATGAACTTTTTGATCCACACTGCTTCTTTGGTTGCTTTTAAAGTAGCAATGTACTCAGCTTCTGTCATGAAATCAGCATTTGTTTCTTGTTTAGAACTCTTCCAACTAACTACTCCTCCTCCAATTATGAACACAAAATTAGACTATGATTATCTTTATCAGATTGGAAGCTCGCATCAGTATACCCATTTACTTCCAAATTGCCTTCCCCATATACCAAGAATATATCCGTAGTCCTTCTCAAGTACGTAAGGATATTCTTGATAGTTGCCAGTGTTCCTTTCCAAAATTGGATTGGAATCTTCTTGTGACACTCAAAGCAAATGCTACATCTGGACGTGTACATAACATAGCATACATGATAGGACCAATTATAGATGCATATGGTATTCTATTCATGCTCTCTCTATCCTTTAGTGCCTGCGGACACATAGACTTAGAAAGGTGTTTCCCATACACCATAGGTATAAACCCTTTCTTAGAGAGATCCATATTGAACCTCTTCAATATCTTATCTATATATGTACTTTGAGAAAGACCTAGCAACTTATTGGATCTATCTATATAGATCCTTATTCCAAGAATATAGGATGCTTCTCCAAAAGTATAAGAAATAAAGTGATATATATACATATATATGCATTGATTTCTTCACTTATTTAACATAAGCATTATGAATGACTTATTGTATTGTGTTGTTTTATCTTAAATTCCTTTTTGGCTATAACTATCTTTATGAAATAAGATGCCATGTTCAGTATATCTTGATTATGAGATATATATATATATATATATATATATATCACATTGACAATGAGGAAGGTTCCCATGTGAGTGCCGATGTGAGTTAAATTCTATCAATGTTTTCCATGGAGAATATATGGATCCCAAAGCATACAATATTATACTATAACATATATGGACTATAACTTGTACATTAAATTTCATGTACTTTGAATTCATGAAATGCATGCTTGCAACATAGAGATTATGTCTAGTAATTACGACGTGTAATGCTTATTCTTTGTAATCGTATGCAACCCCATAGTCTGTTATTATATATATGAAGGTTCACACGCACATGTGCATATTGATAACATTGACCTACCTAAGTGCAATGTATGATAAGAGATTTAAGTTACCATGTTAAGAAAACATTAAGCAACACACATGCATGAAACGGGAATGAGAATTAAGTTATTATAAGAAGTAATCATGTCTAATAAGCGGAAAAGGGTATTGCATGACATAACCACTTTCTTAAACATGCCATATTGATTAATTGAATCAAGTTGAGTTGTGCAATCAATAATCATGATTGTTTGAGTTGCAAGAAGAAAGAATTATTAAATGAATAAATGACAATAGTTTGGCATGAATAGTAAGCTATAATGATGTTAGTGAATTAACCAGCCTCAGCAGGATTAAGCTAAGTCAAGTAAATACTCTAGATTAATGTAGCAGGGTATTCACTGTTAAGGCTGAAGTCCTTTACAAATGATCAATATAATAAACTCATATGTTATCCTGTGTTATAACATAAGTTTATATAATGAGATGATTTGTGAAAAGAGTTTACATATGTAGAGAGTTTTGTTCCTCACTAAGCTTTATAGCTTAGCATGGGTCTGTTTATCCGTGTAGGTTCAGGTTAAGCTCCAAAGGATCGAGCAAGATGTAGTTGCCTTGGGGATTTCAGGATACTTGAAGGCCATTTATGTTATGATTATTTATCTATAAGCTTGATTATTTTATTATGCCATGTAATTATGGCCTGTCCTATAATTATTATCATTTCTTCCTGATCTTAACTAGGTTTATGCTGATGATTGATGATGATCCATGGTTAGTGGATTAAGGTGTTACATACCACCCAACTAAACATTGGGAAATGAATAAAATACAAAGAGGTAGGATTTATAGAGTTACCACCCAATAGAATGTTGAGAAATGAATCTTAACCTTTTGATGCCCAAACAGAGATCGGTATTCAGGACATCACTCTTACTTGGCATCTCGACTAGGTGTTTCTTATAATTAAATTTTTGTTATTAATCCACTACCTTCCTTTTCACACTATGCATTACGAAGAAAATAAATAAACACATCAATCAATTTAAAAAGTGATAAATTAAATAAAGAATTAAATCCACTACTTAAATTATTACATAAGCAAATCATCCAACTGAAAATATAAAAGACAAATAAATTGGGAAATTTATTAGGTTCAGAACATTAATTACCTCATACATGTTTCATAAAAAAGGCCTTTATTATGTTATGTGAACTTGGGCTAAATGTTGGACATTGGTCCATATTTATTAAGAAAATCCAATTAATTAGTAAAAAATGATTTAAGTTAAATGTTATTATTTAATGACTAATCCCTTATTATTACCTATGACATCTGTAAATAAATATAAATAGACAATAAAATATAAAGAGATAAACAAAGGAAATGAATGAACAAATAAATAATAAGGGTAGAAATGAAGTCATCTAAGGGTGGCTCTCTAAGGCACATTAACCTCAAAGCACAAACTCCCCAAAAGTATCCATGCAAAATAAATTAATTGTTCAAAAAAAATGAAGAAGATAAAAAGTTAAAAATTCAATAAAAATATATATTCGAACAAAATAAATATAACATACTAAAATATGGCAACAATAATAAGGCATACCATGTACACAAATTTCATAATAAATTAAAATAACATGACGAAAGAAAATACATAAAATAAAGAAAAGAATAAAAGTGAGTAAAAAACATTAATGATCAAAGAAATTGGATTATATGTCAAAGTTGGCCATGTAAATACAACAAAAAAGTGCAAATCATGCAACAAGGTAAAAAGAAATGGTCATGCATGCAATCACGTGAAAATGAAATAAATGACCATTCAAAGGTGGGAAACCATGCAATAATAGAAAATGATAAATATGTTAAAATAAATAAAATAATGCTAACAACAATTAAAGCATAAATCCTATCATACTAATAATAATAATAATAATAATAATAATAATAACAACAACAACAACAAAAAATAATCATGCATGAAATGAAAGAACATGTGAATATTAATTAACAAAATACTAACAAAATAGAATGAAAACAAAATAGTTCATTTTACATAATATGTGGACAGTGGGTTAAAACGATGCAAAAAAAAAATAAATTAAAAGAAAAAAAGGAGAAACATTGTGCGCTAGGTGAACAAGACTAAGCCATACAAAAAACATAAAGAAAAAGTAAATGAAACCATGCAGTGACAAAGTGACTATATAAGAGGAAATAATTATATAGATAACCAGCATGACCGCAGAAGAAAAGGACTGGGTGGCAAGCAAGAATGGCAGCTTGGCCTTGACTCACCATGGTTAACGATCATCAGTCAGCTTGCTTCTCGTTAGTGGTGCTCAATTGATAGTCTCATTTCTAACAATTAAACAACACACCAAGGATAAGATTTTAGCCAAAGAAACAATAAGTAAACTTAGGTTGCACAAAAAATTTATAAAACTCATCAACTAATAAGATAAAAGTATGATGTAATACATAAAACACAAGAACCAAAAAAATTCAAAACTTGAAAATGAGAGGACAGAGGAACCAAGGTTGAATATGGATAGTGTTTTCCATATATGTTTAAAATTCTTTTCTTAATTTGTTTTAAATGGATTTTTTCATACTAATTGCTGCGGTGTAAATTTTATCACCCTAGTCTCTAAGAATTAGATAGAGTGAGTATCGTGTCAAACTCTAGGAGTCAATATATATGTATAAGTGTTATTTTATATTAACCAAATGGATACTAAGATAGATAGGCTATAATAATTTTGAGTGAGTTTGTTATACTAAAGTGTTTACCAAATTAATCTAATCTATTTGATCTAAATTATAACTACCAATCAATCAAGCAAGATATTAGAATTACAAGACTTAAATTGATCACATAAAGATTCAATGGAACATATATAAATGCAATGAATGGAAAATAAGATCTACATTCTTTAGATGTAATTCTTGTTGTCAAATAAGTGTATTTCCATCCAGAGTCCATAAGTACTCTCACGTCATTATGGAGATAGATGAAAACCATGAAGTACTTTTCAAAGTAAAATCCTAGTCTCCCTAGTGATATCTAGACTTTAAGTAAGTTTAATTGCCTTTCCACCAAAATGCCCCAATTGTCATTGTGAACAAATTGATTAACACATTACATATGGTAATCAAGCATATATAACAAGTTAAACACCTAATTGAACTTAATTCATTCCTATATAAAGTAAGTTAAGTGATTAATATAGATCAATTCATACTTGCAATTCTAATAATCAAAATTACCCTAAATGCATATTGTCAAAACAAATACACAAAGAAGATAATAACATCAAGTAATGATCTAAAAGAGAAAGAGAATAAGGAATTTTGATGACTTATTTATTCTTCTTCAGAAAAAATACTTGAGTGTTCAATGACCTCTTTTGATCTCTTCTATTCTTTGGTGTATTCTTTTTCCTCATAATCTTTTCTAATTCTTTTATTAGTTACTTGGAAGTTTTTTCATTTGTAAAATGTAGTTATCTTTTTCTATTTATAGGGCTAAAGGTGTCCCAATTGATGCCTTTTTGGAGAAAGGTGTAATCTTAAAGAGGTGTGTAAAGGGTCACAATGGTTGGCTTCTGTGACAAGTTGGCACACTAGTGCTATGTTGCTTGAGTTGGCACAGCCAGCCTTTGTAATGAGTCAGCATCATCATAATGAGTCGGCACACTTTAACTGCTTCACGTCTAGGTATAACAATGCTTGAGTCGGCATTCTGAGTAACTGTGTTCAGTCGGCATATGCTCTAACTAGTCGACACAAGCTCTAAAACCTCTTTAAGATATTTTCTTTAATTCTTTAATGAAAATCACTCTTTTATACTTCAAATCATCCAATTAGTCACATTCAATCCTACAAAACAAAGAAGACATAAAAAACAACCTTATATATAACAAAAACATTCATTAACTCATAAAATGATTCAAAACTAAACAAAATAAGCATGCTAAATTACATGGCATCAAATTCTCCCACACTTAAACCGTGCTTGCCTGCAAGCAATTATGCAAAAATTCAAGTGAGAGAACTTCAAAAGCATTTATCTTCTAAGTTAGAGAAAAACTTCCTAAAATACTCATTAATATGAGTGAGTGCTTAAAATAAAATAGCCAACAACTAGTTCTAATACGTCAATAATGATAGAGTAGACAAGTTACATAGCATAGTCAATAAATTTAACACACTATTTAAATTATTAAAATCAAAATCTAGAACATCAAGTCAATAATCTAACATAAATTTTTAATAAAGATGGACAATCTTCAAACCTAGAAATTCAAGAACAAATACAGCCATTGGGACAAGGTTAAGCTTAAGCTCACACATCAACTCACAATTCTCATGGCATTTTTAGACACTTAAAAATTTTGTAAATACTTGTAATTTGGTGGGTACATTTTATACTCCATTCCTCAAGATAAATTTGATATTTTTGCTCTTTTTTTCTTTTTTCTTTTTTGTTTGTGTCCTCATCCATTATTAAAAAGTGAGCTATGCTTATTATGGCTATAGTTTCCCTAAAGCCATCTAAGTTTTTAAAGACTAAACTTGAATCATGCCATCCTAATTTTAAGTATAGCTAGAAAATTGACTAAACAACCTATAGACTTTGAAAATAACAATAAGAGATGGTAAGAAAAACATAAAAACTATACTACATGAAATTTAAGATTCTACTAATTGAGCATCAAAACAAGCTATAGACATAGCATCAATAACTTAGAGAACACTTTTAATGAAAATAAAGAAGATAAATGAATAAATATCATCAACTTAGCATAGCATAAACTTGCAAAACAACAAAAACTTAAACACTAACATGCATCAAAACCTAAAACATAAATATATATATATATATATATATATATATATATATATATATATATATATATATATATATATATATATATATATATATATATATATATATATATATATATATATATATATATATCCCTTCCCCCACACTTAAAACTTCATATTATCCCCAATGTGAACCCAATAATAATAAAAAGGAGAAGGAAAAGAAATGCTTCCTTTAATTATCCGAAAGAGAAGGTGCAAAAAAGTCGACCACTGAGCCCGCTCGAGCAATAAACATATCAACTTCATGCTTTATCCTCCCTTACCTCCTTGTAAGATTTCTAGTCATAGTCTCCATGGAAGTTAATTGGAATTAGATAGACTATTGGTTGGCAAACACTTGTTCCTAACCTTAGAGGATATATTTGAAGAACCATGGGAGTGCCCACGAGAGGGACCATAACTAGGTGTACTTGTACCCCCATAAGAAGGTGCGGGAATGATAGCTAAAGCTTCATAAGCTCCCCCTCTTAAGCATACTAAAATCCTAGCCTTCATCCTTAGTTTCTTCCTTCTCTTCTTCACTGTCTTCCTTATTTTGAGGTAATGGTGGAGCTAATCCCCTTTGACATACAAATGAACGTGCAAGGATAAAACTTATTAAGGTATCAATCACCTCACCTATTATCAATGTTTTCTTTGTAAAGTAAGAACACTCCACCAAACGGGTGAAATTTTCAAAATCAATATCTAAAGCTTTGGAAATAATAGTCACAACATGGCCATGTGTAATATGGCTATCCTTCCTAGATTACTTTCAAGTATTTGATTAAAAATCCAATATTTATAACTAAATGCTTGTTATTATGAATGCACCACATAAGAAACAACTCTTGATAAGAAACCCTATTAAATTTAGATTTATGGAAAATCACACATGCAAGCACCTTATGCAAAAGCCAAAACTTCAAATCCTTAATGAATATGGCTTTACCCCTCCTAAGTTGAAATGGTGTTCTTAAGTGAATCAAGATTGTCCAAAATTCATTAACATTAAAACTCTTTGGAGGGTCACACATACCATCTCTTCTAAATCAAGAAACTCTATGCATCAAGGAATAGGTAAGAATGTGTCTATCTCCTAGTATACGAAACTCTAATAACCTAGAGTTATTCTTATTCACTTCTATAGTGGTGTAAAATTCCATCATCAAGTTAATGTAAGTGGGCTTATGCATGGAAATAAATATGGTAAGACCATAAGCATTCAAAAGAGAAGTAAGGGGTTTAAGCATACCAATATCTCTAAAGAGTGTAGGAGGAACATACTTATAAGACACCATCTCTCTAAGCTTAAGAAAGATTAACTTAGAACCTTCCTTATGAGAAGAGATAGGAAATGGAGCCTTGTAAAGGGAAGTGAAGTCCTCCTCTTGTGAAGCTTCCTCTTGAGGCCTTGATGAAGTAGATCCCTTAGTTTTTAGCATCTTAAAGATGAAAATATTCAAAAGAAGAGAAAAATATCCTTACTAATGGCATATGTGAATGAGAGAAAGAAGAAAAATAAAAACTTGTGAATGGAAGTTTTTGAGAGAAACTACTAAGAGAAAATAATAAGGTGTTAGGAAGAAAAAAGAAACAAGATATATTTATAGGGAAATAACCTTATTGGAAAGGGAAAAAGCTACAATAAAAAATAAAAATGAAGATTTGTACTTATAGAGAAAGAAAAATATGAAAAGGGATGCGAAAAAGTAGGAAAGGTTATGACTTGATATGGGAAAAGACATAACTTTTAGGGCTTGTCTTACCTTTTTAAAGGAATTTCAAAAAAAGAGCTTGAAAAATGACAAAATTAAACATAAAAGATAAAAAATGAAAAATATAATTTAATATTTGAAAAATGGAGAAAAATTTTAAAGGGTTAGGGGTCATCACGAGTCGGTATGAAGGGCATAACTTGGCATGCATGCTCTCTACAATGAGTCGGCATGAAGGTGATGACTCGGCATGAGCATAACTTTTCACAAACTAACATGTCATTTTATGTCTCGGTACATAACTCTTTTGAAATGAGTAAGCACATATGGTGATGACCTGCCATGGACTAAATAAGTTGACACCTTGACTCTCTATAACAAGTCGACATACCTTCCAAAAATACACAAAAGATATAAAACAACCAAAAACTTTGAAAAAAATGTTGGGCCTTAAATATTAATGTGTAAAAATAAAAGAAAAGCATAATAATAAAGAATAACTAAACCTAGAAAAATAATAAAACAACTAAAAGAGAAATCTGTAAAGAAAAGAATTAACATAACTTTGTGTAAAAGCTAGATGCATTAAGTAACTTGAGAAATGATCTCCTTAGGTGCAAAAAGAGTAAGCAAATTAACCATACCAATGGTCTCACTTATAAAATTTAGCTTGAGTTGATGACTATTGACTTTAAGTACCTCTCTCATATCATTCTCAATGTCAATTGCTCTGATTCATAAACCTTAACTACTTTAAAAAGACTTGACCAACTAAACTTAAGCTTCCCATGAAATAACCTTAATCTTGAGTTATAAAAAAGCACCAAATCATCTTCTTTAAATTCTTTCTTAAGAATATGCTTATCATGCCATATCTTAGTATGATCCTTATATAATTTTGTGTTCTTCTAGGCATTCATCCTCAAATCTTCCAACTCATTACGTTAAAGTAACCTTTTCCTACCAGTTTGCTTTATATCAAAATTCAAGGCTCTTGTTGCCCAATAGGCCATATGCTCAAGCTTTACAGGTAAGTGACAAGATTTTCTATAGATCAATCGATAGGGGTAAGACCTATAAGAGTTTTGAAAGCAATCCTCTATGCCCATAGGGCATCATCCAACATTAATGCCCAATCCTTCCTTGATGAAGAGACTATTTTTTCCAAGATGCACTTTAACTCTCTATTACTTACTTATACTTGTCTACTAGTTTGAGGATGATATGGAGTAGCAAACTTGTGCATCACCCCACACTTCTTTAATAAACCATCAATCATACTATTACAAAAATAGGAACCTCCATCAATAATAATGGCCTTAGGAATACCAAACCTAGGAAATATGACCTTCTTAAGCATCTTTTTAACTACTTTTGAATCATTAGTGATAGAAGGCACTGCCTTAACCCTTTTAAACACATAATCCACCATGACTAATATATACTTATGTCCTAAAAATCTAGGAAAAGGACCTATTAAATCTGTCCCCCAAACATAAAAGATTTTAACCTCTAACACGAATTTCAAAGGCATCTCACTCTTCCTAGCTATACTATCCATCCTTTGGCATCTATCACATCTAAGCACATAATTTATAACATCTTTCAATAGAGTAGGCCACTAAAAACTAGATTAAAGTACCTTAGAAGCTATCTTTGAAATACCAAAAAGACCACCAACCTCCATGCAGTGACAATACTTCAAAACATCTTTAATCTCATCTTAGGGAATACACCATCAAATTAAACCATCTGCACATCTCTTATAAAGCAAGGGCTCTTCCCAATAGTAGAACCTCAATCATGAAAAAATCACTTTCTTTAATTATAATCTAAACCATATGAAAGAAGGCCATTTACTAGGTAGTTGGCAATAACAGCAAACTAGGGGATCGCTTTAGACACCACACTTAAACGATATTTACCATGAAAACTCTCATTAATAGACACCATTATCATGCAATTTTAGTCCATCTAAATCAAACCTTGACAAGTGATCCGCAACAAGATTCTCACTTCCTTTCTTTTATTGAATTTCCTAATAAAAATTTTAAAGCATCGAAATCCATCTTAAAAGCCTTGGCTTCACATCCTTCTTGCTCAAAAGATACTTAAAGGCAGCATGATCCAAATAAACTAAAACTTTTTACCCTACTAAATAATATCTAAACTTATCAAATTTATAAACAATACCCACTAGCTCCTTTTCTATTATGGTGTAATTGATTTTAGCTCCATTGTAGAACTTACTTGTATAATAAATCACATAGGGTTTACCTTCCTACCTTTTCCCTAAACTTGGTCCAACAATAAATTTGCTTTCATGATATATAATCTTGAATGGTTTATCCCAATTTAGTCGTTACAAAATAGGTGCTAATACTAGGGCTTGTTTTAAGGTCTCAAAAGCATCAAGGTGAGCTATATCAAATACAAACTTAGCATCTTTGGCAAGTAGATTGCATAACAATTTAACAATATTTGAAAAGTCCTTAATAAACTTCCTATAGAACCCCACATGTCCAAGAAAGTTTTGAATATCCCTTACACACTTTGGAGGAGGAAAATTGGCTATCACCTCAATTTTTGCCCTATCCACTACAATCCCTTTACTTGAGATTAAATGATCGAGAATAATACCCTCTTGAGCCATGAAGTGACATTTCTCCCATTTAAGCACCAAACCATGCTCCATTCACCTATTAAGAACTTTGGAAAAATTCTTTAAATAATAGTCAAAGTTAGATTTATAAACTCCAAAATAATCCATGAAAACTTCAACACATTCTTCTATCAAGTCACTAAAAATTCAAAACATGCATATTTGAAAAGTAGTAGGGACATTGCACAAACAAAAAGGCATACACCTAAAAGCAAAAGTTCCATAGGGACATGTAAATGTTATTTTAGTTTAACCATTAGGATGAATAGGTATTTCATAAAAACTGCTTAAACCATCTAAATAACAAAAATGCAAAAAATTGGCTAGCCTTTCTAAGACTTAATCTAAAAAGGGTAAGGGAAAGTACTCTTTTCTAGTAGCCTTATTTAATTTCCTATAATTGATACATATATACTGGCCTATGATAGTCCTAGTAGTAATTAAATCATTAGTCTCATTTATAACCACCGTCAAGCCTCATTTTTATATACCACTTGAATAGGGCTTACCTATTAACTATCACTAAGGGAATATATGATCCCATTATCTAAGAGCTTAACCACTTCCTTTCTAACCACTTCTTTAAGAGTAGGATTCAAATGCCTTTGACCTTTTATTGATGGCTTAACATCATCCTCTAATAAGATTCTATGCATACAAATATTAGGGCTAATCCATTTTAAATCATTTATATAATAACCAATAGCATTCTCATACTTAAGTAAAACATCACTTAAAGATTCAAATTTGATCCTTAGGGAAAGTTAAATTGACAATAAAAAGAAATTTAGAGTTTAAGTCAAGAAAAACATATCTCAAATTTGATGGTAGAGACTTAAGCTCTAGCTTGGCTTCCTCCTTTTGAGAGGTACCTTTTAAGTCATCATCTCTATTCAAGGGTTTATACCTTAGAGGCCTATAAAAATGGAATGAACTAGCCTCAAATTGATGTACATTATCATCCTCTTTAACATAAGGCTCAATAGACTCTAACCTCAAACAATCATACAAAACAAACTCAACATATTCATCAATAATGTCAAGAGAATCAATTCCATAGGTGAAGACCTCATCATTTAAAGACATCAAATTATGCACTTTCATTATTCATTTCTAAAGTAATCTTACCTCTTTTCATATCAATTATAGCACTAGCTATAACTAAGAATGGTCTTCTAAATAATATAGGAATTTTTAAGTCCTCTTCCATATCTAAAACTACACAATCTGCTGGTATGACAAATTTACCTACCTTTATAGGAACATTTTCAAAAATTCCAATAGGATGAGTGATAGTTTTATTAACCATAGATAAACACATACTAGTGAATTTAAGCTCACCTAAATCCAAACACTTTTAAAAAAAATATGGCGTAAGACTCACACTAGCAACTACATCATAAAGAGTTTTATCAAAAGGAACACCACTAATGGCATAAGGAACCGTGAAACAGTCGGGATATTTTTGCTTTGGTGGAGACTTAGAATACATTGCCTTAGATTCCTTAACTAATGAAACTAATCCATATTCTTCTAATTTACTCTTATATGTAGTGATATCATTTAAAAACTTACTCAATAATGGTATATCTCTAATAACATCCATAAATGGAATAGTGATGTGATATCCTTGAGAAAATTTAGAAATTTGCCAAATTGCTTATCTAAGTTATGCCTTAAGAACCTTTGAGAAAAAGGCAAAGCCTTGAGATCCACTTTAGGTTCATTCTTTTTATTAGAATGATCATTTCTCTTATTATCATCTTTAGACTCCAAAACATCTTTACGATCAATATCAATAACATGCTCATTTGACTCTTTAAACTTACCACCTAAGTCATCATCTTTATTAACCACTTGCTTACCTCTTACCTCATTATGCTCAACTTTTGTACCACTTCTCAAAGTTATGGCTTGACAAGTCTCCTTGTGAGGGAACTAGGGTTGGCTAGGTAGCTTTTGCATAGGTTGAGAACTAGAAAAAGCTTGTTAGATAAATTGGGTTTTTAAGATTCTATTATGAATAGCAGATTGCTTAAGCTTTGTATTCACTTGTTTAAATTGCTCCTCATAATTTTTATTTATAGTAACTTATTAGTTAATAAATTGTTCTATAAGGGATTCTAAATGATATTTGGGTTGTAAAGGTTAAAAGGGTTGCTTCATGGGAAAACCATATAGGTTTTATGGTTTAAGCATAGGGTTTTAAGGGGTTGAGTTGTGATGAAGTGTTAGACCATGAAAATCTAGGTTGGTTTCTCTATTGAGGGTTATAAGAGTTAAAATTAAATCCCCCTATTTGGTTAAAACCTCCTTAAATAAAATTGGCTTTTTCATTAGAACTCATTACACATTGTGTATAGGAGTGAAATCCTCCATAAAATTCATAAGAAATGGTTAAATTATCAAAAAAATTAACTTTAGATTTACTTCCTAATTTGATGAGTGCATCTACCTTTGCTATTAACAAATTGATTGTGTTAAGCTCTAAGATTCCTTTTGCCTTAGTCGTAGTTGGTTCATCTCCCATATATCCTTATAATGTAAGTTCCTCAGGCAAAGTGATCGCTTCTTTTGCTATGTTTTCCATCCATTTGCCATTTGAGGTTGCATTAACTATATTTTCACTCTTATCCATCAAAACATTTTAAAAGATTTGAGGAATCATCCAATCCTGCAAGCTATGATGAAGACATTGCCTTTGAAGTTCCTTAAATTCCTCCTATAATACATAAATGTTCTCATTTTCATATTGCCTAAAGGTTGTAATCTCATTTTTAAATTTGGCCATCTTATAGGGTGGAAAGTACTTAAGAAGGAATGCTTAATCCAGTTGATCCCATGTGGTAATGGACTCGCTAGACAAACTAGATAACCATATTTATGCTTTGTCTTTGATTGAAAAAGGGAATAGTATAAGCCAAATTGCATCATCCATCACTCAATTTATCTTAAATATTGCACATATATAGAGAAAAGTAAATATATAGGCATATGGATCTTCTTCTTAGAGACCTCCGAACTAATTATTTTGCACCATTTGGATAATACATAGCTTAATTTTGAGGTTATTATTTACAATGATAGGCATCATAATTCCTCTAAAGCTCCCTAATATGTCAAGCATAGCAAAATCATTGAAAGTACACCTATCTTGATCAGCCATGATATTTGAACTCTGGTCTTCCTCTTCTTATTGTTAACTTTGATCTCTCTGTAAAGAATACAAAGTATTATCAATTTCAAGATCAAATGGAAAAAGATTATCTCTACTATTACTCCTATGCATAAAAGATAACGAATAAACTAAACTACTACTACAAACTAATAAAACAAATAAAATAAATTAGATAAAAGGCCTCAATCAACCTTTTTTTACCCTAAGTTAATAAAAATTATCACTTATTTGACTCCCTAGCAATGGCACCAAAAACTTATGGTGGTGTAAATTTTACTACCCTAGTCTCTAAAACTTAGAGTGAGTAGGGTGTTGAACTCTAGGAGTCAATATATATGTATAAGTGTTATTTTATATTAACCAAATAAATATTAAAATGGATAAGCTATAATAATTTTGAGTGATTTTGTTATACTAAAGTGTTTACTAAATTAAACTAATCAATTTAATCTAAATTATAACTACCAATCAATCAAGTAAGATATTAAAATTACAAGTCAAAATTTGATCACATAAAGATTTAATATAACATATAGACATGCAATGAATGGAGAATAAGGTCTATAATCTTTAGATGCAATTCTTGTTGTCAAATATAGGCATTTCCATCTAGAGTCTACAAGCACTCCAATGTCACTATAGAGATAAATGAAAACCATAAAGTACTATGCCTATTCTTTAACCCCTTAAAGTGAAATCCTAGTCTCCTGAAATCCTAGTCTCCTTAGTGATTTCTAGACTTTAAGTAAGTTTAATTGCCTTTCCACCAAAATTCCCCAATTCTCATTGTGAACAAATTGATTAACACATTACATATGGTGATCAAGCATACATAACAAGTTAAACACCTAATTGAACTTAATTCATTCATATATAAAATAAGATAAGTGTATTAATATAGATCAATTTATACTTACAATTCTAATAATCAAAATCAGCCTAAATACATATTGTCGAAACATATACATAAAGCAGATAATATCTTCAAGTAATGAGCTAAAAGATAAAGAGAAAAGAGAATGTTGATGACTCCTTTTATGCTTCTTTAGAAAAATACTTGAGTGTTGAATGACCTCTTTTGATATCCTTTCTTCTTTGGTGTATTATTTTTCCTCACAATCTTTTCTAATTCTTTTGGTAGTTGGTAGTTTTTCCATATGTAAAATGTAGTTATCTTCATATATTTCTAGGCCTAAAGGTGTCCCAATCAATACCTTTTCAAAGATGGGTGTAATCTTAAAAAGGTGTGTGAAAGGTCATAATGGTTGACTTCTGTGATGAGTCGGCACACTCGTGTTGAGTTGCTTGAGTCAACATGGCCATCCTCTATAATCAGTCGGTGTGCTTTAATTGCTTCATTACTTGGCATAACAAAGCTTGAATCTGTATTCTAAGTAACTATGATGAGTTGGCACATGTTATAACGAAACAGCATGGGCTCTAAAACCACTTTCAGATCTTTTTCTTCGATGAAAATCCCTCTTTTATGCTTCAAATCAACCAATTAGGCATATTCAATCATACAAAACAAAGAAGACATAAAAAACAACCTAAAATATAACAAAACACATGCATTAACTTATAAAATCATGCAAAACAAAATAAAGTGACCATGCTAAATTACATGGCAGCACTAATGACCAAAAATAACATATAGGTACAAAATAACAATTTTAAAAAAGTTAAAATCTAAAAATCATATAAATAATACAATAAATAAATAAAAAAACTAATTAAATTTTGAAGCAACTAAACTACTGTTAACTAAAAAGAGTTTAAGGGACTTGTGAATATTACCCTTGGAATGTGTTGCCCCAAAACCAAAAGAATATAATTTCCAATAATGCTTTTTTCTTCCTTGCTTTCTCAATATTGTTGCCCCCTTTTTCTCCATCTAAATGTTGCCTTTCCTTTCCAATGTATAGACCTCTTAAAACATAGACTTTTGTTTTTCTTTTTCATTGTAAAAAGGCTCCTCCTCTTTTAGGTTTTCTTTTTCCCTTTTATACTAGGATTTTGTACCCTACTTTCCCTTTTTTTGTTTTGCGTTTCTTTCTTTATACTTTTCACATTTTTTTTATTTTTTCTTTATTCCCTTTTTTTATTCTTTATGTTTCTCTTTTTTTTCTTTTCTTTCATCCTAATGTCATCCTTTTTTATTTTGATTTTTTTTATTTCTTTCTTTCTTTTTTTATTCTAACATAATTATTTTTTATTTTTTATTTTTTTTATTTTTTATTTATTCTTTATATTTTTACATTTTATATTTCTATTTTATTTTTATTTTTATTTTATTTTTATTTTTTATTTTGTAATTTTTTAAAAAATGAAAACCCCAAGAGAATACCTGTTTTAAAAGTACTAAAAAATTTCAAAGAGAGTAGTAAAAAATTATTATTTTTTTAAATTAATTTTTCTTTTAAAAACATAAAACCCGAAGAAAGAATATCGTGATTCTATTCTTTGGCTATGTTGGAGCAATACAATCTTCATCAAGTAACCTTGATCAGAAGCTACCTTAGGATCCAGTGTTTACACCTAATAAAATAAAGGTTATCATCAATTAGAAACTGCCTCAAAATGTGACTGAAGTAAGGAGTTTTCTAGGTTTAGAAGATTATTACAGCCATTTTGTGAAAAGGTTTTCAGTTATTGCTTTTTCACTCACTAGGCGATTTTGAAAGGGTGTCAAGTATGATTGGATTGATAGATGTCAGCAAAGTTTTAAAATGTTGAAGAAGATGTTCACAAAAGCGCTAGTGTTAACCAACTCCAAGTAAAGAATATGTTATATATAGTGATGCTTCAAAGAATGGATTAGAGTGTGTTTTAATGCAATAAGGTAAAGTTGTATCCTATGCCTCTAGGCAATTGAGGCCTTATACATAACATTTCCCTACCCATAACTTGGAGCTAGCCATAATCATGTTTTCCTTAAAAATTTGGTGACACTACTTATATAGGCAGAGGTGTAAAGTATACACAGATCACAAAAGCCTTAAATATCTACTCACATAAAAAGAGCTTAACCTCAGGCAACGAAAATGGTTGGAGTTGTTTAAAGACTATGATTGTATAGTTGATTACCATTCGGGTAAAGCCAATACAGTAGCTAATGCCTTGAGTTAAAAAATGATGACAGTCATATTTTTACAAGAGTGTTGATGGAATTTAACACTTGATGGAGCTTCATAGCTAAGCTAAAAGCAAGTCTTAACATAAGGCAAGTGGTGATTGATGCTTAAAAACTATGAAAAATTGCAATAAAATGTACAAGTAATTGAAGAGAGAAACCAATCCGAGTTCATGATAAAAGAAGATGGAGGTGTCTATTGTCAAAATTGACCTTCTATATTGGATAGTAATGAGTTAAAAAAGCAATTGTTACATGATCTAAAGCAATTATATTGGTAGATGGGAATAGAAAAGGATGTAGTGGATTATGTTTCTAAATGCTTAACTTGTCAGCAGGTAAAAGCAGAGCATCAACTTCACTTAGGGTTATTAAATCCCATTCTAATTTTACAATGAAATTGGGATAATATCACCATTGAATTCATTACAAGATTGCCCCTTGCATAAAGAAAACAAAATGTAATATGAGTGATTATGAATAAGCTTTGAAAGTCAACTCATTTTATAGTAGTCTGATAAGATTATTCTATAGACAGGTTAGCTGAACTCTATGCAACTGAGATTGTTCAACTGCGTGGGATGTCGTTATCCATAATTTATGATCGAGACCTAAGGTTTACATCTAGATTTTAAAAAATTCTCCAAACAACCTTAGGTACACAACTTTATTTCAGTATAGCATTTCACCTATAGACAGATACACAATATGAAAGGGTGATACAAATATTGGAAGATATGCTCTATGGGTGGGTCTTGGATTTCCTAGGAAGCTAGGATAACTACATTGCTTTGATGGAATTTTCATTTAACAATAGTTATTAGACCAATATCGAGATGGCACCATATGAACTATTGTATGGTCAAACTCCTATCTGTTGGTTAGAGTTATTAAAGAATAAAATAATTGGTTCAAACATTATTAAAGATACTAAGGAAGAAAGGTTTAAATTTTAAGACAAAAGGCTAAAGATGGCTAGTGACATAAATCATAAGCCGATTTGAAGAGAAAGGATATAAAATATCAATCCGGTGATAAAGTTTTCTTGAAATTATCACCATAGAGAAAAGTACAATAGTTTAAAAAAAAGGAAGCCAAGTCTAAGATTCATAAATTCTTATGAGATTCTTGAAAGAATTAGACTTGTAGCTTATAGATTAACACTTCAACGAGAATTTTCAAAACTCCATGATGTTTTCCATGTATCAATGTTAAGAAAGTACCGATTTGATGAATCTCATATACTGCCTATTCAAAAGATACAAGTTCAACCTGATTCTCTTATGGTGAGATGCCCAAGGAGATATTAACCTATGAAGTTCATCAATTAAAAAGTAAATAAATTCCACTGGTAATAGGTTTATGGCAACACCATGGCATTAAATAAGCCATTTGGAAACTAGAAGTATCCATGAGAGTTCATTACTTGCAATTGTTTGATTTAGGTATGAATTTTGATACTAAAATTTTCATAAGGAGGAGAGAAATGTAAGGCCCCAACCTAGGCCCTGGTAGTAGTAGAATAAAGAATGTGACACGGAGGGAAATAATAATTCAAAATTTAAGGGTAATTCAGTATTTTAGCCATAGTCATGCACATGCATAATTAAAAGACTTGAAACATGGTTTTCATTGAGATCTTGTAGGGCAATATGGGCCAGTTGTGAGAAATGAGAGGATTTGGATGATCTAGATAAGATTTTTATAGGTCTAACAAGTGGACTAATAAGAAAATTCCACCTAACAACTTCTAGAAAGGTTAAAAAAAGGTAAAAAAAAGTGAGGAGAAAGGGATGGGAATGGTTGGACCTTTCATTTCCAAAATTTTTCGTCTCCTTCTTCCTTAATTTCTAACTTCTAATCCCACTCTTTTGCTAGAACAAAGAAATTAAGCAAATTTTAAAAGGAAATCGAGGTAAACCCTATCTACTTCTTTTTTTGTTTATTAAGAACTATACATGAGTGGAAGTGGTAAATGAGAGATATAATTGTGAATTTTTAGATGGTGAATCAAGCAAAACTGAGGATAAGGAAGTAGAGAAGGTTTGAAGGGAACTTTTAAAGCAATTAAGGTACGAGAAATCTTAATCTTGATATATGAGTGCTTATACTACAAAAATTGAATAAATACTATGTTAACTTAATAATTAATGTTAAAGTATGTTAGAATGGTTCAACCAAGCATATGGGTTTAATTATAGGAAAAGAGTACTTAGAACCCAAAATGTATCACAAGATTTATCGGACCTATTAAGCTTGATTTACATATATGTGGAGTTATAGATCTCCAAATGGAGTAATTCTAATTGAAAAATAAACTAAAAACATAAATACAAAATGTGTTTAAAGAGGTTAAGATGTCATTGTGTTCATAGTGTTGTTGAAATTTAGCTTGAAATTTAGTTATGGTTGTTGCCCTATCATTGGGAATAGTCCATATTATTTTATGAATATCTCGAGATTTAAAAGTTAGAATGGCTTGATGTTTGATGTTTTCGAAGCTAAAGACATAGGGGAACAATTTTATAGAAGATCACCTTGCCCATAATCACATTTACTGGGCTAAAAACCCTCCACAAATTAAGATAGAAGAGTTACTTTGCTGAAAAATTTAGGTTTCTAAATGGACCCGATCGAGATGCTTTTTGTCCTAACTGGGTCAAAGCATTCAAATTTCAACTAGACACAACTTACCCAACTAAGATGAGTTTATCCCCACTGATTCATTCCTCTATTCAAGTTTTTACATTTCTTTTGGTTGCCAAAACGTTCCTGAAACCTACCCGAACTACCTTGAACCCTTTTAGAACACTTTAAATATAGGGTTATAATGTGCCATGAAATACATGTAAAAGATGAATAAACATTAAGATATAATCACAAAATAAATAAACAATAAGATATAATTGCAAAATAAACCCAAACATGAGAAGTTATATGCACATCATTTATCTGATGTTATTACTAAGTCTACATGTTAAGTTTCTATACATATAAATGTAATTAGACTCTAAAAGTATAATAGAGGGCATATGCATGTGAACATGTATGAATATATGAATGTGTACCATGTGATGAACTGAACATGATAAATTAATTAATGTGAAAGGTGAACTTAATGCCTGCATATAGAGCTTAGATATGGATAGATTGGTATACCTATAGGGTGATATCACAGTTGCTATAGACTTGACCCCATTTGGGTCCTATAGTTAGTCCCAAATTCAAGACCTATAGTCTTAATCCATTTAGATCCTAAAATTTTGACACCTTTGGGTATCCTACAAGATTGATACCTATGAGTATCCATGTGAACAATATGTGACAACCTAAACCTTTGTTTAACTGAAACTCCTTAACTTGAAATATTAAACTCACTTAGTCTGCGTTTTCAAGCCTTTTTTTAATTTATAAAACCAACATATTGGATTCTATAGTAAAACTTTTACACATAAATAAGTTTCTTTGATCAATACAAACTTCACAACTAATACACATAGGTACAAAACATCATGGGTAAACATAATACAATTCAACATCATCAGCTATACTTGTGGTTCTCTTTCGTGTTGGCCATCCCACTGTAGATATAACCTCGGCAAATACAATCTTTTCTGGCAACCTACACGGATAAAACACCCGTGCTAAGCTATAAAGCTTAGTGGGGAACAAAAACATGTGAAGGACTGCTCATAGCAGTCATCGATACATACACTCAAAATGCAACAAATTAAATATAGATTTATCATGAGAATGCCACTATAATACTCTTATTCATAACACGTTGTATATATAAAAACAATTAATTATCATAGCTCAACAATTCATTTAACATACATATATCATATAATTTCTCGGTATATTCTATTCATTTAAACTTAAGAAACTATTCTATGATTAAAACCAATCATAAACACCATCAATAATACAGGTTCATTATACCTAAATGCTTACGTTGTACCTGTACTTTAAAAATATATTGTTTTCAATCAGCAATGTAATCCTACATTCAATTTAGTATCCATAAATCTATTTTTCTCCATTCTTTTTCTTCATATATTGTTCTACATATATATATATATATATATATATATATATATATATATATATATATATATATATATATGCATAAATATAATACATGTATTAGTAAACCCAGTTAAACATGATATTCCATAAACATATGCCTTACTATACTGAAATAGACTATGATGCAATTATACTATAACTTAGCCTGCTTAAGTTCTAAAGGTGGATAATGGGATCGGTGGATATCGAGGTATTAAAAAGGTGGATATCCGAAGATATCAAAACTATAGACCCAATCAGGGCCAATTGTACGATGGACCGATCAGAGACCCATACGAGGGCAAGTAATAACCCTAATGGGCTGTGCATGATCCAGTAGGATTGACTATGCTTTAGACCTAGAAAGGTCAATGGTGGTAGCTGGAATATCCCTATAGGTGCCTATCTATCCACATTCTAAACACTAAGCAAACAGTTAATTCCCTTTACTTTATTTGACATTACTTTGCTTTACTCTATTCAATCATATACATATATGTGCATGCATAATCATGCATCGGGTATTGATACTCATACACATGTTACTGCATAGTAATGAGTTAATTATCATGTATTACTTGCCTATATATCAATGTCACGTCAATCAAATAGTTTATACGTACCTAAAATAAGTATTCAACACTCGATGGCCATATAAAAACACTCGATGGCCATATATAAAGGCATATGTTAGATATGATTAATAATAATCAATTTGCTCAAGCATCATAATGTTGTATTTATGGAAATGTAATCATATAAATTACATGTGCATGTATCATCTCTTAAGCATATTATCATTGTAGAAAAATGTACCTTTACGATTCATCATGATTATCCTCCAAACACCTATGTACTTAATTATATTATCACAACCTCATACTCAATTACTATAATAACTATATGTGATCAACATATTACACTTAATACATAAACTTTTATTCTAGAATTAACACCTACTCATACCAATCCATATTGTTCAAGTGTCTCTTCATGCATGTAAGTTCAATATCAGAATTACATTTAGTTATACAATTTTACATACACAAAAGCTTAGGAAAATTCATGTATTTGCATGACATAGGTTCCTCTATAACATCATAGGAATTAATGCACACATAATACCATAGTCACACCCTTTCTAACAAATAGTATAGAATTATCCATGTATTAAGCATGCATATATATATATATATATATATATATATATATATATATAAGTAATGATCATTATATTTGTTCAAGTATAGGTATCATACTATACTATAAACCAATTCTACTATTGACTTGATTTATAAATCTTCGGTTTCACTATTATAGTCTATTAGATTCATAAGATATCTCACTTTGTGTTTTAATAACCTTAATAGCTAAATTCCTAAGTGATTTATCGTTAAGTCATTAAATACCCTTCTTTGAATTTAAGTAAAAATGGCAAATCAAATTCCACGGTTAAGAAATTACTCTAAAATCATAAGTTTATATGCTAAAACATTTTAATGATATTTGGCAAAGAAGACTCTAATGTTAAGCAACTCTATGAATGAAATATACCACCACATGTTCATAATAGTCTGTCCTGCCAATCAATTTGAATTAAAGTAGTATAACCAACGAAGTATAGGCCTTATATTATCATACTTATATGATATATTTACAAAAACCATAATTATATGTAAATGCATATATATGTCTATGTCATAATTAAGTAAAAGCATATTTTAAGATTTAAACCTATTCATATATTCATATTGTAATTCGAGTACCAATAATTAAACATACCTTTCATCATGAACATATACTTGAACATATGATCTTTAGACAACACATCATATCACAATCATATTATCACACATATATAATTAATAATAATTTCATAATTATTCATAGTGCTATAACTTAACTATTAATGCACAATTTCAATGATGCATAGGTATACATTCATAGACAATTTTTGATGTAAATGATACAAATCATGCAAACCCCTATATAAATCCTTTGGTACAAATTATATACACACGAGTCTATAGCTCTCGTATACTTACATTCAAGGCCTATTTTGTTCAGTTATATGTGTATCACATGGGGGTAGACTAATATACTGATAAAGGGGAATAAAAAGCAATGTTATGGGCAAAAATCATGGTGTCACACTCGTGACAATTGTCTCGCGACAGTCTATTTGACCCTACGAATTTTCACCCTGTTCCCAAAATCCTCCAAACTGCTTAACAAACTCATTTTGTACTTCATTTTTGACATAATAAAATGCCTTTTTAGAAACATTTTCCTTCTACAAAGTTGTATATATATATTTATATTTTCTATAACATCAAACTACATCCCAATATCATTTCTAAATTGAGAGATATCGGCAAAATACTAAAGACTGTTCATGAGTACAAGATTGCACACTTATCCAATTTTCAAGCTAGGTTATGGCCCATTTAGAAGAAGAATTAGAATGTGATTTCTTCTTATGAAATTTTTTCCTGGATGTATATTTTAACACTCAATTGTAATCATCTAAATATCTATTCTCAAACTCAAGATATTCCCATTTTTCTACACACTATTTCTATGAGCAGTCCACTAAACTAGTCCGGGTTCAACCATAAATTTCATATACTTAAAGACCGATTTAGGATTAACTTTCTCTTAAGAAGTGTAGATTTAGAAGTCTATTTTCCATATAAATTAACCTTACATAATTCTAATCATTTTACACAAAGTTATCTCAATTTAAGCACAAGCTATTGTGGAACCTACATTAACTGTTCATCTAATTTTCAATAAATCATAAAAATTAGATAGAGGCAGAATTAAAGTTAGGTTTCTTATAAAAATTTGTAAGTATATGTCTTAATTAACTATAGAAATTTGAATTGTAACATTTTAAGTTCTCTATTTTAACTTACACTAAAATTTCTGTCACTAGGTCAAAGGAATCACACTATAACTTCATATGCATTTCTTATCTTGTATTCTCTTTACTTTACTCATGATTTCAAGTCAAACACAACATGTTCCAGTAGATAATTTCACATGCAATATGAACAACCCTAAGTTTCAATACCTGTTTTGTAACCTTAGTCTCCTTCCAAGATCTCCTTTTTCTTTCACTACTCAAAACCAACTATAAATATCATCTCCTTCGATTTCCTACCCGTATAAAGAAATGAAGATGAAGAAAAGAAGAATCATGGTAGGTGAAGAGGAGATTTAAAAGTAAAAAAAAGGAAGAGTAGAAGCAATTATAGCTTAACTAAAATCAATAAGGCCAAAGATCTTCCATTACCGATGTCAAATGCAAGAAGCTAGGGCTTTGATTGTAGATGAAGGAGTTAAATTTTGAAAGAGATGAGAAAAGAGAAAATATGAACTTCCTAGAGCATGCCACCCAAATCCACTTCCTAAAATGACAAATCTTCAATTTTAGAGGTAGGGATATAGAGATAAGAGAAAGGAGTAAACATAACCCACATCCCAATTCTTGATCACGTGAAGGACTTGGGAGTTGTAAGTGGAATGGGTCTCCTACTCACTCTCCATTACCCCTTTTTAATTATAAAATAAGCCCCCATCAGATTATAGTGGGTAAAGTACATATTAGTCCTTGCATGAGATTCTCATTTATACAATTGACCCACCAAACTACTAATCACAATTTTTACCCAAAACTTATTTCCTTTCTTTCAATTTTGATCCATTATAACTTTCTATATTTTAAATTAACCTCATAATCACCTATATGGTAAAATTTAGCATTCTATCCCTCAACCATCTTTGTCTCTTAATTCAATGAGTAGTTTAATTAGACTTTAATTTAACCTTAATATCTATAATTAGACATTAATAATATGTTAATGCCCTTGAATTCTTCTAGGGCCTAATTTGGGTCCTTACAATTCTCTCCCCCTTTAAGAATTTTGTCCTAGAAATTCATACCTGTACCCTTCACTCATATACGTCGCTACTATCTTATATTTCTGTCTATACTCATGTATCTATCTCGAATCACTTTCATTCAATACTATCTCTACTAGCTTCACTTGTTGTTTATAATATCACACTGTTATACTTTATCACATATATAATCTATCTAACTTTATCTCTTTGTAACTATAACATACTCTAGGTTTTTTCTTTAACTTGATTCGCTTCGCAAATAACCTTACCTCCAAATGAGGATAACCTTATCATATAATTATATCATTACTTTTTTCAAGGTATATCCTATCAATTTCCTTTTTCAGTTAGGGCCTGTACATGTGGTATGATGTTGTTCATGTTTTGTCAAGTGATGCACAATGCTATGCGATGAATGTATACAATAGAATACAGAGGTGTATTCTCATGTTTTGTATATCTTATGCCCCATCCCATATGAAATGTTTGCCAACAGCCCATTCCTGTTAAGGGATCACTAACATATATATACCAAGCATAAAAAACAACCTTAATTTCCTCATGACAACATCACATATGATTGATTGTTTCTATAATACATAAACTCTTCTTCCTGACTCCTATTAAAATTAATTTTCTGTATATTCCATTCACACATAATCGATATTCTCAAATACTATTCAATATACACATATAATATACTATTTGATATGAATTTGAGACCCCAAGGAAAAGAATTTCATACATAAAGTTCATGTCCTCAGCATTAATCTTTCCATATCGACTGACTTCAGTACTGTCACAGTGAAATGGAGATATCTGCATTGGCCAACACACTATAACTTCCTATAACAGCTACTTTAAACACTTATAGTCTAGGAACGACTAAACCTTTGCTCTGATACCAATTGTGACAACCTAAACTTTTATTTAACTGAAACTCCTTAACCTGAAAAATTAAACTCACTTAGCTGCGTTTTCAAGCCTATTTTTTTAATTTATAAAACCAACATATAGATTCTACAGTAAAACTTTTACGCATAGCTAAGTTTCTTTGATCAATACAAACTTCACAACTAATACACATAGGTACAAAACATCATGGGTAAACATAATACAATTCAACATCATCAGCTATACTTGTGGTTCTCTTTCGTGTTGGCCATCCCACTGCAGATATAACACCGGAAAATACAATCTTTTCTGGCAACCTACACGGATAAAACACCCGTGCTAAGCTATAAAGCTTAGTGGGGAACAAAAACGCTGTGAAAGACTGCTCACAGCAGTCATCAATACATACACTCAAAATGCAGTAAATGAAATATAGATTTATCATGAGAATACCACTATAATACTCTTATTCACAACACGTTGTATATATAAAAACAATGAATTATCGTAGCTCAATAATTCATTTAACATACATATACCATATAATTTCTCGATATATTCTATACATTTAAACTTAAGAAATAATTTTTATGATTAAAACCAATCATGAGCACCATCAATATTACAGGTTAATTATACCTAAATGCTTACGTTGTACCTGTACTTTAAAAATATAACGTTTTCAATCAACAATGTAATCCTACATTCAATTTAGTATCCACAAATCTCTATTTTTCATATATTGATCTACATACATACATATATATATATATATATATATATATATATATATATATATACATATATATATATATATATAATATATATATATATATACATATATATGTATATATATATGTATATATATATACATATATATATACATACATATATATATATACATATATATATATGTATATATATATATATATATAATACATGTATTAGTAAACCCAGTTAAACATGATATTCCATAAACATATGTCTTACTATACTGAAATAGACTATGATGCAATTATAATGTAACTTAGCCTGCTTAAGTTCTAAAGGTGGATAACGGGATTGGTGGATACTGAGGTATCAAAATGGTGGATATCCGAAGATATCAAAACTATGGACCCAAACAAGGCTAATTGTACGATGGGACGGTCAGAGACCCACACGAGGGCAAGTAACAACCCTAATGGGCTGTGCATGATCCAGTAGGATCGACTATACTTTAGACCTAAAAAGGTCAACGGTGGTAGCTGCAATATCCCTATAGGCACCTATCTATCCACATTCTAAACACTAAGCAGGCAGTTAATTCCCTTTACTTTATTTGACATTACTTTACTTTACTCTATTCAATCATATACATATATGTGCATGCATAATCATGTATCGGGTATTGATACTCATACACATGTTACTGCATAGCAATGAGTAAAGTATCATGTATTACTTGCCTATATATCAATGTCACGTCAATCAAATAGTTTATACTTAACCAAAATAAGTATTTAACACTCGATGGCCATATATAAAGGCATATGTTAGATATGATTAATAATAATCAATCTTGCTCAAGCATCATAATGTTGTATTTATGGAAATATAATCAAATAAATTACATGTGCATGTATCATCTCTTAAGCATATTATCATTGTAGAAAAATGTACCTTTACGATTCATCATGATTACCCTCCAAGCACCTATGTACTTAATTATATTATCACTACCTCATACTCAATTACTATAATAACTATATGTGATCAACATGTTACACTTAATACATATACTTTTATTATGCAATTAACACCTACTCATACCAATCCATATTGTTCAAGTGTCTCTTCATGCATATAAGTTCAATATCGGAATTACATTTAGTTATACAATTTTACATACACAAAAGCTTAGGCAAATTCATGCATTTGCATGACATAGGTTCCTCTATAACATTATAGGAATTAATACACACATAATACCATAGTCACACCCTTTCTAACAAATAGTATAGAATTATCCATGTATTAAGCATGCATGCATAAATATATATATATATATATATAAATAGTATAGAATTATCCATGTATTAAGCATGCATGAATAAATAAATATATATATATATATATATATATATATATATATATATATATATAAGTAATGATCATTATATTTGTTCAAGTATAGGCCTCATACTATAATATAAACCAATTCTACTATTGACTTGATTTATAAATCTTCGGTTTCACTATTATAGTCTATTAGATTCATAAGATATCTCACTTTGTGTTTTAATAACCCTAATAGCTGAATTCCTAAGTGATTTATCATTAAGTCATTAAATACCCTTCTTTGAATTTAAGTAAAAATGGCAACTCAAATTCCACGGTTAAGAAATTACTCTAAAATCATAAGTTTATATGCTAAAACATTTTAATGATATTTGGCAAAGAAGACTCTAATGTTTAAGCAACTCTATGAATGAAATATAACAGTACATACTCATAATAGTCTATCCTGCCAATCAGTTTGAATCAAAGCGGTATAACCAACAAAGTATAGGCCTTATATTATCATACTTATATGATATATTTACAAAAACCATAACTATATGTGAAATCATATGCATGTCTGTGTCATAATTAAGTAAAAGCATATTTTAAGATTTAAACCTATTCATATATTCATATAGTAATTCGAGTATCGATAATTAAACATACCTTTCATCATGAACTTATACTTGAACTTATGATCTTTAGGCAACACATCACATCACAATCATATTATCATACACATATATAATTAATAATAATTTCATAATTATTCATGGTGCTATAACTTAACTATTAATGCACAATTTCATTGATGCATAGGTATACATTCAAAGAAAATTTTCATTGTAAAGGATACAAATCATGCAAACCCCTATATAAATCCTTTGATACAAATTTATATACGCACGAGTCTATAGCTCTCGTATACTTGCATTCAAGGCCTATTTTGTTCAGTTATATGTGTATCACATGGGGGTAGCCTAATATACTAATAAAGGGCAATAAAAAGCAAAGTTATGGGCAAACATTATGGGTATCCTCAAGACAAGTGTCGTGCTCGCGATAGTCTATTTGACCCTACGAATTTTCACCCTGTTCCATAAATCGTGCAAACTGCTTAACAAACTCATTTTGTACTTCATTTTTGACACACTAAACGGCATTTTTAGAAATAGTTTCCTTCTAAAAAGTTGTAGATATACATTTATATTTTCTATAACATCAAAACACATCTCAATATCTATTCTAAATATAGAGATATCTTAGAAATACTGAAGACTGTTCATGAGTACAAGATTGCACACTTATCAGGTTTTCAAGCTAGGTTATGGCCCATTTAGAAGCAGAATTAGAATGTGATTTCTTCTTATGAAATCTTTGCCTAGATATATATTTTAACACCCAATTAGAATCATCTAAATATCTATTCTCAAACTCAAGATATTCCCATTTTTATAAAAACTATTTTTATGATCAATCCAGTAAACTAGTCCGGGTTCAACCCTAAATTTCATATACCTAGAGATAGATTTAGGCTTAACTTTCTTCTTATGAAGTGTATATTTAGAAGTCTATTTTATATATAAGTTAACCTTCCATCATTCTGATCATTTTACACAAAGTTATCTCAATTTAACCAAAAGCTATTTTGGAACCTACATTAACAGTTCATTTAATTTTCAATAAATCATAAAAATTAGATAGAGGCAGAATTAAAGTTAGGTTTCTTCTAAAAATTTGTAATTATATGTCTTAATTAACTATAGAAATTTGAATTGTAACATTTTGAGGTCTTTATTTTAACTTACACTAAAATTTCTATCTCTAGGTCAAAGGAATCACACTATAACTTCATATGCATTTCTTATCTTGTATTCTCTTTACTTTACTCAAGATTTCAAGTCAACCACAACATGTTCTATTAGATAATTTCACATGCAATATGAACAACCCTAAGTTCCCATATATATTTTGTAACCTTAGTCTCCTTCCAAGATCTCCTTTTTCTTTCACTACTCAAAACCAACTATAAATATCATCTCCTTCTATTTTCTACCTGTATAAAGAAATGAAGATGAAGAAAAGAAGAATCATGGTAGGTGAAGAGGAGATTTAAAAGTAAAAAAGAAAGGAAGAGTAGAAGCACTTATACCTTAAATAAAATCAACAAGGCCAAAGATCTTCCATTACCGAAGTCAAATGCAAGAAGCTAGGGCTTTGATTGGAGATGAAGGAGTTAAATTTTGAAAGAGATGAGAAAAGAGAAAATATGAACTTCCTAGAGCATGCCATCCAAATCCACTTCCTAAAATGGCAAAGCTTTAAATCTAGAGATAGGGATATAGAGATAAGAGAAAGGAGTAAACATAACCCACATCCCAATTCTTGATCACGTGAAGGACTTGGGAGTTATGAGTGGAATGGGTCTCCCACTCACTCTCCACTACCCCTTTTTAATGATAAAATAAGCCCCCGTCACATTATAGTGGGTAAAGTACATATTAGTCCTTTCATGAGATTCTCATTTATACAATTGACCCACCAAAATACTAATCACAATTTTTACCCAAAACTTATTTCCTTTCTTTCAATTTTGATCCATTATAACTTTCTATATTTTAAATTAACCTTATAATCACCTATATGGTAAAATTAGCATTCTACCCCTCAACCATCTTTGTCTCTTAATTTAATGAGTAATTTAATTAGACTTTAATTTAACCTTAATCTTTATAATTAGGCATTAATAATATGTTAATGCCCTTGAATTCTTCTAGGGCCTAATTTGGGTCCTTACACAATACCTTTTGATATCTACAATACCCCTTATCCACATCTATAAAGTATAGGTAAACAGTTAAAGTAACTCGTAATATGAATAGTCATTATGTGAATGATAAATTGCTAGAATTGATATCTTGCGTGCATATTTAAACTAATAGTTGTTGTTGTTTCTATTGTTGTTGTTGTTATATTTATGCTTAGCTTTTGGTTAATTCATTTTATTCCTTACTTGTATGATTGTGTGTATGTTGGGAACAACTATTGTGAGTGGTTGCTCAAGATTAACTTGTCCCACTAAGCTTTATAGCTTAGCATTGGTTTTTCTTATCCAAGTAAGTTCACAAAATAAAAGCCAAGCTCAAGGATAAAAGTATGCTTGTAAAGTAAAACTAGCATAGCAAAAGAGTAGAAGTTTTAAATGTATAAGTTTTTCCTTATTTTATCTTTGAATTATGAATAGAATGTTAGTGTAATATGGAGCTATCTTGTGGATATATTGCAAACTTGAGATTAATGATACTTTAAAGTTTTGATAATGATTATGTAAAGGAAATGTGAATATATGTACATATATGTTGTGAAGACAATCTTATGCATTGATGCTATTTAATTTGATTGGATGCTATATATATTGTGGCCTTGAAACGTATGTATAGTGTAGATGGATATAGTATAGAATTACCCTAGTAAAAGAGGCATTACAATAGGTGGGACCATCATGGCCACTAACATCACCCAAGCATCCTCCTCGTTTTTTACACTTTGGTCCATTTTTAGGGACTCGCATTTCAAGAAGATTTATTTCTATGATGCTTTATTTATATACAAAAATAGTTTAAAGTATAGACTATTGAGTTTCTAGGTATTATACTCTCTTATATTTTGGCTCATCCACATGAGGCATTGAATGAAAATGATAATAGCAAAAGAAAAACTTACAATAAAAACTATACAACAACAACAACAACAACAATAATAATAATAATAATAATAATAATAATAATAATAATAAATAAATAAAGTAACGAAAATCATATCATAAAGAGCAGATTTTATAGCTTGACAACATCTTGGTCATCTTAATAAATTTCATCCGTGCTACGCAAAGGATAACTCTATGCCTAGATTCCTTCATCAAGCCATTAAAATTTTGAACTTATAAGTCTTGTTGAATGCAAGGGGTAAGTTGGTAAACTTTTTCAAAGCTTATCCTTTTGAATAAATTCATTCTAAACACTACAAATGTTGGAAAATCAATTCAAGATAAAGATCCTAAACAATAAGATGCAGTCTCCAAAAGATAGAATTCATGCAAATCCATAAAGAAGAGAACATTTCATCATTGCATAGAATAATGTGGCCTCATTATTTCTCATTTTAGTGACACTCTTTCCATTGCAAGGGGAAAATAGTCATGCGACTAGGTTTAGTTTCAAGTACCCCCCAATATGAAAAATATTTTGCAAAACATCTCCAGATTGAAAAATTTTTTGCAACCATCTATCATTTCAAATTCCAATCCAAAGACTTTTAAGGGGCACCAGAAGTCCTTTTTACATGCATTTCAACCCAAAACCTCTCAGGAGGAGCACCAAAAGGCCTTTTTGTAGGCATTTCAACCTAAGACTTCTTAGGGGGCACTCAAAGTCATTTCTACAGGTATTCAAAATCAAATTAGGACCTCGATATCTAGGACCCACATGTCAACCTCAAACCAGGACCCAAATGTATACCTCAAATCATGTGTAACACCCTTATAATTTTAGTCCTACAGATTTAAGCGATTAGGTTAAATTTTTTTTCCATCTTAACCATCATATGCTTAACCAAATAAATCATTGATCAACAATTTTTATCCATTATTCATATTCACAAGCTAACTTGTCGCTGATTTATAACCATCTAAATTTTGCTATTTATTTTACAAAAATTCAGTAGTATAACGGCTATAAACTTAGCTAGCCTCCTAAAAAATAAATAAGCCACAGCCCCACAGGGACACAACATTTCATAACAAAACATAAATACATTTTAGTCATTCATTTACATATCAAACACTCCTAATCAATTCCACTTCCTGGCAATGCACATCTTTACATATATATCAATCTACTAATCAAATACATTTAATCCTTTACTTCAAATAGCTAAATATATAGATGCCAAAATATAAAATAATTCCTAACTATCTCTTTCTCTTTAAACTTTGCTCCACTTTATACTATGCTCCAACTACTCTTCAGAACTTACACATAGTAAATGCTACGTGCTGAGCATTAAATATGATCAGTGGTGACTAAAAATCATAATATTTCTCATACATGCATAACTTCATTAATTATGCAAAAATTCATTAAATTTCAATCAAAAATACAATTACTAATATTCTTAACAATCATTTCAATTTAAATCCAATACTTTGGTAAACCTTTCAATTTAGTCCTTTATTTTTCATTTTATTATGAAATTGCCCTTTTTGCCTTTTAATTACAAAAAACCATAATTTACTCATTTTCACTTTTCATCCACTTTTTGGCATACAAAGTTACTAATTGGTCCTTGTTTTAACTTTTTATACAAAATTACATTTTACTCCTTTTACTTCTTAAAAGTTTATTTTTGGACTGTTTATTCAATAAATTACCATTTTTACCCTTATTCATTCTTTATCACTTTTACTCATTAAATGCGATATTTAAAAAAATTACAAATTTTTCCCTAAACTTTTTATTTATTTTCAATTAGGTCATTTTTCATCCTAACTTTCTTTTTACACTTTTAGCTTATTTTTATCATTATGACGTTCCTAGTACAATCCTAACAAAAATTCTCAAACCGGATATATAGGACATAGATCCCATAAGGCCATATACAAACTGAGAAATGAACCCTAAGGACCATTTCTTATAGAGCAAATATCAGAACAGATAGATACTATGAAAGATCAAGTATCCTATAATAGCAAAATAAGTCGCCATGACTTGAACCGCGGTATAGATGTCCCTATAGCAAGCCAATTATATCCTGAGCTAGATTTTAACTACCTGACAATTGTTAAGGGAAAAAATTTACTTAATTTCAAATCATATTTCAGATTTTTAACAGATTTAATTACTTTTTCAATTCAATACATTGTCAGTCAATTTTTTCAGTACTTTTACATAGTTTGTGAATTATTCTACAATAATTCACCATTTTCCTATCAAATTATGAATTATTTCACAATAATTCACCATTTCCACTTTACACATTATACTTTTCATTGTCTTTTTTATTTCAATACATTAGTTAGTTAGTTAGTTAGTTAGTTATGTCCTCACCTTTGAACAGTTTATGAATTATATCACTATAATTCATTATTTTCCACTCAAATTATGAATTAATTCTCAATAATTTAACAAGTTGAGTTTATACATAACCTAATTTTCTTCTCAAAACTATTCAAATAATTTCCATAAATTTTAAATAAATTCATAGACACATTAATTCATATCTAGATTCATTTTAAGACATAATTTATCAAAAATAACCAAAATATACTTTAGTTTTCTTTAAGTACCAATTCGGCCACTAAAGGAAATCTACCTTACATAATCATTTAAATGAGTTTAAGCTTTCTACTAGGCATATTCAAGGTCCTATTTCATTATTCTAAAGTTAATTTCAAATAATCATGCATTTTTTAAATTTTCCCTAAGTTACAAAAGGGAAATTATGCTAAATCAATAAAAATATATGGATTTCATAGTCACTTACCTTTCTCACTTACTTTATCTTCTTTAGGCTTCATTTTTCTTACCTTTAGCCTTTGAAACTTGTCCATCACCTTCAAAATCTATAAGGGGCCAAATTATTCATCAATTAAAACACTATGATTTAAATCTCTTTAGCTCAAATTGACATCATAAATGGACTCTCGACACCTAAAAATACTTGTAGGCACCCTTAAATAAAATTAAAACCTTAATTTTCTCTTACCTTACTTTGATATCCTAAGCTTTATAACTTGGTTTCTCTTACTTCGTTTCCTTAAATAAAAGGATAAAGGCTTGGATAATGAACTAGAGAGGTAGAATATTATATCTTATGCTTGGATTGTGAGAGAAAATAAGAGAAAGCTTGAAGAAAATGGAAAGAAAAGGAAAAATGGTATATTCGGCCATGAAGGGGGGGAAAAAGGCTGAAGAGATAAGATCTCTCCCTCAAAATATTTGGTCCCATTTTTCTTTTATAGTGTTTGAATGGGTTGGGCTTTGGTTTAACCTAAAGCCTACTCACTCAAGCCCAAAATCCCTATTGAGGCCTATTAGGCTATTTTTATACAATTCTCTCACTTTCCAAATCCAAATCACATCCAAATTGATTTCATCATTCTTATCACATCAAAAATAGGTTGCACACAAAATTTTACCCCAATCAAAGTCAATTACTGATTCAATTCAATCAAATCGGTTTGATTTAACCATTAACGGTGTTATAAAAAATTTACATTTTGCAACCAAAATATTTTTCTCATCATTTTAGGCATATATGCAAGTTTTGGCAATTTTTACACTTCATTTACTATTTTTAAAAGCTCGATCTAAATTATAAATAAAATCGCTCCATTTTTCGTATTTTTAAATTTTTGATGGCCTATATGACCTCAAATTCACTTCAAATTTCAACTTGGACTAATAGTGATCAATATTTTTTGATGGTCAAATAAAATATTTTTCTCCTCCGAGTATACTTTTCAGCCCGAATGCATTGTTCACTATTGGAAAATACTATTCAATACTGACCCGATGTTTAGGCCATTACATAATGACCCTAATGTTCACCTTAAATTTAAGACCCCAGCATCCACCTAAATTTAAGAACTTGATGTCCATATCAACTCAAGACCTCAATGTCCATCTTAACCCAGGACCCTAATGTCTAACAATGAAAATCTCTTAGGAGCACTAAGTCCCTTAAAAAGGCACTAAAATTCAAAATTCAACAACTAGAGTTAAGACATACGGACAAACAAGTGCCAACCACTCTACCCACCACCAATTCTCAAGACTTTCTAAGAGGAAAATGAAGACTATATGATCAACCATTGCCAACAAGCTATATAAGAACCCAACTTTGACCCTACTAGAATTATACTTGATTAATTGATATATCTACTGATTAATGTTTAATTAAGCATTGAATATATGATGAAGGTCATGGTAGGGGTAACTTATTAATGTATGAGATGCAATTTATCTTAATTATCTAAATATCATAATTATTATAGTGCAATTAAATGAAGAATTGTTAGTCAAGGCTAATTTTAAAAAGAAGAAAGGAATGTGGGGGCAAATTTTATAAGAGAAAGTACTTGGGAGGCAGATTTCTTGCTTGAAAATAAATGAGGGGGCTTTAAGGCATTTTTCACTCTTATTTAAAAGTTTAGCTCTTGCATGTTAGAGAGAGAAAATTTTGATTTTTGGTTTTAAGGACAGAGGGATGGCTAGCTAAAGTAAAAAAAGGCAAATTTTCATTTTCTTCTTCCTCTCTTTAAACACAAGTTTACTCTCTTAAATCTTCTTTATAATTTCTATTTTTGGATTGCTAATTCAAGGATTCTTAAGTGGTATTTGTATGGTAAAAGTATTTCTTTCCTCTTCTCATATTCTTCCTCTTCTTTAGGGGTTTTAAGATCTTAATTGAAGAAAAAATTTTGGAAATTTATGGATGTATATTGTTGTAGAAGAGGAAGCTAAGAAAAAGAAAGGAAAAGAAGTGATTAAGGAGTAAATGATAATGGTGATTTATATGATGTTTTTAGTATGTTCTTAGGTGTTTAATTCAGTTAATTTTGTGTTAATTAAGTTAAATATAAGTTTAATTGGTTAATTTTATATTTTTGGAGTTAATTGTAAGTTTTGGTATTTTCAGGATTAAATTGTAAGAAAAAGGGCTTAATTGCAAAAGATAAGAAGTTATAGGCCAAAATTATGAAATTGGAAAATTTATGCAAGAAAATTGTACGTGAAGTCCAGTAAAGTAACGAGTGGCTATGCATGGAGATTGCATAAGATTATAAGTGGTCGTGTATGGAGACAATTCAACTAGTTTCATCTTTGAGTAGCCATGCACTTGGAAGCCAAATTCATCAAGTCGTTGTGCATTTCAAACTTTGCCATACATGGTAGTGCATAAGAAGAAGAAGAATTTCAAGTGACCATGCACTCCCTTAGAGAAGAATACACTGCAGTGCATCAATTTCCTTTTTCAATCAAGTGGTCATGCATCAAGAGTCTAACTTTGATGTAACTTCCTTTTTAATTAGAATCTTTTTCTTGCTGTGAATTGGAAAGCTATAGAAGGTAGGATTCTTCTTCAACGCCTATAAATAGATGTTCAAAACATCAAAACAAATTATAAAGTAGGATCATCAACTAGGAGAGCTCATTAGTTTTAAGTTTTTACGTAGTTTTTCTAATTCTTTTGTTTTTATTTTCCTTTCAACTTTGTTTTAGTTTTTAAACATGTTAGTGAGTAGGTATCTTCTTTTGCTAATGGATACTTGAAATCTTATATTTTTGTTGTTATGACTCTATTTTGAGCTTTAATTTCAATATCAGTTGATTATTTCTTAGTTTTAAACATATTCTTATCGTTGAATGTGTTAAGATTAATTGTTGGTTTATTGATTTAATAACTAAAAATTGGCTTAGGCATAGTCATTGATTTACATGTTCTTAGGTTAATTCTTTAGTGCCAATGCATGATTATTTTTTGATTTTAAGGTAATTATGTATTGAAATTATTGATTAATACTAAGAGGGGAGGAACTATGAATAAATTAGAGTTAAATTTACTTGCAAAAGAGTTTAATAAATATTTAGGAAGTTAAACTAGATCTTTATGCTGAATATTAGATTTGTTTATGAGTTTAATACTAAGAATGATATTCTTATATAAAGATATATGGCATTATTACTAGTTTTTCCATAAGCACTGGTGTTTCTATTGAATTTAAGTCATTACTGTAAGGCCCCTAACATGACCCTAATTTAATTTGCATATTATTGTAATTAAGTAAGGGGGTAAATTAACATGTTATTATGTTAATTGCATGAAAATATAATAAAAGAGTATGGTTTAATGTTAATTAAGGATACAATTGAGGATAAAGGTATTAATTTGGGGTTAATTGGTATTTTTGGCATTTTGGTGGCCAATTGTGTAGAGAAGAATTTAATTCAAGGTTAAATTGAAAGAATGCTTAAATGGATAGGTTAATGTTTGAAAAAGAATTAGTAGAGGGGTTAAAGTCTAACATGCATAAAGGCTTGTGGCATTTGTGTGACATGCAAAATGATGAAGGACTAAAGAGGAGATTGTCATGTGGGTATAAAAGGCTTGGGTTAGAGAATTTGATTGTGAGAATCGGCATTTGTTGAGAGCAAAACCAGAAATTCATCTTCTTCTTCCTCTTTGATTTCCATAGATTTATCTCAAGCATTTAGATGTTGATGGTGCATGTTGGTTAATCAAGAGCTTAAGGCTCTAAGCTAAGGTAATTAAACTCTCATTTTAACACTTCATCATCACCATCTTCTTCTTCATTTTCTGTTGACTGAGAATATGTCATTTGCTGGAAATGTATGTTCATGATGATGGTATTTATGAAGGAGAAGAGGAAGGAAGAAGGATCAAAGGAAAGGGACTTGATAGAGGTTGAAGACATTGGGTTTATCAGCCAAGGTATGGGAATTTAGGCCATTCATATTGCATGTAAAAATGGATTACTGGAAGTGAATAGAATTTACAGAATTGAATTTACGTTTTTCTGGAAGTTTATCGTTGAAAGGTTGAAGAAGATAGACTTGCCGAGTCGTGAATGACTTCACGAGTCGTGAACATCAGTCCGACTCGTGAAGCTCTTCACGAGTCGTGAAGTCGAGTCTTTCTTCTTCACTCGTGAGCTTCTTCACGAGTCGTGAAGTTCAGCTTTTCTTCCTCACTCGTGAGCCACTTCACGAGTCGTGAAGTATAGTTCCTTCTCCACTCGTGAACCTCTTCACGAGTCGTGAGAATCACCTTATTTGCTTCACTCGTGAATCCCTTCACGAGTCGAACTCCTCTTCACGATTGAATGACCTGTCTTGAATGTTTTGCTCATAAGTTGAGCTATAGAACAGCAAATTAAGTGATTCTTTTTGCATTGAAAAATAGACTTCCATACCTATATTTCACATGAAGAAACCTAAGCTTAAATCTGTCTCTAGATACATGTAATCTATAGTTGAATCCGGACTAGTTTTCTAGACTACTCTATGTAACAGAAATGGCTAGTATGAACAGATTGTTGCTACACTTGATAATATGATTCTTTAATTGATTGAGACAGCTATTTGCTTATGTGATAGAAAGTTAAATGAATAATGCATGTAATATGACTGTCAATGAAGGAATTGTATGCATACACATGCGTTCATTTATGAATATGAATAAAGACTAGAAAGGAATTATCGAACCCATACATGTAAATCTTATGACATGTAAGTGCACCTTTTTATATGCACTTGTGATATGAAAAAGAGAATAATAGCATAACCTTGGCATGTGTATATGCCATATGAAAACGTGTTGATATTTTGTATAGCACATGACTTGAATGATGATAAAGGTATATATATATATATGTTGGAAACATGCTCATAAGAATAAATCGACTATATGCGAATGTACCCACAGGTATGTACATTTATGATTATGTATATGAGTATATGAGCATGTAATTGCCTATGAGATAGAAGATGAATTAGCATGACTATGAACATGTGAAATGCTTAATGAGGGCATGATCAAGTCTATGATATGATGATTATATGTCATGCTTATATGATATGATGCAAATGATATAGTCATACAGATATAGATGAGCCAGATATATATATCTTGGCATATGAAATGTGCATGTATCAGATTATGCACCAGAGAATTCACAGGTTGATAAGACTATGCATATGTGCAAACAGTATACTATGAATACAGTATTAAAATGTGAATTGAATACGAATATAGTTCCGCCTGCGATAGAGTTTAGATGTGGATAGATAGGCGCCTATAGGGAAATTGCAGCTGCCATAGTTGGGCCATTTGGGTCCATAGTATATGATCCCGTTTGGATCATGATCAGCCCCGTTTGGGTTGATAGGCTACCCCGTTTGGGTATGCTTGACCGGTCCATAGTACAGTTGGCCCCGTTTGGGTCTATAGATTCGATATCTTCGGATATCCCTCATTTGATACCATTGTGTATCTATAGTTCCCGCATCCACTGATAAAGCTAAGGCAGGCTAAACGTTATTCATAGTAATGATCAAAAGTAAACAGTTAAAGTTATTTGACTAAAGATTGATATGTGGCTTATATTGTTGGTTTACCACATGAATTATGCTTCAATTGAATATGTTCACATGGAATATTGCCATCTATATGAATTATGAAGAAGAAATATGTGTTTCTCTCTCTTGGGTACAATGCTTATGTACATGAGAATATGCTTATGCTTTAATGTATATGTTATTGTTGCCATGTTATGTTGGACATGTTGATTATAGTATATGAACATATTGTATATGTATGTTTTGATGGCCTTGTGTATGGCCATCCATCTGTAGATTTCCCCACTAAGCTTTATAGCTTAGCACGGGTTATTTATCCGTGTAGGTACCTTCTAGAAAGACTTTTGCTCAGGGACGTTCTCTGCATCAGGAAGGGCCAACCATTGACTTATAACCTTGATGTAGGATATTTTGTAATACAGCTATCATATGTTTTGTATAATGGCCAGTCATATTTTGATATGTATATAACCTATGTGGGATAATGTAACTCACTAGTAGTAAAGCTACGAAAGAACATGTGTGCATGTGATATGCATGAAGTAATATCCATATAGTTAGTATGCATGATACTAAGCATGAAATGAAAAATAGGAACAGACAGGTGGCACAAATAATAGTATATGAAACAGTATGAGCATGATTAATAGTATTCATGATACATGTGAAAATAGGGTATTTGCATGAGGGGTGCTACAATTACAATGAAAGTTAAGGTGGATAGTTCCTTTAGCAAGAGAATTTTAGTTATTGTATTATTTTTAATTCATGTTAGTTTAATTTTAGTTTTTATTTTGTTTAATTGTTTATTTAGTTTAATTTCTGCCTGTAAATCAAAAACATTTGGAAAACAATCTCAAATTGATTTAATTCATACATAGATATTCTTCTTAGTAATCCATGTTCCCTTGGGTACGATATTTAGGGTCTTAATCTATATTTTCCTATATTACTAGCCGATCTAATACACTTGCTAGACACCGGTCAGTAAAGTAAGCTTATGGTGGTATTCTACCAAGGTGAGGAATTCTTGAACCAACTATACTTTGCATGTGTAGTTATAAGTATGTTTTCATGTTAAATAAGTTATATTTGTTGGCTAGATTTGTTATGAGTATGAAGGTGCTCATGGAATTAAGGTGAGTAAAAGAAAGATTGTCTAATTGTTGAAATTGAGTTTGTTCTTGAATCAGTTTCTGTATTTTGTGAATATATCAAGTTTTATAACTCTGATTTGGCTAATTTTAGTTGGTAATTACACCTAAAACTTAGATTATAATTTTGTAGAATGAACCTACTTTTAATTTTTCCTCTATATGTCCTTAAAATTAATTTGAATTTTGTAGTGAGCTGCTATATAGTTAAAGGGTGTAGGTTATTGTATTTTTTGCTATAAATTTTGGTAGAGAAGCCTAAATCCTAAAAGGAAAAATCCTAAATAAAATAGACTTATAGAAGCAAAATTTAATGAAGGAAGGTCGCTTAATTTTATACTCATTTTCTTCTACAATTTTTTTAAGTTGAAATAAAAACTGGTTTTGTTAATGTTAACTACTGCATAGTGTCAATGATTAGGTTGTAGTATTTTGGTTATAAATCATGGCAGAAAGGTCCAAATGCTATGGGATAAAATTTTGGATAAACTAGATTTATAGGATTACAATTATTTTGAATAGAGGTTAGTTTATTTATGTACCTATTTTACTCCATAAATTTTTCAAATAGTAATATAAATTGTTTTTAAAAGAAGTGTACTTTAGGATAGTCTGTAATGATTGGATTATCAATCCTAAGTTAAATGTCCAAATTGAGTTTTGCTTGAAGCATGGGAAACTAGAGACATACCATTGTTTGTTCAGAAGACCAATTAGGTTAATTTAACCATTTAGTATGGAAAAAATGAGATACAAAATAATAATGGAAATCAGCCCACCCTAATTTTCTTAAACCTAATCCTTTGATGTATAAATATTACTACAAGTATTTATATGATTTTAGAATAATTTGATTATGAAACTAAAGATGCTACATGTTCTATAATTGTATGACTTTGATGGTGTTTGGACTACTTAACTAAGAAGATATGTTATACAATGTGATGCATGTATAAAGGTATGATATTAATATAATTTAAAGTTATACATTTATGGATTTTAAGTTGCATGACATATATATATTTATTTGGCAAAGTTTATGATCAAGCATGTCATTTATTATTAAACTGATATAACATGATTTTGCTATATGATTATGTTTACATAACTATGCTTACATGCCTATACTTATATACTTACAATAATATATTATCATATGAAAATAAATTGTTACCACATTACAATTATGGTTGATTATGTTGACTCCACTTTAATGTCCATGTATATGAGCAATTATGCTACATTACATGGTAAAAGTATAAACATGTTAATGATGTTTACAAAGTTAATTGTTTGCCTGCAATAGAGTTAAGTTATGGATAGATAGGAGCCGATAAGGATAGAGTTGTAGCTGCTACTGTTTGGGTCTACCATTATTCCCGTTTGGATCTACCGAGTTAATACTTATAGGTATTTATATAATCAATACTACTGGTATCTACCGTTCCCATTATGCACTCTTGTGACTTACATAGGCTAATAATTAATTCAATATTTGAATCAAAGGTTTAAATGCTCAGATGCTAACTATGAATTATATGATAATTTTAATTACTATAATTTTATCAAAGTACATATGCACTATTTCTATCAATAAATTATATGTATTATTCATACTGAGATATTTGTGAAATCTTGATATCATGTTGATAGTATACTTTGCTATGTTATTAATAATATTATTTTATTCTCATTGAGATCCTCTTTTATATGTACTGCTTAACGTTTATTTGTTAATGACTACTAGTGGGTGGTTGTCTATTATTATTTTATTTCCCCAGTAAGCTTTATAGCTTATCATGGTTTGTTTATCCATGTAGGTTCGGAAGTGTAGGTTTTGCATAGGAATGTTTTTCTGCATCGAAAAGGTTAACACCAGTCTAAAGAAGTTATATAGGGTGATTTAGATTAATTTTAGTATATCGTGGTACTTATAGTAATATGTAATATGTATAAAATGTGGATATGCATGTGGCTCACTTTTGTAATTAACAGTATAAGTAAGCATGTATGGGCTTTAGTATCCTATATAGAGAATATGATATGTATGCTATAATTGAGAGATGTAAAGCATGAAAATATTGATAGTAATACCTAATATCGATTTGATATATGGCATGGAATGGATTCTAAAAACATGATAATTTGTATAATAATCATTATTAGGTCAAAATACTAAAGCTATACATGATGAATAAAAATAATTAAAATTAATAATCAATAATTAGTATCAGGGTGTTACAATTTGGTATCTAAGCCTAGGTTTAGTCAATTCTGGTCAATAAGAGTCTATAATTTTATTATATGAGATAGTGTGGTGCTGCCCTAATGCAGAAGTTCCTATTTTTCTTATAGATAGTCAATGGAGGATCTAGGTATGCCATTGAGGAATCAACTGAAAGTAACACGTCTGTTGGAACAAAACCCTCCAAGATCTTCGTTATCTAATCAGAATAAGATTCCTATAGCTATTCCTAATGAAGCACTATTAAAAATTTCTTAGGACATAGCTTAAATACTATAAAGGATGATTGTGCTTAAAGCCCCAATAATTGAGATAAGAAAACATGGTACAGAGGAACTCTTATACACTAATCTAAAGCAATTTAAAGCTGCTGAGTTATGGTTAGAAAAGCTTGGAAGAATCTTTGATAAAATTCAGTGCCCAATCAATTATAAAGTAACTTGTGTTGTGTCCTTACTCTAAGGTGCTGCATATGATTGGTGGAAACTAGTATTAAAATAGCCCCACCTACCAAATCCACTCATATGGGAGTTTTTCAAAGCAAAGCTTAAAAATAAATATGATACTTAATCTTACAAAGAAGAGAAATTAAAGGAGTTTCTAAATTTGAGATAGAAAGCTATATCTATGGCTGAATATGAGAAAGAGTTTAGCCACTTATTTAAATATGTTCCAAATTTAATGTTAATTAAAACTTTCAAATGTAGACAGTTTGAAGATGGCTTGAATGATCGAATCCGAAAAAAGTTGATTGGATCTACATCCTTACTATTGGTGGATTTTCATTAACTTATTTTGGTAGCTATGTGAGTTGAAAAGATTGAGTTTGTTATAAAAGAAAAAGAACAAATAAGAGGTGGATCTTTCTCTAGAAAGAGATTTAGAGCAGCACAAGAAAATTAGCCAGCTAAGTCTATTTTCACTTCGGTGAACAAAGTAAAATATCAAGGATCATCTATAGTGTCTCAATTTAGCAGAGAAACGCCAGTGAATCAAAGTGGGATCAGCCAACAAAATGCCTCCATTATTTGAGGCAATTTTATAATGGAAATAGGAAGACATCACCATGGACTTTGTACTGGTTTGCCTCTCACGCAAAAGAAGCATGATGTAGTTTGTGTAATAATCGATAAACTGACTAAATCGGCTTATTTCATATCGGTTTGAACAAATTACTCTATGAATAAATTGGCAGAATTGTATGTCAATGAGATTGTTCGATTACATGGAATACCGATGTTTATAATATGAGATAAAGATCTAAATCTTACATCTATATTTTGGCAGAGTCTATAGCAAGCCTTGGGATCATAGCTCAGATATAGTATAGCTTTCCACCCCTAAATAGATGGTTAATCTAAGAGGATTATCCAAGTGTTAGAAGATATGTTGAGAGGATACATCATGAATTTTTCAAGAAGTTGGGATAGGTATCTTGCTTTAATGGAGTTTGCTTACAGTAAGAGTTATCATAAAAGTATTGATATGGCACCCCATAAGGCTTTGTATGGCCGAAAATGTAGAACTCTAGTTTATTGAATTGAATTATCTAAATGTAAAATGATTGGTCTTGACATTGTTAAGGGTCCAAAGGAAAAAGTATAAGCTATTAAAAAGAGATTGAAAGCAGCAAATGACGGGCATAAGTCTTATAGGAATTTAAAGAGAAAAGACATTGAGTATCAAGTGGGCGATAAAATATTCAATGTAGTGTCTCCTTGGAAAAGAGTACTAAGATTTGGGAAGAAAGGTAAATTAATGATGAGTTACATTAGCCCATATGAAATTCTTCAAAGAGTTGGACCGATAACAAACATATTGGCTCTTCTTACAGAATTAGCCAAATTACATGATGTGTTCCATATATTGAGGCTTTGAAGATATCATTTGGATGAATCTTATATGCTATCAACATAAGATATTTAGGTTCAGCTAGATTTCACATTTGATGAAGAACCTAAAGAGATTTTGGCCAGAGAAATTAGACAGTTTAGGAACAAGCAGGTTCCTTTTGTCAAAGTGCTTTGGCAACATTGTGGTGTTTAAAAAGTGACTTGGAAACTAGAGGCAATTATGAAAGAGAAATTCCATAATTGTTTAAAATAGGTATGAATTTTAAGGATTAAATTCTTTAAAGGGGAGAGAATTGTAAGACCCCGACAAGAGCATGACATATATATATTTATATGGCAAGTTGATGATCAAGCATGTCATTTATTATTAAACTGAAATAACATGCTTTTGCTACATTATTATGTTTACACGACTATGCTTACATGCCTATGCGTATGTACTTACAATAATATATTATCATATGAAAATAAACAGTTACCACATTACAATTATAGTTAATATGTTGATATCCAGTTTGGATGTCCATGTATATGAGCAATTATGCTAGATTATACGATAAAAGTATAAACATGTTAATGATGTTTACAAACTTAACTGTTTACTTGAAATAGAGTTAAGTTATGCATAGATAGGTGCTTATAGGGATAGAGTTACAACTACTACTATTTGGCACTATTTGGGTCTACCATTGTTCCCATTTAGAACTATTGTTCGATCCCATTTAGATCTACCAAATTAATACCTATGGGTATTTATATGATCAATACCTACTGGTATCTACCATTCCCGTTATCCACTCCTATAACATGCATAGGCTAATAATTAATTCAGTGTTTGAATCAAAGGTTTAAATGCTCATATGCTAACTATCACTTTTATGATAATTGTAGTTACCGTAGTTATATCAAAGTACATATGAACTATTTCTATCAATAAATGATATGTGTTATTCATGCTGAGATATTTGTGAAATCTTGATTTCTTATTGATAGTATACTTTGTTATGTTATTGACAATATTATGTTATTCTCATTGAGATCCTCTTTTATATGTATTGCTTAAGGTGTATTTGTGAATGACCGCTAGTAGGTGGTTGTCTATTATTATTTTATTTCCCTACTAAGCTTTATAGCTTAGCACGGTTTATTTATCCATGTAGGTTTTGTAGTGTAGGTTTCTGGATAGGAATATTTTTCTGCATCAGGAAGGTCAACACCAGTCTTAAGAAGTTATAAAGGGAGATTTGGATTAATTTTTTTATATCATGGTATTTATAGTAATATGTAATATGTATATAATGTGGATATGTATGTAGCTCACTTTTTTAATTAACAATATAAGTAAGCATGTATACGTTATAGTATCCTATATAGAGAATATGATATGTATGCTATAATTAAGAGATGTAGAGCATGAAAATATCAATAGTATACCTAATATGGATTTGATATATGGCATGTAATGAGTTCTAAAAACATGATAATTTGTTTGATAATCATTATTAGGTCGAAATACTAAAGCTATGCATGATTAATGAACATAATTGACTTTAATAATAGGTAATTAGTATGAGGGTGTTACAAGCTAGAACCGATTATTCCATCAATCACCAACTTATATGACCTCTTAAGGAGCAAATAGAGGTTGCATGATTCAGCAATGACTAACAAGCTGGCTTTTAAGATTGGATCACTCGATCCACCACTTCTGTAAGCCTTTTAAAAAAGTAGTTAGAAGACTACCTCCTCAGGTAAATGTCTTTTTCTCTTACTTTAAACTTTGGATAACTTAGACATTTAGTGCTTTAGTCTCTCTAAAGTTAGAACCAACTGTGGACAATGGGTCTTAAGTCTGCTTTTGTCAAAGTTACCTAATGAGAAAGGTTTTTTCTCTTAAAAATATAAGGAATTAAAACTTTTGGGATCTCTTAATGTTTTACGATCCATTTTTGAAAAGATTTTTGAGTTTTTTTACCTTTAAAAATGGTCTAAAATGTTAAAATGTCACAAAATAAGAGAAAAAACCTCGTCAAAGTTGTGACTTGGTCGAGTCTAAGCTATGACTCAGCCCTTTGAACTCGGTGGAGTATTCTACCCATGTGGCTGAGTCTAGCCTATGACTTAGCCACTTTGCCTATAAAAATCTTAGAATTTTTCTATGCTAATGCAGTGGATTTTGGCAGGGGGAAATGGAAAGAAAAAAGAGAGAAAAAAAGAAACAAAAGGGAAAAAAAAAAAGAAAAAGAAAGTTTTTTTTTGTACTTCATTTTTCATTTTCTTTTCGAATCTACTCTTCATTATTCAATTTTCCTAAAAATATTTTCCTATAAAACTATAAATGAGAGTTCTGAGAACACTAGATTCTTTTGTTATTTTGAGAAACTCACAAAAGGTAATATTATTAAGTCTTTTATACTCTTGTCTCATTTTTTACTCGAATTAAATCTATACTTTCACTCTTGTACGCTATGGATTTAATTCATATTTTGCACAATTTATTATTGGTTTCCTCATATCTAGAATATTTACTATATAATAAAACAATATGAGTTCTTTTATCTGTTAAAAATGTAATTTCTTAACTCTCTTAAGTTAATTTTTATGTAAATATTGTTAAGATATTGCCTTTTAAGTGTTTTAAATATTTTCACTTCATTCTCCATTTTTTTATGGTTTAAAACCTTATTTTTACAAGAATTTACATAAAGTGAGCCAACTCAATACGATTTTATCTTAGCAGTAATAAGTTAAGCCCCATTATACCTATTACTCACTGAGTCACAAGTTAATATTAGTTTTTCGAATCTTTTTTATTTTATGTTTGTTTATTTACTTATTCAAGCATTTTCATTTATATTATGGGTTTTCTTATTGCTCTATGTATTTTTTTTTTGCTTTATTATTGTTCTTCATAATATTTAACTTTATTTATCACACACATATATTTATGAACATATATATTTATATTTATGTTTATATTCAATATTATATTATATTATATTATATTATATTATATTATATTATATTATATTATATTATATTATATTATATTTACTTCATTTATTTATATTTACTTTTTTATTTTATGCATCTTTTAGATATATGTACTTAATTATAGTGAGTTCATTAGACATTTTAGATAATTGTTTTATATATGTTCTTAATTATTTTCTTTTTTTATTATATTTTTATTATTATTCATTATACTGGTGATGTAATAAGAAAAAATATTTTTGACTACTGAAAGGAAAATGTCACAGAGAAATGTTTATATTAATTAATTGAAATTTTTATTAATAAAACAAGACTATTGTCCTATTTTATATCTAAAAATCACATGAAAATATTATGTTTTTTAACAATTTAAAAGATTTTGTGTATAATTAATAAATATGAGAATTTTTCCAATAAAATAGCGATCATCCATCCCATTTTTATCAAAAAAACACATAATAAAAGCTTTTTTATAAAGATGCAAGCAGGAATCAATGTTACCATAAAATGAAATCACAATTGAACTATCATTTTATGGACATTTATTTATTACCTAGTGGATATATTTTGTATCATATTTTACTACTTTAGATGTCATGATTTTCTGCTTTTCAAATGTGATGGAGAGTGCCTTTAATTTTATATATATAGGATTGTTCATGTTAAAAGAGGAATAAAGCAGTTAATTTGAAAGCCCAATTATATTTCACTAATCAAAAGTTAAATAAGAGTGAGTTTATAAACTCTTTCTGCTTTTGGCTTTTTAAGATTGGAACACTATTTGTCAATATTTTATTCGGTGGCGACTCCTTTCACCTACCTTACAATGCCCAACGAGATGTATGTTGTGGTCGATTGCCAACAATGGAATAAAAATACTTTGAGACATTGTCTTATGCATTTTTTAGACCCAAAACTCGATGAATTGGATTTAATCCCTTGACCATTTCAAAGCGATCGATCATTCAAGCAGGAGATCTCTATTAGGTCGACCATAAAAGTGGGTTTTGGTTAAAATACAAAAGCCTTCTATCCAAATGCTCCTTATACTCCCTTCTCTTTTTCACTTAATAGGAATGTAAAAGAGGGGCATCCACTGGGGTATGTGCGCATCACATGATCCTTTTTAAGGACTTAGCTTCTAGGCTTGACATGTTTAAGTTTGACATAGAAGACCTCATAAAATATGTGAGGGAGCAAAAGAAAGACCCAACTAGTTCCTCAACTTTTAGCTTTCCAAGATGAGCCTACTAAACATAAGCCTCTAGGATTTCTTCAGGGTTTTTATCTTTTTTTATGCATGAGTACTTACTTTGCATTTCACTTTAGCCTTGTTAAGATTCTAACTTATTGCTTTTTTTAGCTCTAATGGATTCTCAGATGAAAAAAGACATCGCTGAATGGGTAAAGAATGCATTGGTGACAATGAAGAAGAAAAATTAACAAAGGCTAAAGATTAGACTACCTAACCAATCATGGTTAAAAGGCTCAAGCTAAGGGATAAGCCATCTAAGGAGGTTTTCAAAGTTCCTCCACCTTCATCTGTTACTCCTCAATTGGTTCGATCGCTAGCATCGACAATTAAGGCTTCCTCTAAGCAAGTATCCCTCTAGGTTTCTTTTGATGGAATAGTGTTTGAGGAGCCATCAACTTTCACCGCTGCTATTACTCCCTCTTCTGGGATTGGAACTACTTCTTTAAAAGGGATTCTTTCTCAAAGATTTAGTGAGGGCTATTCCGTTAGAAATCCCCAAGTGTTGAATTACTTGAGTAGAGATCTGATGTCGGATAAGTATATGAATGCTATGGGTTCGATGGTCCTCGCTCGATGAGAAGCTCGCTAAGATTAACCTCGAGGCTTTTTCAATAAATGTTTATCTTTTCTAGTTTTAAAACTTGTAAGTATTTTGTATTCTTACCTTGCCTCTTTTTATTTGGTTAGCTCATCTAAAAAGTGATGCACCTCTTTGGATAAAATCTAGGCTTAATGAAGAAAGTATACTAAGAAAATTATATTCGAATGTGAATTGAAGAAGAAGTTGGACATCTTTAAGGAGATCATAATTTTTTTTTATTGGACTCTAACACTCGAATTCAATAACTTTCTTCTAAGAATACATAACTCTCCTCTCATAGTTCTTAGTTTTTTTGTTAAATGGGAAAGCTTCAAAAGAAAGTGGGTCCTATGGAATCCATTAATAAAGATCTTAAATGGAGGATGGATTTCCTTCATTGGACTCACCAAAAGGGGGTGTCCAATCAAAAGGATTAGATGATGGACCAACTAGGGTACCCCCAAAGTGACAGTATAACTTGCATCTTACTTGAATGTGATAGGCACTGTCTTGGCTAAGATTTTAGCTTTATGAAGGACCTAACCAACCTGCCATATCCTCCTGCTGAAGTGAAAATGATAAGCCCCTGCCAATGACACCGATCAGCTAGAGGGTATAATCAGTAGGAAAAGATTTCCCTTTTTTCTCTTGTAATTTTCTTTTATCTTTGTAATTTAAAATATAAATCAATGAAACAATAATTTATCAAACAGATTGCCTTTTTTACTCTTCCTGCAATTTTATTTTTCATTAGAAATATTTTTCAAACAAAATGTCATGTGAGTAATGAGGTTGAGCTAAAATATATCCAAGTATTTATTTTTTAGCATTTAGAATATTTTTAACTTAATCATCAAGGTTAAAAGCATATTAATCTGATCAAAATCATGATGTAATTGTAATTTTAACTCGAGAGAAAATAAGCAATATAAATATTTGGAAGTTTTGTTCATTTGATCAATTTGATCGTGCAAAACATCAATCATTGAGATTGGAATTAAATACATCAATCAAAATTACAAGTATAGATCTTTATAATTGAAATAGAAATAAAATATTACATCGATCATTTTGATTGGGACATTACATCATGTACCTTTTAAGCACTTTAAAATTTTAGGATCTGGGAATGTCTAATCTATTTATAGCTTTTAACCTATAGGTACTTTTACTTATAACTTCAAAAATTTCATAAGGTCTTTCCCAATTGGGCATAAACTTTTCAACTCGAGCATTGCTTGAGTCAATTTCAGCTTTCCTCAGGACTAGGTCCCCAACATTGAAAGTTTCTAATCTTACTTTGTTGTTGTGGTACTTAACTATGCTTTACTTATAGGCTGCAATATTTACTTATGCATCCTCGTTTTTCTCTACAATTAGATATAGGCCTTGCCTCCTTTTTTGCTCATTACTTTGATTGAAAAAGAATAGGAGGGAATTCTAATCTCCATTGGTACAACAATTTATAATCTATGCACTAATGAGAAGGGGGTCTGCAAAGTTCCAACCCTCGATGAAGTTCTACAAGACCACAAAATAGTTTGTAATTCTTCAATCCAATTACCCTTTTCTTTACCTAGTCTTTTCTTTAATCCTTTAAGAATTGTCTAATTGGAAACTTTGGTTGTGCCATTGGTTTGAAGGTGAATTATTGAGATGAATTTTGATCAGATAAAAAGGATTTGAATGTTGCACTATCAAACTACTTACTATTGTTTGTGATGAAGACTTTAGGCAGGCCATACCTATAAATAATTTCTTTTTAAGCAACATTCTTCACTCTTTCATCAGTGATTATGGCTAATGGCTCAACTTCTATCCACTTTGAAAAGTGGTCAACAACCACTATAAGAAATTTCATCAAATAATTTCCTTATAGAAAATAACCCAAGATATCCATCCCTATTAGTCAAATAACCAAGATATATTGATCGACTGCTGCTCAGTTGTTGGTTGCCTTATAATCCTCCTATGGATCTGGCATTATTGGTAGTTTTTAACCCTTTCTTAAGCATCTTTAAAAATACTAGGCCAAAATTAACAAATTTGTAATACTTTTCTCACATTAGCCCTGCTGGCCTTATAGGCTTTACAAATTCCTTAATGGATCTCTCTAATGGTATAATCTCCCTTTTCACTTATCACACACTTAAGCCATGGATGGCTAAATGCCTTATTATATAGCTCATCACCAATTATAGAATAATTGAGTGATTTCCTTATAATATTTCTCACCTCGACCTTATCTTTAAGCAAATCAATCAATCAAAGATACTTAATGATCAAGTTTATCCAGGTCTTCTCTTCCTAGTCAACCTTTATAATTTTTGGCTCATCAAAGAAAGAGCTAAACTACTCTCCAGTTATTATATTTTCTTCAATCAATTGTTCATCTAAAGCTACCATTTTAGTGAGTCAATCAGTTGCTCTAGTATCATTTGTTGGCACTTTCTCCAAGCTTCAAGCAATTCTAGCATCTTCTATTCTTTAAGTATTACTTTAACTTTAGTAAAGTTCTTCTTTATGCTATCTTTTTTTTTACTTCAAAGTTCCCAATTAGTTGACTTATCATAAGTAATGAATCACTCACTAATAAAGAATCGCTCTTAATCTTAAGGTTTTCTAGTCGAATGGACTTAACTAGCCTCAAGCCTCAAAGGAGTGCTTCGTAATCCAAAACATTATTAGATGCTTCAAAGTTTAACTTTATTACATACATAATTATTATACCCTAAGGGTTTAGTAATTACTATTCCAATACCTCCTCTGCAATTATTTAAAGTTCCATCAATAACCATTTCCTAAGTAATTTTCTTAGGCTTTTCAATTCTCTTTTCTCCAATAAACTTAGCTATAAAATTTTTGTTAAGGCCTGCACTTTGATAGCATTTCTAGACTCATATCTCATATTAAAGGATTAAAGCTTTATTTCCAATCCTACCATCTTCCCTTCTAGATTTGGCATTTGAAGGATCTTTCTGAGTAGCTGATCGAATCGGACAATAATAGTGTGTGCTTCAAAATACCATCTCAACTTCTTAGTGCACATCATTAGTGCAAAGATCAATTACTTGATCGAACTTTTCTTTAGTTATAATTCCTTCAACACTTAGCTAACATAGTAGATTGGTAGTTGTTGGGTTTTATCCTCTCTAACCAAAACTATTATTACTGCCTCTCCTAAAGTATATAGATACAAGAAAAGTTTTTCACCAAGTACTAGTTAACCAATAATGGTGAATTTGCATGAAATTACTTCAGCTCTTCAAATGCTTTTTGGCAATATTCTTCCTATCTGAAGACATCATTTTTTAAATTTTTAACAAAAGAAGTACATCCTTTAGTTGAGGAAGAGATGAATCTCCTTAGAGCTATTATCATATTGTTCAACTTTTAGATGTCTTTTACATTGGTTGGGGGTTACATATCAATGATGGCATTGATCTTTTTTGGATTTACCTCAATCCCTCTCTGGGAAATCATAAAGACTAAGAACTTTCTAAATAGCACTCCAAATGTGCACTTTTCAAGATTCAATTTCATTTGAAATTAACTGAGAGTGGTAAATACTTTAATGGAATTAGTTGGGAGTTCTTCTTGACTTTTAATTTTAATGATCATATAATCAATATAAACTTTTATATTTTAGTCAATCTACTCCTTAAAAATCTTATTCATTAGGTGTTGATAGGTTGCTCCAACAGTGTTTAATCAGAACAATATGACATGGTAAAAGAACTTTTCATTATCTGTAATGAAGCTTATTTTCTCCTAATCAAGTAACCATATAAGTATCTGATGGTATCTAGAATAAGCATCAAATAAAGAATAGATTGCATGGCAAACTATAGTTTGTACAAACTTCTCAATCTGAGGGTGCAGGTAGCTATCTTTCAGGCAAGCTTTGTTAAGGTTAAATGAAATCAATGCACATCCTTAACTTCCCATTCTTCTTTTTTACTAGCATTATATTAGTAAGACATTTAGGGTACTTAACTTCCCAATTGGTCCTAGCTTTAAGCAATTAATAAACTTTTTCAATGAGAAATTTCTTTTAGTTGAGCATATGCCTTCTCAAATTTTGCTTCATAGAAGGATGGTTTGGATCAGCATTTAACTTGTAAGTGATCACCTTTAAGTCTATGCTCGGGATATCTTTTAGTTTCCAAGTGAAAGACACTTGGTTAATCATCAACACCTACATTACTGTTAGTGTAAGCCCTAGCCCCAATGCATTGTTATAAAACACTCAAGTTGATATATGAGGCATTTGTTTTATCTATTGTATTCCTATGTATATCAAGTGATAGAACTATCCGAGAATGTTGTTTCAGTTTAAGTTATCATGTGTGAGGCACATGGTTTTAAAACCTGGAAACATTTGAGATTTCATTCTAAATATCCCTAGTCGATCATTGTTATGGGAATAACAAATGAATTAAGATTAGTATGCTTTCTATGATAAGTTAAGTGTTGTCTTACTGATCATAAGGACTATAGTGTCAATTAGAGATCATAGATATATGTTAATAACATGGTATCTAGATTTGATCCACTCATGAGAACACCATATGGTACAAGTCATAAGTTTTTCTCAATTGCAAGTTTTGTATCGGAGTTCTTAGACCTGAAATCTCTATGAAACTCTTTATGAATTGCTATAAACTTTGACATACAGCTAACGTGCTCCTAATAGAGTGACAAGTATGGGTATGCTTAGCCATGCACTAATTCATATTAGAGAGCATGAGAGAAGTAAAGGGATTACCCCTCTTGATGAGAGAAAAAAATATCATCGGCTACTTGATCAGTGAACTGAGAAGTATATGGACATACCAAGATGAAATAATGAGTCATCATTATTTATATGAGGGTTCAGTGTCACTGAAATATCAAGAAAGGAATTAGTATATATATAAGGATGACATGTTCTATGCCTTATATTAATTATGATATTTATGGGTAAGGGACTATGCAAAACTGCATTAGGTCACTAAATGCCATTTGCATTTTCATTTAATTTGGAATGCTATAATATCTTGCTAGAGAATATATATAGCATTTGGATTATTTATTAATCTGTTGCCAATATTAAATGGACCTATAGGATCACACACAAAGCATTAGGCCTAAAATATTATGTAAAGTATTGGGCATTAATTTGGGCTTTTATTTAAAGTCAAATTAATAAGGATAATGGGTATTTAAATTGCTAATAGACCTTAGTCCATGAGAGAGAGAATTTGGCAATGACATGGACAATAACAATTAATTATTTATCTTTGGATAATTAAGTTCATTGAGTTTAAAATCCTATATGATTTTGAATCAAGATACACCATTTGATTAGGAAGAGGTTGAGGCCGAAATTCAATCTAAAAAAAACTAGTAGAATTCGGCATGCACCAAAACTCTAGCCAAGTAGTATATTTTGATTTAATAACTATACCACTTTAAGGATTTTTCTCTCTTATTGCCGAATTCCATAAGGGAAAGAATTATTTCTTCTTCTCTTATGTTTTTGGGCAGCCTTGAAAACCTTAGGAAGATCAAGATCAAATCTTGTGTCTTTATAACATACCCATTGTCGAATACTCAAACCTAGAGCTAGCACTCTTTGTTTTAGGTAAACTTTACAAGTGCGTGTGTGAACATAGAGTGGTGTGGCATAAAAGGCAGCACCTTTGGCATTAGTGGTTGATTTCAAGGGTATATAGATTCATCTTATATACTGGTTATTGCAAAATTAAGTTTTGAAACCCTAAAATTGCATGTTTTCGATTCTATGTCCTTTATTGCATGGCTTTTATGATTAAAAGTCTTGTTTTTCCATTGAATAATCATTGTTTTAATGCCATGTGATATCTCTTCAGTGGTATCAGAGCCTAATCATGTTTGTTTTAGTGCTTTGGATGCATTATAACTTGATTCAAAATCATTTGTTGCATGAAACGTGTTGCTAAAATTTTCTATTTTGTGTTTCTTGCATTGGTTGAGTGTAAAAATTACTTTGAATGGTTAATTGGGTATTATGACATGTTAATATACTGAACTAAGATGTTTTTAAACCTGTTCATGGTCTATTTTAAATGTATATACTTGATTGAACACGTTAATCATTAAACTATGTGCTTGTTTGCATGATATGCATTTATTACTAGCTAGTTTCTCACAATTACATGTAAAAACGTGTTGGTCATGTTTTTAAGTGATTTTAGAATATTAATAATAGGTATGGACATGTTTTAAAAATGGTTTTAATTCTGGTCTATGACAATTTAATTGGTTAATTTACAAATCACTTAAAATAATGACTAGTTTGTGTTTTTTGCATGTTTAATCAACGTTGTTTGTTTTGTTTTGATTAAAATGGAAAAAACACATTTAGTTCAGATTTGGGCAGAACCTTAATTCAATATTTATGACCTTATTTAAGTAATTAAAGCACTCATAAAATCATTTTAAGTGTTTTTGCATCATTTATGGCATTATATGAGCATTAAACAATTACTTTCATGTTATTTGTTTGTTTTGTTAACAATGTTGAATGTGTTATGTGTTCTTTATGAATTTTTATGTTTTGATTTATATTGGTTCATATTATTTGTGTTTTTAATATTTATGAGCTGTATGACATAATATTAAAAATAATAAAATTGAAAATTACACTAGAGTTCATTTATGGTATAAATCTACTAGTTTGTGTTTTGGGCTTTTAAGAGAGCTTATTTAATAAGTGGATTTAGTCCATTGGGCTTCGGCCCAAACCCGTCATTAGGTCTTCTCTTAAAAGTACAAGTACACAATTTTCATTAATGGAGTGAGCTTAATTAATTAAAATTGGACTTTGTTTTTGTTAGTGTAAGCCCTAGCCCCAATGCATTGTAATAAAATACTTTAATTAATAAAATGAGGCAATTGTTTTATCTATTGTATTCCTGTGCATGTCAATTGATAAAACTATCCAAGAATGTCGTTTCAATTTAAGTTATCATGTGTGAGGCACATGGTTGTAAGACCTTGAAACAAATGAGACTTCATTCTAAACATCCCTAGTCAGTCATTGTTGTGGGAATAACAATGAATTAAGACTAGTATGCTCTCTCTAATATTATGAGTTCTATCTTACGGATCATTAGGACAAGAGTATCAATCAGAGATCATAGATATATGTTAAAGAACATGGTATCTGGATACGATCCGCTCATGAGAACACTACATGGTATAAGTCATAAGTGTTTCTCATATGCAAGTTTTGTATCGGAGTTCTTAGACCTGAAATCTCTATGAAACTCTTTATGAATTACTGTGTACTTTGACATACACGTAACGTACTCGTAACAAAGTGACAAGTACGGGTATGATTGGGTATGCATTGATACATGTTAGAGAGCATGAGAGAAGTGAAGGGATTACCCCTCTCATTAAGAGAGAAAATATCATGGGCCACTTGATCAGTGAACTGAGAAGTGTATGGCCATACCGAGATGAAATAATGAGTAATCATTATTTATCTGAGAGTTCAGTGTCACTGAAATATCAAGAAAGGAATTAATATATATAAGGATGACTAGTTCCATGCCTTATATTAATTCTGATATTTATGGGTAAGGGACTATGCAAAATTGCATTAGGTCACTAAATGCCATATGCATTTTCATTTAATTTGGAATGCTATAATATCATGCTAGAGAATATATATAGCCTTTGAATTAATTTATTAATTCATTGTCAATATTAAATGGACCTATAGGATCGCACACAAAGCATTGGGCTTAAAATATTTAAATTAAGTATTGGGCATTAATTTGGACTTTTAATTAAAGTCAAATTAATGTATGTAATGGGTTATTAGATTGCTATTGGACCTTGGCCCATGAGAGAGAGAAATTCAGCCCACAAGATTTAATTTCAATTAATTAAATGTCATGTATTAATTTAATTAATTGAGTATTAAAGCCTAAAGACATATTTATCTAATTAAATCATCTAAATGAAATTTGATGTGGCCGAAATTCCTAGAGAAATAACAAGGAATTTCGGCACATGTATAGTTTTATTTAAGTGGTTTATTAGATTTAAATAACATATCTTTTATCCTAAATTAAGTGATATTATTTGATTAAATGTCTTTTGTTTTTATCTTGGATAAATTAAAAGAGTTTTTATCAATAAATATTACTTATTTTAATTAAGTGATAAAGGCAAATATTAATTATCTTTAGCTAATATTAATTATCTTAAGGTAGTATATTTGAGATTAATCACTTAAAGGAAAGGAGATATATATTTTTTATGGGAAAAACGTGAAACCCTAGTGTATTTTACTCTATGTTTTGCGTGAACTCTCTCTCTCTCTAAAAGAATTTCTTTTAGCCAATTTTCACAAGGAGAAAGGATAGTTCCTCATTCTCTTGTGATCTTGGGTAGTAATAGCAACCTAAGAGAAGTACAAAATCAAATTTTGTAGCTTCAAACCATTGCCTTTACACAATACCGAAAAAGAGAGCTAGCAATCTCGATTTTAAGCCATCGGTGCAATTGTGTGTGTGAGAATAGAGGGAGTGGCGTAAAAGGCTGTTCCTTGGCATTGGTGATCGAGATCTAAGGCGGATATAGTCATCTTAGTTGCTGGGCATCACCAAATTCAATTTTCAAAAGGCATCATAAGTTGTAAGTTCTACAACCCTAAAATTGCATGTTTCGTTTCTTGCTTTGGAATTGTATGGTATGTATGATAAAAATTTTTTGTTTTTCTGTTGTGCCATCATCACATTCATACCATGTCATATTCCATCAGTTTTATCCATGAATGATATGTATATTTGTTTGTTTGTTTTGTGTGATGAATGAATATGCATGGTGCATTCATAGGCCTTGAGTTATGTAATTAAATATGGCATGCATGCCATTAAGGATTATTGTAAAATTTTCATTTATTTCTTAGTATAGAATTTATTTGAAGACTTTGTAAATTAAGATGAAGTTGACCAGAGTGGAGAGGCCTAACTTGAAGTTTCATATGTAATAGTATAGAATCTTAGTTGTAGGTTTTTGGGCCCATGTTTGTCATGCTTTACTTTATGTACTTATATATTTACATACTATAAATGGATGACAAAGCGTATGCCATGAAAGCCGTAATAAAATGAATCCCTAAAATAGTAAGTCACGAAGTTGCCTTCCTAATTCAAAACATGTCAAGGCATTGATCATTGGTCACATAAACTAAGAGTCCTATATGCGTCCGATTATCTTTGTCAGGCATGGGTTATGAATGTAGGTTGGACTTAACATAGAAAGGGATGCCTGGACCTAGGCAACAAATAAATGGGCTTGTGTTATAACATCTTATGATGTTAGCCCATTTGATCCAAGAGTCATGCATGAGACATGATTGGAGTTTTCCTACCTAAGTAACTTAACTCTTTAGGTGTACAAGCTCATCTTGACTAATGAGTTTTTGTGAAAAGTGGATCTTAGCCCACATTAAATCACTAATGTGAATTACTTAAAGGGATATTAATTTGGTTTATGGGATTATATTAAGACCTCATTTAATCTTGCTAAGTCTATATTTTTGTAGATTGAAAAAATGGCTTTATCAAACAATAAATTTTCAATATGATCGGTCCTATATAAGGACAAACTGAATGGCACCAATTTCATAGACTGGTCTCGAAACTTGAGAATTGTTCTTAAGTAAGAGAAGAAGTCGTATGTTTTGGATGCACCCTTACCCACTAAACCTGCTAGGAATGCCTCTACAGTTCAAAGGGAAACCTTTGAGACTAAGAAGAGTGACTCTAATGATGTGACATGTCTAATGCTAGCCACTATGGTGCCTGAGTTGCAAAAGTAATTCATTAACCAAGAGGCCTATGTGATCATGGTGCACCTCAAGGAGATGTTCCAAGGACAAGCTCGTCACGAGAGGTTCTTGACAATAAAGGCCTTTATTTCTTGTAAGATGACTATGGGTACTCTTATTAGTACCCATGTACTCTAGATGAAAGGGTATCTTGATACTCTTGAGAAGCTTAAAGTACAAGTCCCAAGAGAGTTAGCCACTGACTTGATCTTAGGGTCATTGTCTAATGATTATGATCCATTTGTTATGAATTATAACATGCATTCAATGAACAAGATAGTCACCGAGCTTCACGGGATGCTTAAGAATGTTGAAGAGAACATTCAAAAGACCAATCCCATACTTATGGTTCAATGGGGCATCAAGAAGGGACCCACAAAGGGAAAGGGGAAAGGTAAGACAAAACCCAAGAATGACCAGGCTCGGCCTAAGTCCAGTGGGAGTGCACCTCAGGCCCAACCCAAACCCAAGGCGCAAATGCTCAAGGGGAGTGAGAGCATATGCTTCCATTGCAGCAAGTTCGGGCATCGAAGGAAGAACTGCGCTCTCTTTAAGGAAGAACAAAAGAAGAATAGAGCCAAGGTGTCTAGTTTTGGTATTTTTGTTATTGAAATTAACCTTTCTATTTCTATCACTTGGGTATTGGATACCGATTGTGGTTCTCACATTTGTTCAAATGTGTAGGGGCTAAGAAATAGGAGATTACTAGGGAAGAGTGAAGTGGACCTCCGCGTAGCGAATGGAGCATGAGTTACGGCCATGAAGATAGGCGACTATCGACTCACTTTACCTTTTGGACTATTTTTAGATTTAATGGATTGTTATTTTGTGCCTGCTATGAGTAGAAACATTATTTCAATTTCTTGTTTGGATATGGATGGATTTAACTTTGTTATTAATAATGGCAATTTTCATTTTCATCACCAAGGCATTTATATGGCACTGCTATGTTACAAAATGGCCTTTATATCCTTGATCTACAAAACAGAGAGTACATATACAACATTAATACAAAGAGGGTTAAATCAAATGAATTAAACCCCACTTACTTCTAGCATTGTCATTTAGGACATGCAAACGAAAAATGCATTTCAAGACTCCATAAATTTAGAGTGCTTGGGTTATTCGATTTTGGAATCTTATGACACATGCGAGTCATGTTTGCATGGAAAAATCACAAAGAGTCCTTTTAACAAGAAAGGTGAGAGGACTAGTGACTTATTGGGACTAATACACATCGATGTATTTAGACCATTAAGTACACAGGCTAGAAGTGGTTTTAGTTACTTCATAATGTTCACAAATGACTTCAGTAGATATGGCTACATCTATCTAATGAAGCACAAGTCTGAAACTTTTGAAAAGTTCAAAGAGTTTAAGAATGAAGTAGAAAACCAACTTAGCAAAAGTATCAAAACCATTCGATCAGATCAAGGTGGCAAATACTTAAGCCAAGAGTTTGACAGTCATTTGAAGGAGTGTAGAATTATTTCACAGCTCACTCCTCCTATAACACTATAATAGAATGGTGTATCCGAAAGGAGGAATCAAACTCTGTTGGACATGGTTCAATCAATGATGAGTCTAGCTAATCTTCTTGTCTCTTATTGGGGTTATGCATTAGAAACAGATGCGTTTCTACTGAACTGTACTCCAACTAAAGCAGTTGAGAAGACAACATACAAGGTAAGGACTGGGAAAGAGCCCAATATGTCATTTCTCAATATTTGGGGCTATGAAGCACATGTTAAGAAGTTAACATCTGACAAGCTAGATTCCAAATTTACTGCCTGCTTGTTTGTAGGTTATCTCAAAAAAACCAAAGGGATACTACTTTTACTCACAAGCCGAGAACAAAGTGTTTGTTGCTCGTAAAGCTATTTTCATGGAAAAGGAATTCCTTCTCAAGAAGGACGGTGGGAGTAAAGTAGAACTTGGAGAAATTCAAGTGCCACAAACTCCTATAAAGGATGAGTTGGAAATGGATCACTTTCACAACCAGTTGTGGAACAAGAACATATTGCACAAGAACCTAGAAGGTCTGGTGGGTATGATGAGAGATTAAGAGATACAAATTTCAAATCACCGATAGTGACACTATTGAGTTAGTGGATTATAAGGATCCAACTACCTACCGATAAGCTATTAAGAGCCCTGATTTAAAAAATTAGCTTGGAGCCATGAAATCCGAGATACAATCAATGTACAATAACCAGGTTTAGACCTTGGTTGATCCACCGAAAGGTGCTAAGGTAATTGAATGCAAGTGGCTATTTAACCCTAAAGCTGATAAGTCCTACAAAGGTAGACTAGTAGCTAAAGGTTTCGGCAAACTCATGGTGTAGACTATGATAAGACCTTTTTTCCTGTAGTCATGCTCAAGTCCATTAGGATCTTGCTTTCCATAGCTACATATCATAACTATGAGATATGGCAAATGGATGTCAAAATAACTTTCCTTAATGAAAATATCCCCAAGGATGTATATATGACACATCATGAGGGTTTTGCCGATCCCAATCATCCTCAGAAGGTTTGCAAGCTTCAAAAATCCATTTATGGATTAAAGCAAGCATCCCAAAGTTGGAATCTCCATTTTGATGAAGCAGTCAAAGAGTTTGACTTCATCAAAAGTGAAGATGAGCCTTGTGTATACAAAAAGGTTAGTGGGAGCATAGTTGTGTTTCTGGTCCTATATGTGGATAACATCCTTCTCATTGGGAATGACATCCCAACATTGCAAAATGTTAAGCAATGGTTGGGGAAGTGTTTCTCAATGAAAGAATTAGGTGAAGCCGAGACAATACTTGGTATTCGAATCTATAGAGATAGATCACGTCGGCTCTTGGGACTAAGTCAAGAAAAGTACATAGATAAAGTACTAAAGCATTTTAATATAGGAGACGCAAAGAAAGGGTATACACCTTTGGCTTTGGTAGTTCCTTTGACTAAAGTACAGTGTCTTAAAACTCAAGAGGAGAGGGATAACATCAGTAAAATTCCATATGCATTTGCTATTGGATCTATCATGTATGCTATGTTGTGTACTAGGTTAGATGTTACTCATGCACTGAGTATAACCATTAGGTTTCAGCAAGACCATGGTGAGAAGCACTGGTCAACTATAAAGGGGATTCTAAAGTACCTGCGAAGGACTAAGGATCACTTCTTGGTGTATGGTGGTCAAGAAGAGCTTGTCATACAAGATTATGCTGATATTGCTTTTCAGACCAACACTCAGGACTCAAGATTGTAATCTGGTTTTGTTTTTGTTTTGAATGGTGGTGCTATTAGCTGGAAAAGCTCGAATCAAAAGATCGCTGCTGACTCAACCATAGAATTTGAGTATATTTCAGTGAGTGAGACTGCAAATGAGGCTGTTTAGATTAGAAATTTCATTTCTGGATTAGAAGTGGTCCCAAACATCCTAGATCCATTAGAAATTTTTTGTGACAAAGGGGCCATAGCACAAGCTAAGAAGCCCCAGTCACACCAGAAATCCAAACACATACTCAAGAGGTACCACATAATCAAAGAGATCATTGACTATGGGGATGTCAAGATTAGCAAGATAGCAAGTGAAGATAATGTAGCAGATGCATTGATGAAATAGTTGTGTCCAAATCTGCAAGAAGCTCATTTGAGAGCATTCGGTCTCATGGCCATGCCTAATTAGGACTAGTGCTAGTGGGAGATTGTTAGTGTAAGCCCTAGCCCCAATGCATTGTTATAAAACACTCAAGTTGATAAATGAGGCATTTTTTATCTATTGTATTCCTATGCATATCAAGTGATATAACTATCCAAGAATGTTGTTTCAGTTTAAGTTATCATATGTGAGGCACATGGTTGTTATAGGAATAACAAATAAATTAAGATTAGTATGCTCTCTTTGATAAGTTGAGTTTTTTCTTACGGATCATAAGGACTATAGTGTCAATCAGAGATCATAGATACATTTTAAGAACATGGTATCTAGATTCGATCCACTCATGAGAACACCACATGGTATAAGCCATAAGTGTTTCATAATTACAAGTTTTGCATCGGAGTTCTTAGACCTAAAATCTCTATGAAACTCTTTATGAATTGCTATGAACTTTGATATACACCTAATATGCTCGTAACAGAGTGACAAGTATGGGTATACTTGGGCATGCACTAATTTATGTTAGAGAGCATGAGAGAAGTAAAGGGATTACCCTTCTTGATGAGAAAAAAATATCATTGGCCACTTGATCAGTGAACTGAGACGTGTATGGCCATACCGAGATGAAATAATGAGTCATCATTATTTATCTGAGAGTTCAGTGTCACTAGAATATTAAGAAATGAATTAGTATTTATATATAAGGATGACTTGTTTCAAGCCTTATATTAATTCTAATATTTATGGGTAAGGGACTATGCCATTTGCATTTTTATTTAATTTAGAATGCTATAATATCTTGCTAGATAATATATATAGCCTTTGGATTATTTATTAATCTATTGCCAATATTAAATGGACCTATAGGATCGTATACAAAGCATTAGACCTAAAATATTATGTAAAGTATTGGATATTAATTTGGACTTTTATTTAAAGTCAAAATTAATGAGGATAATGGGTATTTAAATTGCTAATGGACCTTAGTCCATGAGAGAGAGAATTTGACAATGACATGAATAATAACAATTAATTATTTATCTTTAGATAATTAAGTTAATTGAGTTTAAAATCCTATATGAATTTGAACAAAGATACACCACTTGATTAGGAAGAGGTTGAGGCTGAAATTCAATATAAAAAAACTAGTAGAATTCGGCGTGCACTAAAACTCTAGCCAAGTAGATATTTTGATTTAATAACAATGCCACTTTAAGGATTTTTCTCTCTCATTGCCGAATTCCACAAGGGAAAGAATTATTTCTTCTTCTCTTGTGTTTTTAGGCAACCTTGAAAACCCTATGAAGATCAAGATCAAATCTTCTGTCTTTAGAACATACCCATTGCCGAATACTCAAACCTAGAGCTAGCACTCTTTGTTTTACGCCAACTTTGCAAGTATGTGTGTGAACATGGAGTGGTGTGGTGTAGAAGGCAATACCTTTGGCATTGGTGGTTGAGTTTAGGGGTATATAGGTTCATCTTATATACTGGTTATTGTAGAATTAAGTTTTGAAGTGCATTCAAGGATGTAAGTTCAATCGAAACCCTAAAACTGCATGTTTTCGATTCTATGTCCTTTACTGCATGGCTTATATGATTCAAAGTCTTATTTTTCGACTGTGTAATCATTTTTTTAATTCCATGTGATATCCCATCAATTACTTCCTTCTCTACCTCCTCGTTCATTCCCAATTCGATTTAAATTTCTTTAACTTTGGCTAGCACTTTGGTGATGAAATTCCTTTCTAGATTAATCCTCAATCGATTAACCTTTTTAAGTCTTTCCAATGTAGGCTCTACTAAGTATGCCTATTTTGCTTCTTTCACCATAGCAACGTAGGCTTTTCTATTTATTTCCTCTCAAGATAGCCATTCCATTATCTATGCATACTTTTATAACCATATATCTGATGCTAGTTATTGCTCCTATATGAAATAATAGAGGTTTACTAAAAATGGCATTATAAGGAAATTTTATATCCACTACCATGAAAGTGGTCTTACATGTATAGGCCACTGCCTCATCTTATAACACCATAAAAAGGTTTATTATTCCTGCCATTAGGATGTTAGTGTTGCTAAGCTCGATCAGTGGGATGGTAAGCTTTAACACTTCAATGAAGAGATTCATATTTTTGTATGCTTCGAGGGTAAAGACATTCACTACGCTCCCATTGTCAATTAGATTTCTCTTAGTAAGGAAATAATTAATTACCACTTAAACAACTAATGAATCCTATGGGGGGGCATTTTAAATCTTTTATTTCTTCAAGGGAAATGGGCAGTGGTGGTAACTTTTCAAATTTTATTGGAAAGTACACACCTTTTCCCTTTTTCTTAAATAAATCCATCCTATAAGATGATTAGCCTAAAATAATGATTATAAATCCTACCTTCTATTGTGGTCGTCGAATGTTGTTAGACTTTCTTCTTTCTTCATCATCATAGTTCAATCGATCTCTGATTTTAGGAGTAAGTTTGTATGGACTCTTAAGCATTAGGCCTACAAATCTCTTAAGAAAACCTTTTTCCAAAAGCCTTTCAATGTATTGCACTTATCAGATGTGTGGCCAACATCTTTGTGAATTTCATGGTACATACTTTTGTGTCTTCTGGCATATGTCCAATTGAACATTTTCTTCAACTATTTTACTTTTTTTGTGTTTTTCTTTGATCCACAGGGGGACCTTAGCGAAAGAGGACATGAGTTCTATATAGATTCTAGCTAGAATATTCATATAGTGTTTAAACCTCATATGTTTAATCTTTTTCCTCTTTTCAAAGCTTCTCAACATACAAAATTTCTCTGAACTCTTTGCTCTCCGCTTTCCCCATCTAACTAACTGCAATCTATCTATATTTAACAACCTTCCATTTGTCCTTAACATATTATCTAGTTGGATATATTAGTTCACCTTATCTGTTAATATACAAAGTTGGTTAAAAGATAGGTTGTAATAAACTCAGACAATTACACACTTCTTATACTCCTAGCTAGAGCATTTGTTGCCACTAATGGGTGTAAGTTCTTTATTTCACATGCCAAAGCCTGGAACCTATCAACGTAATCTCTTATACTTTCATCAAATCCCTACATTAAATTACATAGATCATTAATAGTTTTAGATGTGTGAATTTGCATGATAAATCGAGTTATAAACAAATTTCAAATTTGGCTAAAAGAATGGGTTTATTTTGGAGGAAGATCATGGAACGAATCCAAGGCATCACCCATAAGTGTCATAGGGAAGAGTCTGCAAAAAAAAATTCAATTTTCAAAGAAACACATCTTGATCTGTGTAAGATACTCCGAGATATGGTATTTTAGACAAAATTTTCTTGTGTATCTTGGCTTCTTTATCTCTTTAACTTGGCTAGAAATTATGCTTCTTTGATTTCCTCACAAAATGGGGAAATAATGTTCTCATCAAATATAGGCGCGTTAGGGTGTCAAAGCCCAAACTTCATAATTTATTGCAAAAACCATTTTTTCTTCCTATCTACCACTAGATCTCTATTTTTTTTTCTTTTTCTTTCTTGATGAATCTTCTTTTAAGAGTGCACATGTATGATAAGTCATCTATTACAGAAACTATAGGTGATTGTGATTGCCTGGGGGAGTAGGTAGTATTATAAGGCCCTAAAACCTACCCTGGTAGGAATATGACATGTTTAAAGAAGTATATAAGTGAATGTTAACATTTATGTGGGTTTGTAATTGGTCCAGGCCATAAATGTCATTAATGTCAAAGTTTGGTTATTTCAGTTATCATTTTAATAGTGATATGCAAGCTAAATACATGTAAGACATGTATTAATATGATAAACAAGTTAAAAGTACATATAATTATGTAAATAAAAGAAGATTTAGGGTTAAATTATAATTTACCAAAGTTAAAAATTATGGCCAATGAAATGGCCATGTGTAAATCTAGAAAGTGAAAAGAATTCAAATAAAAAGGTAGATGAGAATGTTGATTAAGGAAGATATGTAAGAAAGAGCTAGAAAATCCTATAGAAAACCCCATTTTCTCTTTATCAAAACATTGCCCTCAAGTTATGGGTGACAAAAGTGAAGGAAAAGTAAAGAGGAACAAAAGAGATGTAAAGGAAAAGCTAGTAGGTAGATTTAAGGTATGGGGAAATCCTCAGCCTCTTAGTTTGTACATGTTATATTTTATGTGTAGAATTAGTATATGAATTGAAATTAAAGTTGTAATGGCTATAAATGAGTTGATATAATGAAAACTTGCATGATTTGGTAGAGATAAAACATGTCTTGAGATTTAGGTAGCTCACTTAAGTTAATAAAGCTAGAAATCCTGAGCAATCTTTAGTATTTTTGACAAATGAAGGTATTCCAATTTAAGGTAAATTATAAGACATATATCTATAACTTTGTAAGAAATTAAATCTTAATTCAACTTTAAAATCCTTGAAAATCTAATTGAAAGAGATGAACTAATGTTGCACCACTTTTGGGAGCAACTTATACTATTTGGTGTATATCTCATGATTTAGAAGTCTAAAAAACATAATTTTATTTGTTATGGAGACTAGAGATATAAAGAAATACCTTTTTAGAAGTCTATTTTGTTTAAACACTTTATTTGTTGTCTTATTGGCTATACAAAATGGATATAGGAATCCATCTTCAGAAATCTAGAAAATAGGCACCTACATGGCTATATAGAGTTTAAAATAGTCATGTATGATGTATTTTGTACTCAAACTTTATCTTGAGATGATCTGCACGACTTTTTTAAAGTCAAAACAACCATATAGTGCCTTATTTTAGCCAAATGGTGAGTTTTACTCACTGAAAAGTCACCAAAACTTATCCAAATTTTCTTGGATGATTATGAAACTTTGTAAACACATATTTAAACCAAAAATATTACTAAATATGTATAAAATACATTATTATACGCAAAATATAAGATTGGACCAAGAATATGCAAGGTGAATTAATGTGTACAAGTGGTATTTGTGTGCATATGAATTTAAGTATGTATTTTATTACTATAGTTAAATATATAATTGTATATAAGGTATTAAATTTATGAAGTGATTGAGTGAACATATAGTGTATAAAAATGTATCTATTATATTATGTGAATAGGTGTATAAAAAGAATGCAAGTGTGTAATTGATACTTATGCATAATCATCATTTTGAGTATTTGATATGTATATAAGAGTGTGTATATCGATATGTGATTAAGTTGGAGTGTAATTGACATGATTCAATATATGAATGAAGTTTATATTAAATGTCTGAGCAATTGAAATGATGAAATGAAATAGTGAGTAAAGCCTTAATTTTGTGCTTGAATTGGATATATATATATATATATATATATATATAGTGAGTTGATGCCTTTTGATATCTAGTGTTTGATACCTTTTAGAATCTAGTGATGGCACCATAATGATGTCTATTGATTTTATACCTTTTTGGTATCTATTGTTGGCACCATATTGGTGTTTAGCAATTCGATACCTTTTTGGTATCTAGTGTTGGCATTGTAATGATGTATAGCTATTCAATACTTTTTTTGTATCTAGTATCAGCACTATCATAATGTCAAATCAGTCGATACTCATTTGGTATCTAGTATTTCAATTGTCTATGCCCTTGTTGAGTTCAAGTTACAATAGTGATTACAGTATAAATAAAGTAACATGATCAAGATAGAGGGAATGATTATGTATTAGTGAACCATTGAAACACTAGTCCATGTTATTGCAGGTCCTGATGACTACATTTAACTAATATACATGTAATAATATAATGAAGTGAATGCAATAGATTTTGTTTATTTTTTTATGCTATTAATGAAAAGAAAGAAGTGAACATTTAGAACTATGTTGTTTTAATACCTATCTTTGGGATACGTAGAAAGCTTGGAATGCATATTCCAAGTCTGAACCAAATTCTAAATGAATTGATAAGTGTTCAAGTATAAGTGACAACCTAAGGAATGAAAACCCGGTATAGGGTTCATAAGTGTTTGTGCCTTAGATATAAGAGAATAAATTGACTTAATAAAGGTAAACTAAAATAAGATATTAAAAGTAAGTGCTAGATAAATCATAAAAGAGAAGATTAATATTTGTAATTGAACAGTGAACTTGTAGAGTAAGATGATTATACTGTATAAGAGGTTATACATTCATTTTTCTATATTTAGAAGTATACCACTAAGTATGACTTAATGCATAAAATCTTTTTGCATCATAGGTATGTAAGTAGCGACTCATTTAGTGATAAGGTTGGGAATTTAGGAGGGCAAGAAAGGCATATACTAGTGATATATCTTGCTAAATTGTCTCTATTAATTGCAAATTGTTTATTTAACATTAATTATAACAAGTGATAAATGAACTTTGACCTTATAGTGTAAATTTGATGGTTTTATGATGTGTTGTAATGATGAGCTTGCTAGATGAATAACTATAAGAGTAAGGTAACAAACTAGTACCTTTTAAGGTATACGAGGGTGTCATAAGTATCATGAGTGTTAAACGTTTGGCTAAATAAGTACATTTTCTCCTTTTATTTGCTCCTTCAATCAGCCTCACATACATCTGATTAAGTACCATATTTGTTTTCTTCTTCCTTCTTTCTGATCTTTATACCCTTGTTTTTATGTCTTCTCTCATCTCTTATTGCACTTTCAAACTCTAAATCCCTTATTAAGGTTTAGGGTTGCATGCCCTTTCCGACAGATTGCATAATGCTTCTACTGAAATCCCAAAGGATTGCTTTCAAATCCTTCATCGTTATTAGAGTAGAATCTATGAATTCCTCATTAAATGTTGTCAAAAAGTTGTCACATTGTTGAGATCTATCTGGATCCTCCCTCTTTATTATAGATCTTGGCATCCTGCAATCATTATCTAAATGATCATTAGCCCTAATTTTTGGAGTACCTAGATTGCCTTTGTGAATCCCCCATCTTCTATCAATGAGAGTGTAACACCCTAGCCATATGATTTAAAAAAATAAAAATAAAAGATAGAAAAAGAGAGGAGGAGAGGAAGAGATCGGAAACAAGGGAAAAGGAGGTAGTAGGGGAAGCTGAGAACAGTAAGCGACTCACCAATGCCGGTGATAGCTCAACATCATCTCTACCACACTGACCAACCACCATTTCCTCTCCGTTAAGCTACCATTTATCTATGTTTTTCCTTAATTTTTTAAAACCTAATGACTTTCCTTCATAATTTTGGCTAACTTTAACGTCAAATGGCCATACGAGCACCATCGTCACACTTGTTATGACTAAATGTTTGTTTCCATATACACCAATCGTCCTTACTCACCTGTATAGGGTAGATCAAAAATAGGTATGGCAAGTTATTTTGGTGCATATTTTGACCACATTGTGGCTTCTTAAGGTATGTGACCATAAGCAACGGGTCTCTGGCACTTTGGGCTTCACGATGGTGGTAGCGGTGTATCTCAGATGAAGCTCCGATGATCGATGACCGGTAAGAATAGTATGGTCATGAGGAAAAATGAAATAAAAATGTGGATTTTGACTTTAACTAGTAAGTACTCCACTAAAGTTGCCTTTTTAATTTTCATGGCTATATATATATATATATATATTGTTATAAATGTAAATTGTGAATTAATTAGTGTTTTGGGAGAAATAAGCTAAAATTAAATAATTTATGTAATTTAAAAATATCCTTAATGAACTTATTGAAGTAGTAAAATATATTTTTATAACTTAGGATGTTATATTTAATTGCTAATTTGAAAAAAAAATGCTATGTTAGTTATCTAATTAAAGAAATAAATAGGGTTATGAATTTATAGGTAAAATAATAAAATGTTGATTTATCAAAATTGAAAAATTTATAATGAAACGGCGATCTTAGCTAAATCATAAATATTTGTAATTTGATAACTTCTTTGATCAAAAATTCACTTCCACTATTTCATATGAATAGTAATCATATAAGTGAATATTAATCATATATTAAATAGTAACCGTATACGTGAACAATGATGTATACATGAACAATAGTATTCAAGGAAAAATCTTTTCTGATGTGAAAAAAAATGTTAAGAGATGAAAAGATGGTGATGTTGATTTGGTAAATTATTTGAACTCGAAAATTTAATGCATATGTTATAAGAATAAATAATGAGATAAATATTGCTTTTCAAATTGTATGAATACAAGATAGTTTAATGAAGAAAAATAAAACAAATAAGGCATTCTTTATAAGGTGATAAAATTTTTTTATAATAATAAATCCTATATTTAAGTATAATTGATGTTTTAATGAGTAATCATGTTTTAACCACGAGAAGTGAATTCGTTATTTAGGCTAAAATGCGATAAATATGAAATAATTATTGTTATGCTTGAAACATGACCGCATTTGATTTTAAGTTGTGAATTGAGAATAACTAAGACAAATAATGTGTATTTACATGAATGACAAGATGGGTGATTAAATTAAGTTTTGAAAGGTGGCAAAAAGGTACACTATTGTACCAAAGAATGTACTCGACATGAAAAATTGTTATTTATTAGTATTAAAACATTAAAAAAATATGAGAGTATATAATGACATTAATGCCGTTAGTAATGATAGGAAATCTTAAGTAGGAGTCGGCCATAGGGATGAAGTTTTGATTGATATTCTAGATAATGGCATTTTATATATAGAGAGAGAAATGACTCACCATCAAGTGTAAAAAAGGAAGTGCCAGGTTTCAATCCTTTTTTACACCTGAAATTGGAGTGCAATGTCAGGTTTCGACCACTCCATTTCAAAATTATCATTATAAAGGAGTGTAGTGTTAAGTTTTGACCACTTCATTTCAAAAATTAGCTTTATAAAGGAGTGCAGTGTTAGGTTTTGACCACTCCATTTCAAAAAATTTACTTTATAAAGTAGTGCAGTATCAGGTTTGGACCACTCCAATCTATATAGATCAAAAAGGGTCTCAATTTTGTGTATCTGCCAGACAATTCCTTTTAATTACTATGGGCAAATATATATATATATATATATATATATATATATATATATATATATATATATATATATATATATATATATATTAGTTAAATGGCATATAATGATGGATATATAATAATATTTGTTACTCTATTTATATAAATATATTTTGTGGTTTTATTCACTACAAGAAAATTAACAAATAGCAATGGAAATTAGCAACCGAATTTGTTGAATTTTCATTGCTAATAATGAAGGATTTAATTTCCGTTGCTATTTTTACCAATGGAATTAAAATTTCCATTGCTATATTTAATAACCGAATAAAAATTCAGTTGCTATTTTTAGCAACCGAAATCAATATATGTTGCTATATTAGCAACCGAATTGAAATTCCATTGCTATTTATAGCAACCGAAATTAATTTCCGTTGCTAAATTCAGCCATTATTATAAAAAAATTGCGACGGAATTATCGCCGTTATTCCGTCACTAAATTATTATTGATTTTTAACACAAAATTTCTGCAAAAGCCTATATCTACCAATTGAAATAAAAGTGCACCTGCAATCCAATCAACATTAAATCATTATACTCATCTTCAGCTTTCGCAAACATTGCCAATCACTACAGTATTAATGGCTTAATTTATAAATGAATTGAAACTAAATCAAAAACTTCCTAAAATTCACTATGCATGCTTCAAAACTAAAAGAAATCACAATACGTGTTCTAATAAACTAAAAGAAATCACAATACCTGGCATTGAAATTGTCGAATACTATGGGTATATAATCCTGTCAAGAACAAATAGAAAATTATTAGAGAGTAATTAAATCCCTTAAGATTTAACCTACTAAATTGTATAAACCTAGAAAAAGAGAGAAACCCAGTAATGTATTTTGAAATTAAAATATGAAAAAACAATCCACTGAAATAACTCTGCTTCTCAATTCAAGATGTGTATAGGACTATTTAAAAAAACAAAAATTTCTTGCCTAAAGAGCACTCCAAACAAATAGCAAGGAAAAAATGGGGGAAGAACAAAGAAGTATACACCAACACTACATAAAAAGACCAAGGAAGAGCTACATTGCTATATGTCACCTCCATTTATCATCTAAATATCCATGTGTAAGTAGGAAATTCTGGTAACTTTACTCATTGTACTTTTCCAAGATCATTCCAAAAGCTGCCCAACACAAAACTTGACCCAAGAACCCACGTGCCATACAAATACAAGTTCTCAAAATTTTGCTAAACAAAAGTTTTGCAGTTAATAAGACAATGATAGCATTTTCTATAGAGATTTCAAAAATTCAACGACTCACAATAACAAATAAAAAATTCACAAAAAAAATGTTAACCTAAATGTAATAGCATACTCATCTAAAATTTCACATTCATCAACTGCTAATAACCAGTCAGTAATTTACAATCTAAAGAAATTTACAGTTAGCAAGTTATCTTGAAATACAAAAGCTTCTGGAATTACCGCACAATCTAAACTAGTATATTACTATTACTAATACAATAGTCAAAGATGGTTTTTCATAAATTATTTTACAAGAAAATATATAAAATAAAAAGAACCTGTAGCAGCCAAGAAATTGAATATATATATATATATATTCAAAGCATAATTTTTCTCTTATCCTCAACACTCGCAAATTTTCCAAAAACAGGAAAATATTCACCATCAAAGAAAAATAGTGATCAAGAACTGAAATAAAGAGACAAATAATATTAAAGAAAAAGGAAGTAAAACCTGGATGCTTCGTTTTTTCTTTTCAGCCTCAGATCGTTCAATGAGATCAGCTACCATACGGAATCTATGATGAGGCTCTTCATATCTTTAAATATCCATAATTTTGTACCTATTGATGAGAAAAAAGGCATATAGAGAAATTAGAATAATGAATTGAGGAGAATAACCACAGCCAAAAAAAGAAAAAAAAAAGGGATTAAAGTGGAGGGGCAACCTTTATTTATTGGATTATAGGCAACAAAATGTCTCTATCACCATCAAAGGCAGAGCTTCTTAGTAGTAGTACCCATCTGTAAAAGAAGGGACCAAACAATACATACATGTTGGAGTGAGCATGAAATCTTTTTAACCAAAAACTTTAATAAGAAAAAAGCTATGATTAACTATACTTTAAGAAAATATGTATTTCTATGTTCTTTTTCCAGAGCAACTCAACTAGTCCACCTATATATATTTTGAGGATGAAAAAGTTTTTGCATCGGTTTGCCGTAAAAGATACAACCGTATATAGCTTTGGGAGCTACAACTAGTCCAAAATAATTCATTTCATCATATACAGGTGTAAATTAGTCAACCTGTATACGAAATATGCTTAGTTAAAAGACTAATAATGGTCTTTAAAGCTTAAAAATAAGTGCAGTGAAAGGATTTTTTGAAGTATATCAAGTAGACCTTTTACCACCCAATACCCAGAACTGCAACCTAAGTCAGTCACCTAGATAAAATTTTCAAAACAATTACAAATTTAGCCAGTGTTTTGGTCTATAATATCCTTCCCAATATGCAGTGCGCAAAAATAAGCATTGGGACCAAATAGTTAATTCTTGTTGTGCAGATAACATTTGAGTGACTTTGAGGGCTAAGATACGTTTAAAATAACAACAGTACAGCTACTTCCAAATTGCAATGATAGGAGAGAAAAATAGGCTGGTAACTATAAAAGCTTTGAACCTAAAGGTCTAAAATAAAAGAATAAAAATAAAAGCTTCCAACAAACGTCACTACATGAATTGAGAAGGCCTTCCTTGGTTATATGATTCAAGCAGACATAAAATCAGCTAAAATTTTCTAAACCTTAGATAACTCTACAGTATACTAATAACAGAGAACAGGAGAGTGATAAATATTTGATGTGGCATTAAAAATATCATTGAACATTCTCCTTTCATTCCCCTTATACAAAGAAATGCACCAGGATTTCTAGATTAAAGTTAATTCCCAAAAACTATAGGACGAAATACAAAAACTAGAGCTTGAAGTCTCGTTTTACACACACACACACTTCAGATAAAGAAAGTTGTATTTTCACTAAAACAATTCTTGAACAAATCAACACTTCATTAGTTATATGACTCCATTTTAGAAAAGAAAAACAATATCTAAAGTTGGCTCAAGTTATTCCATTTTGGTAGATCAAGTTACAAATCAAAATAAGACAACAGGGATGATTCAAAAGATCTGCAAAAGTCAGCATGTAATTAACCAGCAGTTCCTAAACATACAGATTCTTAACAAAAAGAATGGTACCGACCATTCAACTTTAAAACATGTAAAGGCTGTAGAAAATCAACTTCCAAAGCCATTTTGTAAAAAATCTCATTCTGAAAGTATGAGACGGCCTCACCCCGTTCAAAGGAGTTACATATTCCCATACTTGAGGCTGAGCATCCTTATCTTTACATATCTGCAAGAAAAATGCAATAATTGTAGTAGTTATCCAGATTGTGATTAACAAAAAAGGAAAAAATAATAATAGCAATGTACAAATAAGACAATCCCAATCTTCTCACTTAGAGGCCAAATACATCACTTATGGTTAAAAGGGTAATCAAACCATATTCAGAATGGGCTCCAGCACCAAATACTCTGGTTGAGGGGTCAGAAATCTGAGCTGAACAAGAAAAGGAAAGAAAATAAAGGAACAATATATTATCCCTTCCTTGTAATCTCCTACTACCATGTAACATAAAAAAATAAAATAAAATTAAATAATTGTTTATATATATATATATATATATATATATATATATATATATATATATATAATTTGATTAATGTAAAGATTATGAGTAAGAAAATCAACCATGTACTTGATTATCAGGATCCAAAATTTCATCAAGCATAGGAGTATGGCCTCGATGATTCTCGTTCCTTAAAACCTTCATCTTTCAGCTAATGGCAATTCGAAAAACTTTTTAATGTTTCGGCTGCATTACATGAGTTTTTATTAATGTGTACTACCCCTTTTCACCTTCTAGAATATCTACAATTTATGTAGCATCTGTCATATTAATTTTTTAATAAAGCTTTAATTATTTTTCAGCCAAAATGACTTTTAGTTCAGTTTTTTTTTGTCATAAGAAATTCTTTTGTTTCTTTCTGTAATTAGTGTATAAGTGCAGTGGTCTCCAGTGCAATTAACAACCCAGTTTATCAGTCCATGTTGAACATAATTCATTTCAATCTGGCATTAAATCACTAACTGATAACACAAGAAAGAATGATAATAAAACACAATTAATTAATAACCATCTATTGACAAATAAAATCACCTTGCCATGTGCCATCAAGCTCATTATTTAACACTGTCATTAACCCATGAAAGCCTAACTGCTAAAGCAAAGAATTCGGCATTTGAACAATTTAACTTCAAATTTTCTAATAAGAGAATTAAAGAAAAAATTGAAAATGAAATTTAATGCCTTTACTTCCCTTTCCCCGAAAATTAAAAATTAAATACTTTTAGAAAAGAACCAAAATGGAAAAAACAAAAAGACAGTCGTATTAATGAAAAATAACCTGACGGCCAAAACAAGTAATGAACACATACCACAAGAATTAATGAACACCAAGCTTAACGGCCAAAGAATGATCAAACATTCCAAGAATTTCATGAAAGGCAAACTTTCTTATCTCTGACTCTACTCCTTTCCCCATTAACCACCCATCAAAAACTCCCATTTCCAACAATTCACAAGAATTTACAAATGAGTCAAACTTGCTCAATTAAACAGGAAAAAAACCATGAAAATGAAAGAATTGAAAAGAAAAACCTGTTTGAGTAAAGAAATGGATTGGACGAGATCCGAGGCTGAGAGATCAATACAGTTTAAAACTGAAAATTTCGGGTTAGACCCATCCAAAACTACATAATTCTCCCCAAAGAGAATTTAGTTGCACATCAACATGGAATTTCTTGTATAATAACAAGTCAACTAGTCCAAAATAATTCCTTTCATCATATACAGGTGTAAATTAGTCAATCTTAAGACATTTCACCATGAACCAACATTGCACCCTACAACAGAAAGCAAGAGACTTAGATTGAATATCGGAGTACTCACCTTGTTATACAATATTACACCTGATGAAAGAAAAACGTAGATCAATAGGTATAAGTAGGTCAAGACAAGTGGCTTGTTGATGATCATTTTGCCTGTTCTTTGCTTCCACCAAAAGCAGTCACTGGGCTCAAAATTTAAAAAAGAAAACTCGTGAATTTTCTCAAAGAGTTTGATTAGATCTATGAATCAAAAAAGCAAAAATTTGAGAGAGAAAGAGAGAAAGGGAATTACCATTGTTGAAAGGCGGCATTCAAAGTTGATGGCGGAGATTGAGAGAAGAGATGAGATAGGGGGCTAATTTATACCTAGGGTAACAAATAAGAAAATTACAAAAATACCTTTAATTTTAGCAATGGAATTTCAATTCGGTTGCTAATTTAGCAACGAAAATTTTTTTTGGTTGCTAATTTAGCAACCAAAATTAATTTCATTGCTATTTTTCATTGAAAATGAAATTTAGCAATGGATTTTAATTTTGGTTGCTAATTTAGCAACGAAATTTCAATTCGGTTGCTAATTTAGCAACGGAAGTTCAATTCGATTGCTAATTTAGCAACGAAATTTAAATTTGGTTGCTAATATAGCAACCGAAATTAATTTTGTTGCTATTTTTCATTGAAAATGAAATTTAGCAATCAAAATTAATTCTGTTGCTATTTTTCATTAAAAATAAAAATTAGCAACGGAATTAAATTTTGGTAGCTAATTTAGCAATGAAATTTAATTTCGGTTGCTAAATAGCAATGGAATTTAATTTCGGTTGCTAAATAGCAACGGAATATATTTTTCAATGCTATTTTTGGACCCAAATTTTTTTCACCTCCTTGGGACCACAATACTAACGGAATAATAATTCGGTTGCTAAATAGCAATGGAATTTAATTTCCATTGCTAAATTGAAATGAAATTTAATTTCGGTTGCAAAATAGCAACGGAATTAAGTTTCAGTTGCTAAATTTTGTTCCAAAATTTTTTCTACCATCTAATGTCGCCATATTTAGCAACAGTCATAGATTTCCGTTGCTATTTTTTGTGGCTATATTTTGGCGCTAAAATTTCCCTTTTTTTAGCAACGGAATACCACCATTTTTATTTCGTTGCTAAAAATAAAAAATTCAACCAAATTTAGCAACAGAATTGAATTTTCGTTGCTAATTAGCAATAGAAATTCAATTTCGTTGCTAAATTAGCAACAGAATCAATTCTGTTGCTATTTTTTCTTTGCTATTTCCATATTTTTTTGTAGTGATTAGGGTCTAGCATATGTAACTATATGATTAACTTGTGATATTAGTTATTATTGTGAGACAAAGGTAATTAATTAACAATACTTAAAATCTTTGTGTGTGTGTGTGTGTGTGTGTGTGTGTATAGTTTTATTAAATGCAAATATTAGTAATTTCTATCTTTTGTAAGGAAAATACAAAAAATGCAGAAAAGATAGAAATGTAGAAAATGTAATAAAGACAGCAAGTACAGAAAATGTAGAAAAGACAACAATTAGGTGAAATCAATAAATAGATAAAATTTAGCTTGTACATTTTGATGGTAATGAATTAAGCATTTCGCAAGTTGGTATAATTGAATATATACAGGTATGTGCTTAGTATACATATGTACAAACATGTGAATATTGGAGATTTGAGGTTCATGTTGTATTATCTAATGAATAAAGTATGCTCATTAAAATGTCAATTTTGCAAATGACAATTAAAATTGGATTTTACAAAAGTTTTGTATGGTTAATGAATTCTTATACTGAATGATCAATCAGACAATTATATTGAATCATCTTACCTTTATAGTAATAGTTGATGCAATTGTAAATTATAATTTTTTTACAAATATGTTTTTATGTTAATATTATGCTTGCAATTGTGATATTAAAGAGAAAGTAAATTTAGTGGAGTACGCTCACTAAGTTGTAAGCTTAGCACGTGGTTATTTTCCACAAGCAGGTTTAAGAATAGCATTCTGAAGACTTGAAAAAAAGAGGGGCTGACAGTCCTGCTGATTCTTGAAGAATACTGAGGTGAGAAATTTCTAAGGGAATTTGCAATATGATTTCGGCATGTACACTAGATATAAAATGTAGAATGTATTTGTATAAGTGAGTTTTGTATATGTAAATTTATAACTTGCATATATAGGAATGACATGTATGATTATATTTGGATTTGATTTCAATCAATTGAAATATAAGGAGGATGGGCTAATGTTCTGTGAAAGGGGTTTGTTTTGGTGATTCTGAAGTTAGTTGTGTGATTTTAGAAGTGTAAATAAAGTTGCTTTGCAGGAGTTTTTAACAAATATAAGGAAAAATTTGCCATAATTTTTATTTATAAATGGAATAATGTTTGTAATGGTGATGAGTTTTTATTATGGCAAATTTAGTAAGTAATCAAATTAAGAAGGATTAAGGAGGATTGATTCATGTATGACATCTGATATTTAGGTTTTTTAACTGATCGGGTATAAGGTGTTATAGAGAATATCAAATGATAATCCCAAGAATATCGAAAGAGATGAGGTGGAAGGAAGGTTGCAAATCCGATTGGATTAACATGGATAAAGAACATGCAATTTGTAACAACCAACACCCAAACATTGGTCCGAGTTTTGGAATGTATTATAAACTAACCAATTTTATTAATTAGGCAGTAAATAAACCTCACTTTATTGTATTATATATTAAACAACAATGTTTATATTCTTATAGTCACCTTAAATCTCTTAATGGAATTCTTTTCTTAATGGAATTCTTATTTTATTTAAACCACGATTTAAACATGATTTTATAGATCAATTAATAGAAAATCAAGCATCATGACAATTGTATTTTCATGCTACCCAAATTTGCAAATTGACAAAATTACACTCCCAAAATAATTCAACATCTAACCCACCCTCCAATTAGCAAACAACATCCGCAATATTAGCCATGTCATCCATAAATTATCATCAACCATTACATCAAACATAACTCATAGTTTTACTCAAAATAAAAATTCTAAGCATATTACATGAATTTGTCTTCTAATTTACTTCATTTATATGCCTATTTACAACCAAAATTTTCTAACTATTACAACTCATTTCCTTTAGATGTGTGTGTGTGTACATGCCAGCTCAAAAACTTCCTTCAAATCACCTTCTTGACTTGTTCCCTACGTGCAATAAACAAGCCACATGCTAAGCATATTTTACTTAGTGGTGGATATACAACTAAAATATTTCATGTATATTTAATTTAATAATTTTTTTATCATATTTCTTTTAACATCATACATTTCAAAATCTATATATTTAAAACTTCCCCATTTACATTTACGATGTAGTTTATATGTAAATTTTCAATGTAGTCTCTATAAACCAAATTTAATGCAAAATTTCCATTTTCCCCTTAAATATTATTTAAACCTATTTTTGTCATTTTTACTAATTATTTATTATATTTTTCACTCTAGTTCTTTTTTAATTTTTATGTTTTGTCAAAATTACCAATTAGGTTCTTTTATATCACATGAAATTATAAAATTATATTTAGATCCTTAAATTTTATCCATTTTTACATGAGTCCAATTTACTAATTTAAGCCTATTTTCATGATTTTTACCACTTATAAACGATTTTTCCCATAGTATGCAGTGGAAACTAAATAGACAATATGTGTGGGATGATAACTCTAGTGTTTTATTTTAGTTTTAATTTTTTTCTATGTTTTTTTGTTTTGTTTTTGGTTACTTTCAATAGCTTTTGCCAAATTTAATTAATTCCATCTTTTATATACTTTTCGATAGTTTTTAATGGTGTTTTGTGATGAATTGTAGAATTTTAAGATACCTCACGGTCGTTAGATTTTTGGTGCTGACCATGACATTATGCAATTTTAGTACATAATGCAATTTAGCGGTACCTCATAGTCAACAGGAAAATGGTGCTAACCGTGACCTTTGTCCAAAAATAGATCTCACGATCAGCAGGAAAATGGTGCTGACCGTGACATAGTAATTTGTGAGTCCAGAATTGAGATGAGCATTATGTCATGGTTAGTAGGAAAATGGTGCTGACTATGACCTATGTCGGGGCTGTACAATGCAGATTGGCTTTTTGGCAAAAAAAATAGGATTTTTAGATCTAGGTTCTTTTTCTTTCTTTTGTTCTTAAAATTTTTAGGTTTTTATTCATCTTTTTTTAGATTAAATACTTAAATATAGATTAGATTCACACTTTTAGAGTTTAGATTTCATCTTTTCCACTTCAAGCTCAACTTCCATGGGAGATTGAAGGAGAAGCAGCTGGGTTTTCATCTGGGTTTCAGCTCCACACTAATTTTTTAGGTTTTATCCTTTTTCTCTCTTTTCTTTTCTTTAATGGATTGTGAGTAATTAGTTTGTTGTTCAGGGTATCTTTAAATCCCCAATACCTATGTGAATATTGAACTTATTTGAATACATATATAGATGGATGGTTTATTTTATTGGTTCTTCAATGTTATTTTATAGGTTTTGTTATTTAAATTCCTTTATCTAATGTTGATTAATGATTTTATCATTTTATCTATATTGGCCATTTGATTTTAATGTGCAATGACATGAATGCATCTATGCTCTATTTTTCTATTTTGATTGTTGTAACTTTCATATTACTTCAAAATAAGACTCGATGACTTGCAGGTTTTATGGTATTAGGACTAGATGTATGGATTTATTCTTGCTCTATTTTTTATCTTGTTTGTTGTAACCATGAGATTGCTCCGGAATGGGACTCGATAGGTTATGATTACTATGGTATTAGAGCTAGAGTTTGGAGTAAAATTGATGGGATTTTGGGTTGCTTGGCTCCGGAATGGGAAAACAAATCGAACCTATGATGTTAGACCTGTGCAAAGGCTAATCATATAACTTGCTCCTGAATGGAACATTTTGTGTTTAGAATATCTTGCTTTGGAATGGGATGTTTGGGCATAGAGGGTTATCTTGATTCAATCTATATAACTTAAGATTAATTAAATTCATATTTAGGTATGGGAAGAATAAATGAACCTAGGCAATGGTTTTATTAGTGTCTTAGTCTTTAATGTCATTAGTTTTTGTTATTTATTTTTGTATTTAGATTATTTTATTATTTAGATTTAGAGCTCTCTTCAATCTAAGATTAGGGAATTATCTTGGATTATTTCGCTCAACCATAGATATTTAGCATAACAATCTTTTATCCCTTAGGTATGATATTTTGGGATGTCAAATATATTCTCCCATATTACTTACCAATTCAGTAAGCTTGCTGAGGTTGCATCAAATATTTGGCACCATTTTTATGGATAACGATGGTGTTTATTTGATATCTCTTGTTGAGCTTAGTCTGAGATTTTTTTTATTTTTCTTTGTTTTTGATTTGGTGTTATTCTTTGTAGGAGGATTATAATGCATTTTCAATTGATGCATGGTTCTATCCAAGATGATGAAATGGTTCTTTTGAGAGTGTAAATGGAAGAGTTGAGGAAAGAATGCAAGAGCTAAAATACTCGCATCAACCTTCAACAATCTACTCATCACCATCTTTTATAGATCCTAGCTCACAATGGATATTGCAAGAGTCAAGTGCCTTTAGAACTCAAGTTTTCCTTGATTTGCTTAAAAGTAAGAACAAGTAATTGAGAGCTGAAAGAGAAGAATGGATGGTTATAATTATTTCTCAACAGAAAATTATCAAAAAATAAGAGAATTTATTGAAGACTCAAGAGCATCTATTGAGAGATTAAGAATTGGGACTTAAAATCCTGAAATCCAAGTTAGAATTCTTGAGTAAAATCTAAGGAGAATCGAGGTAATAGTGAGTAATTGAGTTATGTACAACTAGTAGAGAAAGAAGAAATCAAGTGTGGGGTGCATGAATTAAAGGAGGGACCAACCATCGTTAAAGACAAGACCTTTATCTTAGAGAATGAGGTTAAATCTCTTGCAAAGGATTGTTTGCCAAAAAAGCAAGAATGGTTCAACTCTCAAGTGGAAGCATTGAATTCAATCCACTTAAAGAGTCTTTTAAGGCTAGAAGAGCCAAAAGAGTATATTTTTCAACAATCCAAGGTGGAGGGGTAGTTCATCGAAGATATGGTATTGCCCACCTTGGTGAATTTCGATAGGTTTCTCCTGCAAATGGGGGAAAATGAGGAAAAAAATCCATAGAGACCAACATTTGGATCACAAGCTCAACCTCCTGACAATAATAAGAGTCGAGCTAGGACTCATTAAACCAGAATTATTTCTCTAACCCTACTGTTTAATAGTTGTTTATTTTATTTACTATTTTACTTTTTAAATTTTTAGTTTATGTTTTGCTAAATGTATGGTGATTCATTTAAGCATTATTGATTGCTTAAATAAGATTAGGATTGAATATGTTAATATGCATGAAAGTGGGCATTAACATCAGTAAAATTTGCAGAAAATTATGATGCACACAGCGGGGACTATTTGTCTCCATTGTGTGTCCAGCACTTTCAGCTGTGCCTATCTTAAAAATATCATTTTTCTGCACATTTTTGCATGCTATTTTAGTTTTTCCTCTTTTCATCTGCATTTTGATTTAAGCACCCACTTTCTTGTGCATTTGCATTGATTTTGGCATAATGAACATAAACCCACCTCATTTAGTTGCTTTTGTGTTTTATTCCTCTTTTCAATAGTTTATTGTAGTTTTGAATTTTTATTCTTAATAATGCTATATTTTGTTTCACTAAAAAAAAATGTAGAATAGCGAGAAAAATAAAATTCGTTGCTAAATGCACCATTTAGCGACAACATTGCAACGAAAAATTACTTTTGTCTCAAATATTCGTAGGGACTCATGAAAAAATAAATATTGCGACAATTTATTGATAACTCAATCTTGTTGTTGCTAAACTTAGGTGCCAAAATTTTAGCGCAAAAAATAGCGACAACTTTGCAAGCACATAATCCTCACTAATTTAGCTTGGACTATGGTCCTCACCAATTTAGTAAGGTTATTCCCTTGCTAATGTTCATTTCACATAAGTTTTAAGGTTTAACTAATTAGTGAGGACATAACCCTTGCTAATTTAGCTTGGACCGTGGTCCTCGCCAATTTAGCGAGGATATAGTTCTTGCTAATTTAGCTTGGACTATGGTCCTTTCCAATTTAGTGAAGATGATTACGTTGGTTTTGAAGTTTAACTAATTAGCGAGGACATAACCCTCACTAATTTAGCTTAGACCATGGTCCTCGCCAATTTAGTGAGGATTATTCCCTAGCTAATGTTCATTTCACATGGGTTTTAAGGTTTAACTAATTAGCAAGGACATAACCCTTGCTAATTTAGCTTGGACTATGGTCCTCACTAATTTAGCGAGGACATAACTCTCGCTAAATTAGCAAGTTTTATTTAGCTTGGACTATGATCCTCGCCAATTTAGTGAAGATGATTACGTTGGTTTTAAGGTTTAGCTAATTAGCGAGGATATAACCCTCGCTAATTTAGCTTGGACTATGGTCCTCGTCAATTTAGTGAGGATTATTCCCTAGCTAATGTTCATTTCACAGAGGTTTTAAGGTTTAACTAATTAGCGAGGACATAACCCTCGCTAATTTAGCGAGGACATAACCCTCGCTAATTTAGCTTGGACTATCGTCCTTGCCAATTTAGTGAAGATGATTATGTTGGTTTTGAGGTTTAACCAATTAGCAAGGACATAACCCTCGCTAATTTAGCTTGGACTATGGTCCTCACCAATTTAGTAAGGATTATTCCCTAACTAATATTCATGTCACATGGGTTTTAAGGTTTAACTAATTAGCGAGAACATAACCCTCGCTAATTTAGCATAGACTATAGTCCTCGTCAATTTAGATTTACTTAAATCATTTAATTATCTAAATTTAGATAGCATATTTTTTCATAGCAAAAATTAAATGAATTAAATTATTATTTTTAAATTAGCTAAATTGAAATAAATTATTATTTTTACATCCAATAATATCAATTATTATTCAATTATATAATAAAAGAGCTAAATTGTGGGGAAATAGTACAAGCAAAATTAGCTAGAAAAAAATCTCTTGCCAATGTCGCGAGATCTATGCCCTAGCAAATTATCCAAATATTTTAGCGGGATAAAAAAGATGCTAGCGGGCTTTATTTTTTCAAAATCCATTAAAACCTTGTTCCCTTCTGTTTTGCCACCCTTGTTCCCCTCTCGCTGTTTCTCTACTCATCGCCGCCCTCTTTCACCTCTGTTGTTTCTACAGACAAACCTCTTCTTGTCCCTTTATTCTTTCCTCTTGGAGCTTGAAGCAAAAAATAGAAATGGCGAGAGTAGCTTGCAGTAACCTTATTCCGGCCTTATCACTGATCCCAACAAAATCACCATCCTCTCTATTCTCTCCCAGCATCAATAGGCGATTTTCTTCTTCTTATTATTCGAGGATAAGCATGAGCTTCAAGGCTGGCATCGTTGGCCTCCCTAATGTTGGAAAATCCACTATCTTCAATGCTGTTGTTAGTACTTTCTTGCCTTTCTGATTTGAATTGTTAATCTTTCTTTTTTGGATTTTCCATTTCAACATTAATTCTATCAATTTCACTTATATTCTAGGTTGCTAAGTCTGTATAAACTGTGGTGTCAATATGGGGGAATACTTTTGCGGAGTCTGCTCAAGTCTGGAGGGTATATGCCAGTGAAAGATACGGTATGCTAGTGAAAGATTCTACGGTATGTGATAACAAATTCCCATTCTCTCAATTTGTCATGATGAATAACTAGTAGAATTTAGATAGGAGACAGAATATTTTATTGAAGTAAACTAAATTGCAATACATAGTCAGTAGAGTGGAGCATATACATTTTCAACTGGACTCAAGTCAATTTCTTCCCTCGCTCTCTAAAAAATTTCGATCCTTTGTACCTTTCATTTTCTCTCTGGGAAAAAAGGAAAAAAAAAAAAACAAAAAAAAAGTGCTATGCAGGAAATGTATGACTGCCACCGATGCCATTTTTGTCCGTGCTTGACCTCTTCTTAGATCGAATCAGGTTCTTCATTTATTCTGATACGCTGTTAGTTTCAGTGTTATTATTGTTATCTCTATAATTATTGTTCTTATAACTATTTTCTAATTGTTTCCACACGTTATGTGTTGATTAAGGAATTTAAACCTAAGCAAGCCTAATCATTTTTAATTTTTTGTTATCTTGTTTTATTTTAAATTTAGGCTTTCTTATCCACATGCTTGATGCCTTAATTGACTTTTTGTGTTTATATGATCGCTTGAACTGCTAAATTTCATTGGAATTTACATTTCAGGTCTGATTGCTGTGTTTTTTTTTGGTTAAATTTTGGCTCTAAATATTGACTAATTCTGGCATTTCGTTACATTTAGATCAATTTTTGTTATTGGAAGCTGAGGATTACCGTCAATTGAGTGAGGTAATTCTATGTTTGAATTACAATTTATTTATTCCCTGAAAATTTTCTTAGTCATCGAAATGCAATTATGTTATTTTCTCAATCCTTATTTTTCACTGCATCTGTTGTAACTGCAAATGCTGATAGGCCTGTATGATGATTAATAGCTGTTAATATGTTTACTTTTTTAGTGAGCTTGGCATTTGTGCTTTACCCTGCTTTGATGCCAACGAGAAATCATTGCTGGAAAGGACTATGCTAATGTAGTTCTTATTGAGAAGAATTGTATTAATTAACAATGGGTGTGGGCTATTTAGCAGTTTCAGCAGCGTGTACGACTTTGAGCTTCGTGGCTCTGCAATATTGGGCAGAGTTGTCAGTCGAAAAATTAAAATCAGAAGGTTTAATTTACTGAGAATTCTATTATCGGAGAAAATGCCAACCGGGCCCTTGACTTGCTTCTGGGTTCATATGCCACTATTATGCTGCTGGCCAATTTTGTATTTAACGCATTCGTTCTTCTGAATCGTTGTCTTAAGGTAAGTCTGATATTTTACTAAAAAAACTTGTGGATTATTAGATTTTTAGAATTTCTGCCAAAACTAGATCTTATTTCTTCCCATTTAAATGTTGGAGACCTCTCCTTATCAATTTTTAAAAAAGAAATCCCTTTTACTATAGTTCATTGTTAATCATAATCAATTTCTCCTCCTAAAATGATTTTTGAATATTACAAATTTACAAGCTTTGAAATTGTTGAATTTTAATGTAGTTGCCGTGATTACTTTAGGATGCCACGACTGTCAAAAGATTGTTGTATAACAACCAAGGAGTGGGAGGTTGACTAATACACTTGCAGGCCATCAGACATTGAATAAGATCCTTATATTTGAGAAAAACCCCCAATATAACGTTGTTTGTCCTACTTGATAGAATAGCCTTTATAATTTTCCTATTCATATATGGAGTGTGTGTGTGTTTTCTTTTTGAATACAGTGTGTCTTTTATGATTATAATTATTATTCTTGTTGTTTTTAACTTTTTATATAATGATTGCTTTTATCTTATTGCTTATGATATTTGTATTCAACCTGCAGACTGTTTTCTTTGTGGAACTGTATCCTTCCGAAACTCGAAAACTAATGGAACGTCTTGTTAATTATGTTATCTACAAGGTAAATTTTGACCAAATTGGTTGAACCAATTTGATATTCATTAGTGGTAATACTGCCTTTCTACTCAAGTTGATTATTTTAGTTTAGTTCATTGAGTTAGCATATATACTTCTTGTTTAGTTAAGCAATTTGGATTTGTTGAACTAATAAAAAGAATGATACTGCCTAGTTAAGAGGACCGAGGGCTCCCTTTAAAGTGTTCTTTATGCCTTTCAGAGTGATGATTAAACATAAGTGCTTTCATTTTCACATTTTTCTTCTTGCCTATAGCTATTTGGAAATTTTTAGAGGGTTATTAGGAATAACATCAGTTATTGGGGTTGCAAGATTGTGTGTCTGAATGTTATTGACTTTTTAAATTTTTTTTTTTTTTTTATAAATGTTAGATAATGCTTCAACCTATTTAGACATTAATATCTGTTTCTGCAGTGATATTTTTGGTTCAGAGTTTTTTTTTAATGTTGACAGGGGACATTTCTGCCATTAGTCATTCCAGCAACAATATTTCAAGCAGGCTTGTGGTCTATTTGGTTGATGGTCCTCTGTTCTTTAAAGGTACATATCATGATATTTATAATTTATGCTGCTTTAATTTGATTGAAGGGATAGTCAATTGATTCTGATGCATCCTTAAATATCTGACATTTTCCTGTACAGATGTTTCATGCTTTAGCTAGAGATCGACTTGAATGTCTGAATGCATCTCCTTCTGCAATGCCATGGACTTACTTCCGTGTCTATTCTGTATTGTTTTTGGTCCTTGCTGTCGACTTTTTCTGGTACTCTCTAGCATCCTAATATTTTATGTGATTCAGGAACTGCAATAGTGCCGCTTTTGGTTTTAATATTCTTAACTTCATCTGAATTAAAGGCAGACAATCTTGTTTTTGTTTGTTTTTTTTTTTTTGTATCCAAAATAAGTAATGTATTTTTTTGAGAAAAAAAATGGTATATTGCACAAATGCCTGTCCAACCTTTAAATCCCGTTTTAAGTTATGTCCACATATTTCTGTTCATATTTGCATGAATTTAAAGTACCAAGAAAAAAAAAAGCTTCTTCACACATATCTTTGGTGCTTGCAGGTTGAGGATGTGTTTCTTGGTATACAGATCTTTAGGCTCATCCGTGTTTCTTTTATTATTCTTTGAACCATTCAGCATTGCTTTTGAGACTATGCAGGTTATGTGTTGGAAGCATCTTTTCCCCCTTAATGATGGATGCGTCCTTTTTATTGAATCTATAAGCTATGAATTAGTACAACTGATATTGACTATGTATGACTTGGTGAATGTTGGATTAACTGCAAATACTTGTGGAAATATTTGTGGAAATATTTCATGTGTATTGCTTGGTGAATGGTGGAATAACTGCAAATACTTGTGGAAATATTTCATGTGCAGTTTGGTTAACTGCTTTAGTGCATTCATTTGGCTTGTCGTTTAAGCATTTCATAAGGTTTCATTGTGATTTTAATTCCAATAGGCCTTTATACCTTTATGGTCATTTGAATGAATTAAGGTTGTAATTCACATATGACTTGAAAGATTGGTTTGCTAACTTTAGCATCTGCATCATTTGGTTAGTAGCATGATGCCCACATTTTATTTTATGTGTTTAACATATTTGTCATTCAATGAGGATGAGGAACTCTTATCAAATTGCACAGCTGGCCTCTCATACTACTGGAATATGTTTCATTTCTAATCTTTGTCCTGAAATTTTGCACTAGCATAGTATGCATCATTGTTGCTACTAAACATAATTTTTGTATATAATTTTTTTGTTGCCAGCGTGGCTCATTTCTTGGAATCACGCGGTATGTAAGAGAATACTTTGGAGGTAACTACAGATCCTGATTACAAATTTGAGTTGGCTATACAGCTTGGCAGATTGGAAATTGCTAAGGTACGTTCAATCAAAGCTCTTGTTTCTCAGAGTATGCAATGGATAATGCTAGCTTTAAGTCACTTTAACCTTCTTGATGAATCAGTAACCTTGTCTCTGCTCTGATTATCCATGTCTCTCTTTTGTAGGATATTGCCACCGAAGTGCAGAGCGAGTCCAAGTGGAAGCAGTTGGGAGAATTAGCTATGTCAGCTGGAAATATTGAGTAATGTTATACACTTGTAAATAACATTTTAGATATATTATTAGCAATGTTATACACTTGTAAATAATAATTTATTCATTAATATATATATTTTTATATTAAATATTGAGTAAATATAAATTTGTTATTTTTTAGTTTATTGTTTAAATAATGAAATTTTCATATTAAATTAATAAAAATAAGTTCATATTAACATTTAGTGAAGATAAATCTCATGATAAATCTCATGTTTGTAATAAAAGTCATTATAACTAAATTTAACGAGGATATCAGTCCTCGCTAATTTTTATGAGGACTAAGTCCTTGCTAATTTTGCGGGGATTTAGTCCTTGCTATCTTTTGCGAGGATTTAGTCCTTGCTATCTTGATAGCAAGGACTAAATCCTTGCAAAACTAGCAATGACTAATTAGCGAGGACTGATATCCTCCCTAAATTCAACTAGGATGACTTTTGTTACAAATTTTTTGTCCTCACTAAATTCTGGCTAAATTAATTTAGTGGCGAAAAATCATCATTTTTGTCCTTGCTATTTTGTGTTTTTTCTTGTAGTGTTTAGTTGTGTCTTTTAACTTTTTCTTTTAGTGTTGTTTTTAGCTTTATCCTTTAGTTTATGTTATTAGTTTTTCATTTTTAATTTACTTTATTTTTCAATTTTGTTTTTAATTTTAGTATAGTTGCTACGTTTGTTTTCAATTATTGTTTATTGTTGTTATTACTTACTTTTACATCTTAAGTTTAGTTTGCCCTTGTTATTTCTTTCCGTTGTGAATGAGCTTGAACTTATAGCTAGAAAAGCCTATTTAAAATAATTTGAATAGCAAGAGAGTAGCTAGTTATTGAATAAATTTCTCTTTATTAGTTAGTTTTAATTTAATCTATACTAGTAAGTCTCCTAATAAATGTGCACTTTAGGCCTATTTTTGAAAAATGAAAAAAAGAGCTATTCATGAAGGCGATTGAGTAGTAATTCTGTAGTGCTAGAACCTTCCTCATCAACCTTCGAAGCAAGTAAATGACTTAAAAATGAGATTAGAAATTACTTGGGCAATATTTATCTTGGTCGAATGTTGAAAAGACCTTTTGACCAACCTTTGCTATATAATATCCCTTGTAAGACCTTTTTAACCTGCATTTTAATCTCTTAAGCCTAAAAAGCCCTTCTCTTACCCTTTTGTAATGCTAGTGAGTAAAGGGTTGTGCTTCAATTGTTAGATTCTAGAGTTAGGGATACATTGCCAATATCAAGGGAGATGGAGAAAATTTTTAAAATATAGTTCCTCTTTTAGAATAAAATTTGTAAGTCCCTACTTATCAATTATAGAATTTATTGCTCTAGCTAAATAAAAAATAAGAAGGAAAAAAAGAAAGCTAGCAATCTTGGTTTTATCTAAGTTTGGGGTACTTTATATGTAGAGGAGAAGGATTCTAAGCTCTTTAAACATCAATTGAGAGGATTCTTTTTCTTCTTTGTGTTTTTTTCTTGAGAAATGTTCTACACATTGGATATTTAAAGTTTGGCAATGATGACAAGTGAATTAGGATAGAGTTAAATCTTAAGTTTAGGGAAAAAAAGGGGTGATTTAAAGTAGAAATGGCACTTCTAAATTATGAATCCTAATCTTTTCTTGATAGCCATACCTTAGCCTCATTACAATCTATTTAAGACCTAAGGATCTTATATTGCTTAGAGTTGTTTGCGAAGATTGCCTTCGGGTTTCGATGCTAAAGAAGAGGCCTATGGCATCTCTTAAGTTTCATGAGCAAAACCATATGTGCAAATTTTTTGCACATGAATTCTTTTCTTGGTGGAATTTTTATTTTAAAAGTGTTAAAATTATTTTGGCCTAACACACACACAAGGAGATTAGCTAGTATGGTCTAATTGAGCCTTTCCGATTTAGGATTTAGTATAGTGACTTCTACTAAAGTGTTATTCATATTTTTTCCGAATTTGTGTTTTCTTTCTTTGAGTTTGAGTATGCGAAATGTAGTTAATTCATTTGCTTAAGGGCAAGTAAAGACTAAGTATAGGGTATTTGATAACTTTACTTTTTGTATTTATTTTTAGTTTGGTTTTAGTGTCTTTTCCATGTTTGCTATTTTATTTTTGGTTACTTTCAATAACGTTTGCCAAATTTAGCTAATTTTATCTTTTATATATTTTTAGATAGCTTTTAATGGTGTTTTGTGATAAATTGCAAAATTTTAAGATACCTCGTGGTCGCTAGATTTTTGTTGTTGACCATAACATAGTGTAGTTTTAATATAAAATGCAATTCAGAGGTACCTCACGGTCAACAGGAAAATGGTGTTGACCATAACCCATGTCCAGAAGCAAACCTCACGATCAGTAAGAAAATGGTGCTGACCATGATATAGTAATTTTCCATTCCAAAATCGAGATGAGCATCATGTCATAGTTAGCAGGAAAATAGTGCTGACCATGACCCATGTTGGGGCTATATAATGCAGTTTTTCTTTTTGGCATAAAAAATGGGATTTTTAGATCTAGGTTCTTTTTCTTTCTTTTGTTCTTCAATTTTTAGGGTTTTATCCATACCTTTTTAGATTAAATACTTAAATATAGATTAGATTCACACTTTTAGAGTTTAGATTTCATCTTCTTCACATCAAGCTCATCTTCCATAGGAGATTGAAGGAGAAGCGGCTGGGTTTTCATCTGGGTTTCAGCTCCACACTGATTTTCTAGGTTTTATCCTTCTTTTCTCTTTTCTTTTCTTTAATGGATTGTAAGTAGTTAGTTTGTTGTTTGGGGGATCTTTGAATCCCTAATACCTATGTGAATATTGAACTTATTTGAATACATATATAGATGGATGGTTCATTTTATTGGTTCTTTAATGTTATTTTATGGGTTTTGATGTTGATTGATGATTTTATCATGTTATCTATATTGGGTATTTGATTTTAATGCTGAAATGCCATGAATGCATCTATGCTCTATTTATTTATTGTGATTATTGTAGCTTTGAGTTCGCTACGGAATGGGACTCGATGAGTTGCAGGTTTTATGGTATTAGGACAAGATGTATGGATGTATCCTTGCTCTATTTTTTCCATCTTGTTTGTTGTAACATTAAGATTGCTCCAGAATGGGACATGATGAGTTATAGTTAATATGGTATTAGAGCTAGAGTTTGGAGTAAAATGGATGGAATTTTGGGTTGTTTTGCTCTGGAATGGGAAAGCAAATCGAACATAGGATGTTAAACCCATGCATAAGCTAATCATAGGACTTGCTTCAGAATTGAACAATTTGTGATTAGAATAACTTGCTCCGGAATGGGATGCTTGGGTATATAGGATTATCCCAATTTAATCTATATAACTTAAGATTAATTAAATTCACATTTGGGTATAAGGAGAATGAATGAACCTAGACAACAATTTTAATTAATGTCTTAGTCTTTAATTTCATTATTTTTAGTTGTTTATTTTCATATTTAAATTATTTTATTATTTAGATTTAGAGCTCTATTCAATCTAAAATTGGGGAATTATCTTAGATTATTTCGCTCAACCATAGATATTTAGCATAACAGCCCTTTATCCTTTGGGTATGATATTCTAGGATCTCAAATATATTTTTTTTATATTACTTACTGATTCAGTACGCTTGCTGAGGTCGCGTCACAGGACTGAAGACCTTAAGGGTCCACACACTAAACACTAGTGGATCATTATACACTGAATACACTAGAATTATAATGAATGTGGAACAAGAGGTATGAAACCTTTTCGAAATACTATGCAAGTCGCCATAACTTGGTACCGCAATATACACTATGTCCCTATGGCTAGCCAACTATATCTCTGACTCAGTTTCCTAACTAATACTAAAGGCAAATTCATATTTTTCTCAATTTCTTTATCTTAACTTCTTAAATCTATTACTTACACTTGATATATACTGTGTCATCATACCATTTCATGTTATTTACTGTTAACTTCTGTCATACATCACTTGTTGGAATTTATCGGTTACATGCATTTCATACATAAGCGAAATTTAAAATTTTTAACCAATGTTACTGATCTTGCCATGAATGTACAATATTCATATTGATGAGAATAAGAAAAATCACCTTTGATTTTTGTTGAACAGTTGATTTTACTTCGCACCGGGTTGTCACAAACCACAGTGTCCAAAATCGAACACCTCCAATGAATAATCCACACTAGAGATTGATAGAATGAACCAACAAATTGGTAGAGGACAAGTGCTGGCCGAAAAACCCTAGAGCTAGCAAGGGTTTGGGCGGCTAGGGTAGAGAGAATAATAGAAGAAGTCTTTCTTAAGTGTTATATCACTTAACCCTAATTTCATATTAGTTGGCTTTTTATAGTTAGGTTAAAAAATCCAACTTCATAATGAGATTGGGCTCTTTAAAATTGCTGGAGAATTATTAATTGGGCTTCTGGAATTCTTTATAATTATTTGGGCTCAATTAAATCCAATTCAAACCTTTTCATAAAAGACTATGCACAAAATTCACAAACTAGGCCCTTTGTGCAACTAATTGGATTTAATTACCCAAATGGATTCCAAATCCAACCAAATTAAATATGTAGGTTCCACAACACTTATGTAACATATATAATTTAACTTGGTCTAAGAAATAGGCCATTAAGGCCTTTTATCTGGGAGTTGGCGTGTGGCCCTCTATAGAAGGGCTTCTGCACCAACTTCATTCCTCTGGCCCCTTTATAATTCCTCTAATGGTCCTATTAATTATTATATCAGTCCTATAACACTTATAGTAGTCCTATAACATTTATAGTCCAATAATAATTAATCATGAAATACATTATTTTAATTAGATCCAATTTTACAGAACATTTCTCAAAAGTTCCACAAACAATTTTGCTTGATCATAATTAATTAAAATATTTAATTAATTATTATCTTATTCACTTCTCTGCCCTCATAATAATATCAAATATTATTATCCTTGTTAGTTTACCATTTTATCCTTTTCTCTATATGTCTGTAACCTATTGGGTTCCTATCCATGTTGGCAGTATAATATGTAATTGTGAATTCTATTCAAAACTCGCATGATTTAGACTCCTTTAAATCATTTTATCAATCCCTATTGATATTCTTGATACATCATTATACAAGTCATGATTGGCCTCTAGCTAGGCATCATGACTACCCAAATGTCAGGAAAGTTAAGTGGTTTGACTATACCCTTCCATAGAAAACAGTTACTGTGCAATTACTCTTTTCACCACTCTTATCTCAATTAGATTCTGAGTATGGATTTCTGTCAACTCATATAACTATAATTATGTATGTTCTATTAATTTAACCATTGTTTCCAAAATGCCCTTCATGGATCTCTATCCATCTTGGCATATTACTCTAGCTAGAGATTCTCTGAACAAGGCAATTATAGAATCATGCGAGATAACTTCCCTCATTAAATCTGGGATGGTGAATCCTTTGTCAATCACCCAACTATTCTTCAAGTAGGTCATTATACACCCAATCTCCTAACTATGTTCACTTCCAGTTGGAAGTAATCAGTTATGGAGTCAAAGTATACCACTTGCTACTTAAGATAACTTTGGTGATCTCAAATCTAAGGATACTTGCACAATCGCTATGAAAAGATTCCTCACTAATATAGATTTAATATCCATGTGAGGATTCTCTATGCAGGTCTCTAATGAACTTGTTCTTCTAACAAGCATCCACATGTTAGCTTTGATTATCTTCTATAATCACGGTTATGAGAACCACTGCTTGAACCATTTAAGAAGCATAACATGTGCTAGTCTATCCGAAATAACAATATCCTTATCTTGTTAATTCTATGACTAGGAATATTCAGATATTAACACATTTGCATGTAATAGACATCTCATATCATGAACACTTTTATGATTGCCTTTGCACTGTGTTTATAATATCTAAGACTTCATTTATTAATTTAAGATTTACAAACTCATGTATTTAAACATAGCATTAATAAATGAATGATGTCTTTTATTAAGAATATAAATTCATCCCTATTACATGGGCTCTAGGGCATACTCTCTAACAATCTCCCACTTGCACTAGAGCCAATCACTCATATGTCTCAGACCCATGCAATTTATATGGTGATCGTGCTTCATCTGGGAAAGTGCTTTAGTGAGGGGATCCGCCACATTATCATCTGTAGGGACCCTTTCTATTTTCACATCATTTCCAGCTACTATTTCCCTTATGAGATGGTAGCGTCTGAGAACATGCTTGGATCACTGATGAGATTGTGGTTCTTTTGCTTGCGCAATGGCTCCATTGTTGTCACAATATAAAGGAATCGGATCAACAATGCTAGGCACCACTCCTAGTTTAGTTATGAACTTTTTGATCCAGACTGCTTCTTTGGCTGCTTCTGAAGCAGCAATATACTCAGCTTCCGTCGTGGAATCAGCAGTTGTTTCTTGCTTGGAACTTTTTCAACTAACTGCTCCTCCTTTCATTATGAACACATAACCAGACTGTGATTTACAATCATCTTTGTCAGATTGGAAGCTGGCATTTGTATACCCATTTACTTCCAAACTGCCCTCTCCATATACCAAGAATATATCTTTAGTCCTTCTTAAGTACTTAAGGATATTCTTGATAGCTGCCCAGTGTTCCTCTCCAAAATTGGATTGGAATCTACTTGTGACACTCAAAGCAAATGCTACATCTGGACGTGTACATAACATAGCATATATGATAGAACCAATTGCAGATGCATATGGTATTCTATTCATGCTCTCTCTATCCTCTAGTGTCTGCGGATACATAGACTTAGAAAGGTGTTTCCCATGCACCATGGGTATAAATCCTTTCTTAGAGAGATCCATATTGAACCTCTTCAATACTTTATCTATATATGTACTCTGAGAAAGACCTAGCAACCTATTGAATCTATCTCTATAGATCATTATTCCCAGAATATAGGATGCTTCTCCAAGGTCTTTCATGGAGAATTGCTTGGATAACCATATTTTAACAAATTAGAAAAGAGAAATGTCATTTCCCATGATCAATATGCCATCCACATATAGAACTAGGAAGACAATTACACTCCCATTGATCCTTTTATACACACAAGGTTCATCTTCATTCTGTGAGAAACCCAACTCTTTGATTGTCTCATTGAATCGTATGTTCCAGCTCCTAGAGGCTTGCTTCAATCCATAAATGGATCTTTGAAACTTGCATACCTTTTCGCCATTTCCTGATGTGAACCCTTCTGGTTCTGTCATGTACACATTCTTAGTAAGATTTCCATTAAGGAAAGCTGTCTTCACATCCATTTGCCAAATCTCATAATTATAATGAGTTGCAATGGCTAAAAGTATTCTTATAGACTTAAGCATTGCTACAGGAGAAAAAGTTTCGTCATAGTCAATACCTTCTTTTTGACGATAACCTTTTGTTACTAAGCAAGCTTTATAGGTAACTATATTACCTTCCATGTCGGTCTTCTTTTTGAAGATGCATTTACACCTTATGGGTTTTATCCCTTCAGGTGGTTGAGTTAAAATTCATACTTTATTCTCATACATGGAGTCCATTTCAGACTGCATAGCCTTAAGCCATAAATCACGTTCTGAACTGTTCAAAACTTTTTGACAGCTTGTAGGCTCATTGTCCTCTACTACAGTTATGCCTCTATCCGAATCAATGTGAAATCCATATCTCACAGGGATAGAATGCATCCAAGTAGATCTTCTAGGATTTTTTATATAATCAGGTTCAACTGCAATCTCATCATTATGAAATTCAGTTTCGGGTTCAATCGGTTGATCATCTTCTATTTGTGCGTCTTGAACTTCGCTAGGTTCAATTTTTCTCCCACTGTCCTCTCGTAGGAGAAATTCTCTTTCCAAGAAGACGGCATGCCTTGAAACAAACACCTTTTGTTCTAAGGGATGATAGAAATAATATCCAAACGTTTCTTTTGGATATCCCACAAATAAACATTTGTCAGACTTAACATCTAGTTTGTCTGAAATTGTCCTCTTCACATAAGTAGGACAACCCCATACTTTCATATGAGAAAGCGTGGGTTTCTTGTTATTCCACATCTCATATGGAGTAACATCAACTGATTTACCAGGAACTCTATTTAACACATAAACAGCAGTTTCTGGTGCATATCCCCAAAAGGACTTAGGCAAGTCCGCTCGGCTCATCATTGATCAAACCATATCTAATATTATTTGATTTCTCCTTTTAGATACACCATTGTGTTGTGGTGTATATGGTGGAGTCCATTGAGATAAAATCCCATTATCTCTAAGATAATCCTGAAACTCTTGGCTTAAGTATTCTCCACCTCGATCTGATCTAAGTATTTTAATACTTTTGTCAAGTTGTTTCTCTACTTCATTTCTAAATTCTTTGAACTTTTCAACTGCTTCTGATTTATATTTCATTAGATAGATGTATCCAAACCTGGAATAATCATCTATGAAAGTAATGAAGTAGGAGTAACGTCCTTTGGCATGTGTAGTCATTGGACCACATACATCTGAATGTGTTAAGTCCAAAACCATTTTAACTCGTTCTCCTTTACCAATAAAGGGAGCTTTTGTCATTTTTTCCAATAAACAAGATTCGTATGTATCAAATGATTCATAATCAAATGATCCCAAATCACCTGACTTGTGCAATTTGGTCATGCGTTTCTCATTTATATGGCTTAAACGACAATGCCATAAGTATGAGGTATTTAGATTATCATGTTTTATTCTCTTGGTATCCACATTATGTACTTCTTTAATTAAATCAAGAACAAATATACCATTCTCAATGATAGCTTTTGCATAAAATATATTGTTCTTAAAAATGTAACAACATTTGTCCTTTAAAGAAATATCATAATCGTTCATCAAACAACTGAAAGAAATAATACTTTTGGACAAAGCTGGAACATAATAACAATTATTTAATTTCAGTACTAATCCACTAGGAAGAGGTAAATAGTAAGTCCCCACAACTGTTGTAGAGATGTTATGTCCAGTAACTGACTGCAAACATATCTCTGCCTTTCCAACTCTTCTAAAGCTTCTAAGCCCCTGTAGATCATTACATAAGTGACATCCACATCTGGTATCTAATACCCAAGATTGTTTTGAAGCAATAAAATAAGTATTAATTTCAATCATATGAATACCTGAAGTAGAAGCATCAGCTTGCTTCTTCTCCTTGAGAGAATCTAGATAGGCCTTGCAGTTACGCTTCCAATGACCATTCTTTCCACAATGGAAGCAAGTTCCTTTGGGATTCTCTTTCTTGGCAACCTTTTTCTTGGAGATCCCACCATTCTTTGGCTGTGCCTTGGTTATCTTCTTCTTCTTCTTCTTCTACTTCTTGCCTTTAGCAGAAGTGACAACCATGACACTTTTTGGATACTTCTTAAATGATCCATCAGCTGTCTTAAGCATATTGATTAACTCAGAAATGGATACTTGGATCTTGTTTATGTTGAATTTAAGCACGAAAGGTGCATAACTTGGAGCCAACGAGTACAAGATTAAATCTATGTATAGATCATTATCCATAACATAGCCAAGTCTACTCAAATGCTCAATATACCCATACATCTTCAATGCATGAGTATCAGCTAATGTGCCTTCCACCATTTTGCAGCTAAATAGAGCTCGAGCAATCTCATATTGCTCAGTTCTAGCCTGAGAAGAATAAAGCTCTTCTAGATGCATAACAATGGTTCTAGCATCCATCATCTCATGTTGCTTCTGAAGCTCCGAGGACATAGCATTAGCATCAGACATGCTGCCACTTCACTATTCTCTATGTATTTTCAATAAATGCCTTTGATCTCATCAATGGCATTATCTGATGGAAGTGGTGGTGGATCTTTATCCAAGACATAATGGATCTTTTTAGTTCTGAGAACAATTTTTACTTGCTTGATCCAGTCAAAATAGTTGCTGCCAACCAGTTTATTATCCAAGATCGATCGTATATTAATGTTTGATGTGCTCATGATGATGACCTAAATGTGAAAAAGAAAAGATATAAGAGTATGTTCATATATATGTATGCATTAATAAGGTCTTTAATTAATCCATTTACTCCCACTATTTTATTGCGAATTAATAGCCCTCACTATATAATCTGAGACAACCCGATGGTTTTTCTAGTGGGCCAATATCCAATTCTTGATATGTAATTTGACCTTGACTGTGGTCAATAAGCCAAACTCCATACCCTTGAAAGGTAGGTATCTATATACCAATTGTGTCTCTACACAACTATTGGATCATTAGGTTATCAACTCTTGATGCATGTATATCGTATATACATTCCCTAATCTTGCCTCTAGAACCATTAGCCTTGACTGTGGTCAACAAGCTAATGGGCTAGCTAAGATTACCCATTTAATTAGATTTGAACATATTCGATATAATGTGAGCTTGACTGTGGTCAACAACCCACACTATAAAGAACTCTGGTTCTTCTCAAATTAATGGAAGGCTTATATACCTTAGTATTTGTTTGAGGGTTTTAGTTAATTAAGTCTCATCATACATGATTGGCATACATTGGTATGCATCCTATATCTATCACATAAATATAAGCATACAATTATGGTATAGTTATGGACTTTACTACATTGATTTTCCCGAGCCAAGAGGAAAATCAAAAGGTCACACCTAGGTAGTATGCATGATTCAAACAAGAAAAATAATTACATTATCTTCAAGCTTGTTGGATCTCCATCCGGCCCATCTTGCTCCTCGATAGTGGTCTCCATCTCTATTTCTAATTCTAATCTAAGTAATCTAGTTACATATTACAATTTGAAAAGAAATACAAATAAAAAACAAGTGGCCGAGACATGAAAGTCCTCATTGGGCCAAAACATGCATAATGCTCAATCACATTGGGCCTTGTCCATAACTATCAATCATGCCAATCATACACCCTTATATGCATTTCTAATGCATAAAGAAATGCCAATCAACTCTTGAAACAATCTTTTGAGTTATTTTAATAATGTGATCAAATTAAGAAACTTTTTCCATTTTGGAAACTTTCATTTTAAGAAACCTTTTTGCATGCATGTGTTCTTGCCTTAATAATCAATCCAATTGATTATTAATTAATTATTAATTGAGTATTTAATTAATCATATTAAATAATTAAAAGAATCAATTTTGGGCTTAAGATAAAGGGTAGGCCAAAACCCACCAAATTAAACCCTAAATTTGTTCACACACAAACTAGTTTTGTGTCCATTGGACCATTTGGGCCTTTTGGAATGAGCCAAGCCCACTCCAGACCTTAAAACCCATTAATAAACTTAATTAATGTTTATAATATTTAATTTAAATCAGCTGGTTGGGCCCACCAAGTCATTCACCAATTTAAACCAAGTCTGTAAACATAATTAAGCCCATTAAGTGGTTTTAATGAATTAAAATTAATCAAATTAATTTAAGGCCCATTTTAATTAATCCAATTAATTAAAAACACTTTAATATATCAGATATATCAGATTTAGAAGATTAAAAATAGTTATAAACAAGAACACACGAAGAACACCAATTTATCGAACTTTTTGACTAAACTAGTTTTCATACAAAACTTGTTCGATTTTAATTTCGTTTGATCCTATGGCTTAATATCACATATTAAATACATGAATTATCATCTAAATGATCTTATAACGGATTTATAAAAAATTAATTTAGAACATTCCCTAAATCTAAAAGCTCTACACGTAAAAAACATGGATTCTTTTCTCAAAAGAATCGTTTTTATTTTCGTTTTATTTATTTGATCAAACATATATCCAGAAATCAATATTTCTCATTCATGAACAATTAAATCTGATATTTTAAAGTTCATGAAATAAATAACTCAAAATAAAACTTATTCCACAGAAAAATATATAATTGTATATTCATGGCAAAACCTGGCTCTGATACCATATTGAAATTTATCGGTTACATGCATCTCATACATAAGCGGAATTTAAAATTTTTAACCAATGTTACTGATCTTTCCATGAATGTACAATATTCATATTGATGGGAATAATAAAAATCACCTTTGATTTTTGTTGAAAAGTATATTTTACTTCGCACCGGGTTATCACAAATCACAGTGTCCAAAATCGAACACATCCAATGAGTAATCCACACTAGAGATTGATAGAATGAACCGAAAAATTGGTAGAGGACAAGTTCTGGCCGAAAAACCCTAGAGCTAGCAAGGGTTTGGGCGGCTAGGGTAGAGAGAATAATAGATGAAGTCTTTCTTAAGTGTTATATCACTTAACCCTAATTCCTCATTAGTTGGCTTTTTATAGTTAGGTTAAAAATCTAACTTCATAATGAGATTGGGCTCTTTAAAATTGCTAGAGAATTAGTAATTGGGCTTCTGAAATTCTTTATAATTATTTGGGCTCAATTAAATCCAATTTAAACATTTTCATAAAAGACCATGCATAAAACCCACAAACTAGGCCCTTTGGGGAACTAATTGGATTTAATTATCCAAATGGATTCCAAATCCAACAAAATTAAATATGTAGGTTTCACAATACTTATGTAACATATATAATTTAACTTGGTCCAAGAAATAGGCCATTAAGGCCTTCTATCTAGGAGTTGGCGTGTGGCCTTCTACAGAAGGGCTTCTGCACCAACTTCATTCCTCTGGCCCCTTTATAATTCTTCCAATGGACCTATTAATTATTATATCAGTCCTATAACACTTATAGTAGTCCTATAACATTTATAATCCAATAATAATTAATCATGAAATACATTATTTCAATTAGGTCCAATTTTATAGAACATTTCTCAAAAGTTTCGCGAATAATTTTACTTGATCATAATTAATTAAACTCTTTAATTAATTATTATCTTATTCACTTCTCTACCCTCATAATAATATCAAATATTATTATCCTTGTCATTTTACTATTTTATCCTTTTCTCTATATGTGTGTGACCTATTGGATTCCTATCCATGTTGGCAGTATAATATGTAATTGTTAATTCTATTCAAAACTCACATGATTTATAATTCTATTCAAAACTCACATGATTTAAACTCCTTTAAATCATTTTATCAATCTCTATTGATATTCTTGATACATCATTATACAAGTCATGATTGGCCTCTAGCTAGGCATCATGACTACCCAAATGTCAGGAAAGTCAAGTGGTTTGACTATACCCTTCCATAGAAAACAGTTACTGTGCAATTACTCCTTTCATCACTCTTATCTCAATTAGATTCTGAGTATGAATTTCTGTCAACTCATATAAATCTAATTATGTATGTTCTATTAATTTAACCATTGTTTCCAAAATGCCCTTCATGGATCTCTATCCATCTTGGCATATTACTCTGGCCAGAGATTCTCTGAACAAGGCAATTATAGAATCATGCGAGATAACTTTCCTTATTAAATTTGGGATGGTGAATCATTTGTCAATCACTCAACTATTCTTCAAGTAGGTCATGATATACCCAATCTCCTAACTATGTTCACTCCCAGTTGGAAGTAATCAGTTATGGAGTCAAAGTATACCACTTGCTACTTAAGATAACTTTGGTGATCTCAAGTCTAAGGATACTTGCACAACCGCTATGAAGAGATTCCTCATTGACATAGATTTAATATCCATGTGAGGATTCTCTATGTAGGTCTCCAATGAACTTGTTCTTCTAACAAGCATCCACATGTTAGCTTTGATTATCTTTCATAATCACGGTTATGAGAAGCACTGCTTGAACCATTCAAGAAGCATAACATGTGCTAGTCTATCCGAATTAACAATATCCTTATCTTGTTAGTTCTATGACTAGAAATATTTAGATATTAACACATTTGCATGCAATAGACATCTCATATCATGAACACTTTCATGATTGCCTTTCCATTGTATTTATAATATCTAGGACTTTATTTATTAATTTAAGATTTACAAACTCATGTATTTAAACATAGTATTAATAAATGAATGATGCCTTTTATTAAGAATATAAATTCATACATATGAAAAACATCCCTATTACATGGGCTCTAGGGCACACTCTCTAACATTACTTCCATCATAAGTACATGCATTATACATCACTTTACTCACATTTTTACTAGGTGAGGCATTCAACCAATATGGAAGGATTGACAATTTGTCGCTTTTTCTCACATTATCATGTCTTATATGTTTGCATTAAATAATTCAAAGCATTATACGTCATAATCCATCATTTAAACATGAATTTCGTTAGCACATACCATTCGGCCATGACCATATCAAGTCACCAAAATTTATTTTGTCATTCAAACATTATTCCATTGATGTTATTTATCATAATTAGGCATGAAATCATTATTATTTCACCATCTCACATTTAAATGCATAAATGTGTTCAATGTTCCTCTCGAGGCCAAATTATGTACATTTCCTAATCAATATATTTTATTCATTTTAATGTTTTATTTCAACTTATTTAGTATCTAGTTGCATGAATTCAACAATAAACTTATTTTTCTACCATATTTATAATATTTCATCAAGTTAATTACATAATCAAAATTTTAAGCAAATTAATCATAAATTCATGAAATAAGCTATTTTTTGTATCCACTTACAGTTTTTGAGGCTCACGCACTTCAAATCCCCTTCTCTTTTCCTTTATCACATTGATTTCCCTTTTCTTCTTCACTTATCCCTACATGGCCAAATTCTTCTCATGAATTCTCCACCAAATTTTTGCTACAATTCAAGCTGAAATCATCTAATAATCTAGTTTCATACCTCTTGAAACCCTAAAATACAATAAAAATGCATGAATCGCTTAATTGGACAGAGTTGCCTATTACGTAATAATCCAATTTCTCAAAATTTTTCGGTTCTATAGATATTATTTGATGAAATTGAGGCTGCTAGGTTAATTTAGAATGAAATTTGAGTGAGTTTGCACAAGGGTTTGAACTTAGTGTAGAGAAAATGGTAAAAGAAGAAAGCTCGGGATAGCGGGGAAGGAGCTGCTGGAAATCTCAAGAAAATGCCCAGAAATTTCTGAGTTCCAGCCTTTAAATGGCTTCCAAAATGAAAAGCCAAGATTCACTTAAACACTATTTCATTTAATGGTCAAAAGTGGGCCAAATGTCAAGTTATGCTTGGCCGATTTATTTTTTGTTGCCATTTTCCACAAAAAATTAGTATAAAAATATCTAAAAATATTAATTAGGCTATTTTTAAAATTTTGGATCAATCGGAATTCATTTCGATAGGTTTTGGGATCCGAATGCAATTTTTACCAATCCAAGATTTGAAAATTCAAAGTGCTCCAAAAATTAATTTTTCACTTTCAAAAATTCAAGTACATTATTTCAAGTTGTTTGGTGTGATCAAAATCATTTTTGGAGGTGTGAAATATTTTTGAGTCAACCAAAATTTATTTTATTATTTTGCTGTCCAGTAAAATTTTCATATTTTTTACTTTTGGGGATTTATTTGATCTCAAATTATACCATTAGACTTATCATAAATTATACTTTTCAATAGTGAAGAAAAATTTTTGCGGACTCCAGCGGATCCAATGTGGTACTATTCACTCACGGTAAAGTAATTTTTACGCGAGTAGTGATTTTTAGGGTGTCACATAATAAGACAGGTCTGAACAGACTATACGTTAACACTTCGAATCTTAAGTCATTAAAGCTCCGAGAGAAAAATTTTAGAGAAAAAAGTCTCAAATATGTATTAGCTGGAGCCCTTATGCAATGGGCTAGTGTATGTCGAGTGGTAGACTTTGTAGGCACTTGAGAACCTAGGTTGAATAGCCCGAGACAATAGTTGCACTGACCGTGATGGGCAACAACTTGTATTGGGAAATTTGATACGGTAAGGTTCTATTAGATCAGTCAATCTTGCCAAGGGACATGACGGGCACATCCCATCAGTCTGATTGAATTATCATAATGTGTTGCCAAAAAAGACCCGAGTCTTTATTTTGGCTTGGGCCTTGGGTCAAGAATATTTTAGGCCTAAATAATAATGTTAATAATAAGCATTATGAGGAAATTTTGCTCAAGACTAGTTTGCAAGCTCTTCCTAATTATACGATGTCAGTTTTTTTAATCCCTCTTAATTATGCAGTAGGTTTGAGAGTGATGAAAAGTTATTGGTAGTGAACGGGCAGGAATGGCAATGGATGTTTGAAATGGATGTCTTGGGCAGCGTCTTTGTTAACCAAAACAAATGGGAGGTCTGAAATTTGAAGATTACACAATTTTAATCTTGCGCTTTTTGGAATGCACGGATAGCGCTTAATTTTTAGACCCAATTCTTTGATGGCTGAAATCCTTAAAGCCATCATGGTACTTCCCTAATTCTTCTTTTCTAGAAGCTACAATTGGCCGTAACCCAAGGTATTCTCGAAGCAGTATTTTGGCAGCTCAATCTGATATTAGAAATGGTTGTCGTAGAACGATGGAGAATGGTTTAAACACTTCTATTTGAGATACTACTTGGTTACCTTATTCCGAAAACCCCTTTGTTACCTCTACCCATAATTATGATTTTGTTGATTGGAAGGTTGCTGATCTAGTGGTTCTTGGCCAAAGGAAGTGGAACTTGGAAGTTATTGATTCAGTGTTTAATGATAGGGATGCTCAGCTTATTAGACGAAATCCATTAGGTTGGGGTTTATATCATGATTCATGGAAATGGCATCTAGATAAAAGTGGTTCTTACGCTGAAATCAGCCAATAGACACCTCTCCGATTACACCAGTCAAGAACCAACATCCGATTCTGCACTTTGGAAAAAAAAAAAAAAGAATCTAGTCTTTAGCTGTCCCTCCAAAGGTATGTAATTTTATTTGGAGAGCTGTATCCGATGTTCTTCCTGTGAATCTGTCTTTGCTGAAATTTCATGTAGATTTTGATGTGCTATGCCCAGTGTAAAAATGGAGATGCATCTGTTCATCATGCTCTTCTGGATTGTCAGTTTGCTAAACAATGCCTTGCTGATGTAATTGTTGATGCTTTGCATGGATCTTTCACCTGTTTTTTTTTTTTTTTTTAATTCTTAATCAATCTTCTCTTGAGAATTGCAGCAAAATTGCAATTTCTTGTTGGGCTGTTTGGAAGAGCTTTTGCTAGAAGGTTAAACTTTTTTAAAAATAGTGTATTTTAAAAAAATATTTAGGACTTTGGGTATTTATAAAACTATTTGGAAAAATTAAATGTTTTTCCATTTTTGTAATCTTTTGTTGCGAAATTAGATACCGTACCCCATATACACTCGTTCTCTCTCTTACATTCACCTTCACTCTCTTTCTTTTTGTCTCTCTCACACCCACTCTCTCACTCACTTTCTTTCTCTCTCTCTCACATACCCACTCTCTCACCCTCCCTCCTACATTCTCTCTCTTCATATTTTTCAAAATTATTATCATACTTAATTCTATAATTAATTAGTTACATAATCTTACAAATAAATAAAAAATATTTTTAAAAATAATGTGAGGTACAAATAAAAAAACTTTAAATGAAAATTGTTTCAAAAATAAAATTTAAAGCAAATTCATAGTTAAAAAATGATAGTATGGTAAGAAAAAAAAGAGTACAATTGTTGGTGATTTTTATTAAAAATTTAAATCTAATAATAAATTAAAATGTCATAAAAATAACTTTATTTAATGAATATTTTTTATATACCTTATGTGAAACTAATACTGTCATTAATGAATTTTTTTGATCCTACTATCATTTTTTCACAGAGTTACTTTAAATTTTATTTTTGAAACAATTTTCACTTGAAATTCTTTTATTTTTAGCTCACATTATTTTTAAAAATATTTTTTATTTATTTGTAGAATTGTATAGATAATTAATTATAGAATTAAGTATGATAATAATTGGGATATTTTTTTAACAATGTGCTTTTAATAATTATTTACAATTTTAGAGTGTGTCAGAAATTATTTACACATTTGGGATTCCGGTACGAAATCGCTGCCATGTATAGTGGTTTTGTCAGAAAAGTTGTAGGTGGTGGGGCCGATTTTATGTATGAAACCGCTAACAGGTACAGTGGTTTTAGACGCTACAGACAAAGCTCTGCTTCCCTGTGCCATCTGACGAAACTGCTGCACCTAGCAACGGTTTCAAAAAATACACCAATTCTGTAATATTTTTCTGACACACCCCAATTGTGTAAATATATATATATTTTTTAAAATTTGCATTATTAAAAAAAATTCATAATAATTTTAAAAAATATGAAGAGAGAGGTGATTGAGAGAGTGGATGAGAGGGAGAGTGAGAGAGTGGGTATGTATGTGTGTGAGCGCGTGTGTGAGAGAGAGAGAAATAGAGTGAGAGTGAATGTATGAGAGAGAATGAGAGAGAGAGAGAGAGAGAGGGAACCGGTGTCTAATTCTGCAACAAAAGATTGGAAAAATAAAAAAAATACTCAATTTTTCTAAATCATTTTATAAATACTCAAAAATATTAAATATTTTTTTTAAAATACACTATTTAAAAAAAAAAAAATCTCCTATAAGCCATGGCTATCAGGGAGGTGCTTACTTGGCCTAAAGAGGAAGAGTTGTCTAATGTAAATGTCGAATTGGATGCGCAAGCAGTAGTTCAAGCTCTACGCTCTTCAAGAAAGGGCAAATTTGATTTAGAGCTAACTAGTCTTATCTTATTTCTGATTTAAACTTTTGTAAGTCTGAATTTGCTAGAAGATTGAATGTAGGGGCTCATTCAGGAGCATGGGCCTTAAATTCTTTGCCTAGACTGCCTATGTGGGATGGCTATCCTCCAAACTTTTTTTATTAGCAGCTCTTGCTGCGGATCTTTCTCATTAATATTGATATTTTTTATCTTCTCAAAAATAAAGAAAAAAATTACAATCTAAGGACAATACAATTTTAATCTAAAAATTTGAACAAAAAAAAATAATACAATACTTCCAAATTCACATTAATTTCCATAACAACGTGCAAACACAGAGCCAATCTGTCATAAGAACCAAAACCAACAATTAACAATTGGCAAAACACTTCTTGCAAATTTCTCAATTTTTAATTTTTTTTTTTACATTAAACCCTCTATAAAAAAATATTATTGATTAAGTTTTTATACTTTAATATTAAATAACATGCAGTTATTTGTAAATGGAACTAATGCACGTGTATTTCAATCTCTTTGATGGTGCATCATGCTAGCAAACCCATTTCTGATTGAATTTTTAAATTTTCCATATTGAATTACTGAATGTTTAAAATTTTTATATGGACTCTCTTGACAAAATAAAATAAAATGATGCTTGAAACAAGCATGGTAATTCCATTTATGGGAGACTGAATATTAGCTCATATTAAAATATAAATACTTGAATCAAACAAAATTTTGTTAGAGAGATTCAATGTAAAAATTAAAAAAAAATTAAAAATGGGGTTTTCCTTAATAATTTTATTACCTTTTTTCTTAGCATAAACACTGTAAATCCATCTTATATATACACACACACACACACACACACACACACACACCCTGAATGCTATAATCATAAAAAGAATAAAGAGTTTCATGTTTTAATGGAAATAGAAAATCCAAAATCCTCTTAAACAGGTTCCTTTATTCCAGATCCACCCTATAAATTGTGAGGAAGGCAACCAAATGGCACCTACCAAAGTGGCCAAATCAAGTACAAAATAAAAAAACGAACTCTCTGCCATCTGATATTATTTGACACTATAGATTTCGATTGATTGAAGCAAACCGGTTTGTGAGGTGACTGGCCGGTGGCAACAACCGGATGCTAAAGAGGGAGGCGAGCGGTGAATGTGACAAAGAGGGAGAACTGGACCTAGAGCCAGAAACAGAAAGAAATAGTTATGGAATTTGAGGCAGTAGGGTTGGAAATTGGTGGGTTTTACTTCTAAGGAAAACATCATCGTTTCTTTTTGTGGTTTTCCTGTTATAACCAAATCGAACTAACTAATAGAATATTTGTTATTTTCTTAACTGAAAACTGAAATCAAACTGAAAAATCAAATTACATTGGTTCATATCGATTTTTAATTATAACCAAACCGTGTTCATTCTTACCCGAAGCTGAACCTTTCTAAATCATTGTGCCTCATTTCTTCCTCTACTTATATAATCTTACTTTAAATCCATCTTGTATCTGATAAAAGTTTTTAATTCAAGTTATTGAAAAAAATTATATATACTTAATTCAACCATTCTTATATTTGAAACTAACAAAATGTGGAAAGCGCAAAAAGCTAAGGCAGACTATATTAATGTTGCCAGCTAACATGCCACAATGAAACCTGTCAAAACATGCAACGTGGAATGTTACAAATTGATGTAGATTGCCACATTAGTACTCCAACACCCCATTCATTTTTTCTATCAAAATGACTTTAATTGAACTATTTAAGGAGTTAAAAAGTATTTTCCTAGGATTTTTTTTTACCTGATTATTATTAGAGTATAAGTTCGTAACTGTGAGAAGATTAACTCACAAGAATTATGCACATTTTTGGAGAAAAAGAACTAACTTAATTAAGATAAAGAAAAGATACAAGGAATTTTCGAAATCTGAAATCTAAAAAATATAATAAATTAGTCTTTCTTTCAACATAATGCTCGAAACCTTAAGAATTAACACACACAGATTGATTAATAAAACTGACTTCAAATTTTATGGAGCACGAATTCCAGCACACAGATTGATTAATAAACCTTAAGAATTACCACACACAGAATGAACTTTGTTTCTCACCTTTCACTTAAATAACTCAAAAACCAGCCTAGTGATGAATCTATTTATGCTGCTAATAACACAGATGTTTTTTGGTATTTGGACTCGCCACAACGTGTCCCCTACATAAAGCCTTGTTCTTACAAGATGATTTTCTTCCTTCTCAAAGAAAGGAAGATACACCTTTCTATTTTACATCAAGTCACTAACCATATATGCAATCTCAAGCCACCTCATATTTTAGTACAATTCAGATGAAGATGCTTACCAGTGAAGCCGGAAACTGCCAACCTGCATAAGCGGGTGAGCAAAGTATGCACCTAAAGTCAATGCTGTAATTGACAAATATGGCAACCGCAAAAATTCCTTATAATAATCTCTGGGAAGCTTTTGACGGCCATCAAAAATAGCAGCAAATGGAACTATACTTGTCCGCCTCTTCACGACTTCAAAAGCCTCACCATATCGCTTCGCTAATCTCCTGTCTCCATTCCACACACCAAACAAATGATGTCCTATCAAACCGAGAGATGCAGCAACGGCTACAGAGTTCCCGATCCAAATTGTGTGAGCCAAACACCATATCACCTGCCCCACCATCTGAAAGGAAAATACATGTGGATTTGCCTGCTAATGAGTATTGGTGATTCCATAAGCGTGTGATATTCCCTTAGTATATAGAAACAATACGGTATCATTTTGTTTCAATAGCTGTTCAAAACGGTTATTTTTCTAACGTTGTTCTAGGAAAAAAATAAAATAAAATAAGGCTACAATTGTAAAAGCAAATTTATTCTTTCAGAAACCAGATTCAAATAGCATCCTGTGGTGGCATTTCAATTACAGTAAATTTGCAACTTCTTTCTCATGAGTTGGCCAAGCAAAAATGATCCTAGTAATAGATTCAGTGGGCCACATCTTTGCAGATTGCTGAAGGTAATATGACGAGGAGAAGCTGATTCTACAAATGTTATTAAATTCTGTAATGACCTTGAGTTTGTAATCTAGTCAATTGGCGATTGACACAAAAATCAAGACCAGAAGAAGGGCCTTTACCCTTACTTCGGTTCCTGCCCTTGCCTATGGTTCTATGAAAGTTGTAACTCGTTAAACACCTTGGAACTCTTAGGGAGTTTCCTACCTTTAATTAGCTGGAATTTTACATGCTTTATTGGCTAATTCTCTCTCTATAAATAGAGATTACATATCTAATATGAATCCTTTTCTAACTAGGAAATTAATCTAAGTAGGAATTCTTCAACATATCTAAATCGGAATCCTTTTCTAACTAGGAAACTATCAAAATAAATCAATAATTAAAACTCAAATCCTATTATAACTAAAATACTACTACTAAAAATAAATCTTACTATAATTAAATTAATTAAACCATAACATTATTCCCCCCTCAGAAACAAAGCTTGCTCTCAAGCTTGTAATAACCATGAGTAACTTGTAACCTAACCAAATTCCTAATGAACCATAGTGCCAGCTTCATTATCCACTGTATCCAGCCAAAATAATTTTTTACATTGACGGGTTGCCGTATAAATTTCATTACAGTTGTAACATAATCCTTTTGCTCTGTGCTTAGCTAATTCTGCTCGGGTTAATTTTTTTATAAATGGGTTTGGTGTAGGAAATGCTTCAGTCCCCGCCTTATTGCCATGGCCCATTTCTTTTTGAAGAGTAATAAGCTTGCAGGTGTGCAGTTTTTGTTTAAATGCATGTGCAAGACTCATAGCAGCTGACAAATCTGGTAGCTTGAGTAATTGGACATCTATTCGAATAGAATCATCCAACCCAGCAATGAATAAACCTGCATGTAGATGTTCCGGTACTATTTCATCCGCGCATACCAGCTTTTCCTGTAACCGTCTTTGGCGAAGCTCCACTATCCCTGTCTGTCGAAGGGCGGCTAACTCTCCAATTGGATTTTTGCTTTCAGGAGGACCAATCCTTTGAAAACAGAATTTCAAGAAATCTGTCCAAGTCATTGATCCCTTAGCCCTCTTCAATTGGTAATACCACATCTGTGCTACTCCCAAAAGGTCAAAACCAGCTAGACCCGCCTTTTCGGCTTCCATTGTTCATTGATTCTCAAAAAATTGTTCACAACAATGGGAAAAGTAGACTGATGGGTTCCAATTTGAGTGGCAAAAGGTGCAGCGCCTCACATGGTGTTGGCAGTGGGTTGCCCATTTGCTGGAGCAGCAATGCTGCTTGTGTCACTCCCACTAGATGTGTTTTTGTGGTGGAAAAACCTAAGCCCCATATTTGTTCTTGGAGTATTAATGCGATTTTCTCGATTTTTTCACCCAAACATTGTTCCATTGCTTATAGTTTGGCATCGGTTAAAGGACTTCCTTCTTGTAATGGAGTGCGTATGTCATCGCCCATTGTATTTGGCTCTGATAAAAAATTATTATGACCTTGAGTTTGTGATCTAGTCATTCGGCGATTGACACAAAAATCAAGACCAGAATAAGGGTCTTTACCCTTACTTCGGAACCTGCCCTTGCCTATGGTTCTATGAAAGTTGTAACTCATTAAAGGGAGCCACACACCTTGGAACTCTTAGGAAGTTTCCTAACTTTAATTTGTTAGAGCTTTACTTGCTTTTTTGATTAATTCTCTCTCTATAAATAGAGATTACATATCTAATAGGAATCCTATTTTAACTAGAAAATTAATCTAAATAGGAATCTTTTAACATATCTAAATAGGAATCCTTTTCTAACTAGAAACTATCAAAATAAATCACTAATTAAAAATCAAATTCTATTATAACTAAATACTACTACAAAAAATAAATCCTATTATAATTAAAATTAATTAAACCATAACATTATTCCCCCCTCAGAAAAAGAGCTTGCCCTCAAGCTTGTAATGACCATGAGTAACGTGTAACCTAACCAAATTCCTAATGAACCGTAGTGCCAGCTTCATTATCCACCCTATCCTGCCAAAATAATTTTTTACATTGATTGGTTGCCATATAAATTTGGTCACAGTTGTAACATAATCCGTTTACTCTACGTCCAGCTAATTCTACCCAGGTTAATTTTTTTATAAAAGGGACTAGTGTAGGAAATGCTTCAGTCCCCGTCTTACTGCTGTGCCCCATCTCTTTTTGAAGATTAATAAGCTTGCAGGTGTCCTGTTTTTGTTCAAATGCACATGCATGACTCATAGCAACTAATAAATCTGGCAGCTTGAGTAATTGGACATCTATTCAAATAGAATCATACAACCCAGCAATGAATAAACCTGCCTGTACTGATACTATTTCATCCGAGCGTGCCAACTTTTTCTAAAACTGTCTTTGGTAGAGCTCCACTGTCCCTATCTGTCTAAGGGTGACTAACTCTCCAATTGGATTACTGCCTTCAGGAGGACCAAACCTTTGAAAACAAAATTTCAAGAAATCTGTCCAAGTCATTGATCCCTTGGCCCTCTTCAATTGGTAATACCACATCTGTGCTTCTCCCAAAAGGTGAAAATCAACTAGACCCACCTTTTCTGCTTCCATTATTCTTTGATTCTCAAAAAACTTTTCGCAACAATGAGCCCAAATTAATGGGCCTTCCGTTCCATCATAAGTTGGGAAATCTATCTTTGCATACCTTGGAACAGTAGACTGATGGGTTCCGATTTGAGAGGCAAAAAGTGCAGCACCTCCCATGGTGTTGGCAGTGGGTCACCTATTTGCTGAAGCAGCAACGCTACTTGTCTCACTCCCATTAGATGTGTTTTTGTTGGTGGTAAAGCCTAAGCCCGATATTTGTTCTTAGAGTATTAAATCAAATTTCTAGATTTTTTCATACAAACGTTGTTCCATCGCTGATAGTTTGGCATCTGTTCAATAACGTTCTTCTTGTAATAGAGTGTGTATGTCGTCGCAGATACCAAATTGTTATGACCTTGAGTTTGTGATTTAGTCACTGGGCAGTTGACACAAAAATCAAGACCAAAATAAGGGTCTTTACCCTTACTTCGGTTCTAGCCCTTGCCTATGGTTCTGTGAAAGTTGTAACTCGTTAAAGGGAGCCACACACCTTGGAACTCTTCGGGAGTTTCCTATCTTTAATTTGCCGGAATTTTACTTGCTTTATTGACTAATTCTCTCTCTATAAATAGAAATTACATATCTAATAGGAATCCTTTTCTAACTAGGAAATTAATCTAAATAGGAATCTTTTAACATATCTAAATAGTAATCCTAAACTATCAAAATAAATCACTAATTAAAATCAAATCCTATTATAACTAAAATACTACTACTAAAAATAAATTTTACTATAATTAAAATTAATTAAACCGTAACCCATTTCCACCCCTGTTCACTTTCATTACTATAGATAAATAACATGTTTCTGTCATATTCAGCAAAAAAATTTTATGCGTATGAAAACTATAATAAAGAAAATAAACCACCCTACCTGAGGGTGCCTGGTGATTCTCATGATCCCTGTTTCCCAAAGATGCATTTTGGGCGTGTCAACAGCTGCTACTTCTAATAGATTGAAAGTTGAAGGATAAAGAAAAAAGAAAGAGATAAAATTTGAAATCCACACCAATTGATGCACTAAAGGAACACTTTGAAGTTGCCATAACTGCAATCCATCATATCTGTGATTGATGAAATACACCTGAAATACAACAATTTTAGAAGTCAGGTATACAAAGTCATGCCATAAAAGGAGAAAGAATTTGACCAAAAAAGCAAAAAACAGAGTTTGTAAGGAATGGCTGTATTCCATCCTAAGGGTTAGTAACTCACAACAGTGCTAATGGCCAATGGAAGAGAAACCCCAGCAAACAGAACACGATAGGCTCGTTTCCCAATCAGATCCTCACCAACATCCCGCAAACTAGCCAAACCACTGTGGACAGTGGCAAAAATGAAGATCAAGATCAACATTACAGCCTGCAAAAATTTCATGGCTCAGGCTTGTCATGAAGACCTATTACATGCAAACTGATACATGTATATAGAATAAAGCAACTGCAAAAATAACATGAATATTTATTAGGCTTTTTCGTTTCAATTATAGCTAATACACTCTCTCTCCATCTCTAATTCTAGATGACTACTATAACTTTGCGCCAATTCTACTATTCAGTGAGAAGCCAGCCAAACATTTCAGTCACTCTACTGAGTTGACACTAAAACTTAACAAACTACTCCCTCCGTTGCATAATTTTTATCCATCGTTACTTTTTAGTCACTCCTAAAATATTGTCTATTTTTCTTTTTAACATTATGGTTAACTCATAAATTATCTATTATACCCTTATTTAATTTTATCTTATTAATTGCCATTTATATTTCCCATGCTATGTTATTAACCATGATTTTCATATTTTCAATAATAATTAATTACTCTTTCTATATTTAGGATGGGTATAATAGGAAAGTTACAGTAAAAAAAAATTTGTCTTTTATTTATAATAACTACAATTTCTTAATCTGTGTGAAAAAAGAAAGTGGAAAATAATCATGGGATTGAGGAATTAATAGAAAAAACATTATGTTAAAACTTGCCATTTGAGCAAACCTAATTTCTAAGTTCTAAATGATAATCACCCCTAGCACTCGCTCTCTCCTGCTTGAGCCTAATATTTCTTTATTTTCTCTTCACCTCTTAGTCCATCTGCTATTCTAATTTCTTCAACAGAATGTCCTGTCCTTCAAAGCAAACAGACTCAATTACATTTCAAAATTGCTATTCCAATCAACCACTTCAGTTGGAGCAAAACCACTTAACTCCCCAAGATTCAGACTACTCACAAAATGAACTTTCACGGTCAACTAAAACAATTCATCTTTAAGAAAATAAACACTCATAAATGAAAACCAAGGCCAACCACTATGAATCCAAACTTCCAGCACCTTTCCTCGAAAACACAATTTGGCATAAAAAATCCAAAAATATTAGCTTTGTTACAAAGAAACAACAGAGGGATGACAGAGCTACACGGCATCTGACTGCCTCCCAAAAATTTTTAAGTTTCTACATGTTGGAATCCAAGCATATTGCAAAAACTCCTCGGATGATGACTTCTATCTTTGTTTGAGGATGCATGTATTCTTGTTTTCAAGAGTTACTAAAGGCCATAATTAGAAAAGGAAGCAATTTGGAAGGTTTGATTTGCGGTAAGATGGTAATGTTGTGGGATTGTCAAAGAACAATTTCTAGAGAGATTGAAAATTCAAAAGAATTATTTTCAGAGAGAAATTAACTAAGCTAATTTTCTAAAAGTTAAAATTATTAGAAGATAGTCCGACATCTCCTTAAAATTATTAGAAGATAGTCCAACATCTCCTTCAGTTTTGAGAATGCTGTGACCTTTAGAGAGGGAAGCAACAACTATGGAAAGAGGAGATGTGGAAGATCTGTGTTAAGGAAAGAAAAGGCAGGATATAAGATTGTAGTCAGCAAGATGGTGTGCTTGATCTGTTATACCAAGTCAACAATTAATTATTATGTTTATTTACATGCATTTCCACGTCATCATTTTGATTACCAAATGACTTGCCATATCATCAATTTGGCTGTTATATTTTGCCAGCTTCTCTCTGGATTACTAGAATAATAAAAAGAGAATTAACTAGATTTTAGAGAAGAGTCAAAAGGATCTTTTGTGCCTATTCATTAAAATCAAACTTCCAGATGTGATGAATATATATTTTATTTATGAAAGTGAACATTAAATGCACCAATAGCCCTCTAATCGTGAAGAATTTTAGAAATGCAAAGTCTTCTACTCTTCTTTCTACTATGTGACCCTCCACCCCCCCCCCCCCCCCCAACAAAAAAAAAAGGAAAAAAAAAGAAGAGAGAGAGAGCTCTTGATAATTTCATAAACAAATTCTTTGAACTCTACATGGAAGCAGTACAATGCATGATTTTATCCCACATGATCAGCCTTAATCAATTCCATCTAACAAGAAATCCATCCTACTATTCAACTCTTTCATTTCTTGTTCTATGTCTGAGAAACTTCCTACTCTATTAGTTGAGACACAAAATTGGAACACCCTAGAACTCTTTGGTCATATTATACTGATTCAGTGACACAAAGACCAATATATGCAATTCCAGTGACACCTTAGGAACTTTTCAATCTCATCGACTCCCTGCTGTATTTGAGCAGTTTCCTTCAAATGAGACCAGATTCACAAGAGCAAAATGTTTAAAATTTTATTAAGAAATTTATTGGGTTAAGAAAAACCAGAATAATACAACTTTATGAAGCACAACACGTGTTACCCAAGTTAGACCACCAAAACAGGTTGTCCCACAGCAGTGAAGTAAACAGGCAAATATTTAGTGAGATTAACATATCAATTACTTGTATATTTAAGAACTGTTGTCAACACAAAGCAGAGTGAAAAACTTTTACTTGAATCCACCTGATCAAACAATAACAAGTAGCATATTTCACAGCCATCTATTAAGCACAAAATTATGTTGTATAGGCTTTAAGATACCATAAGTGCTGATAGTTGTCTGACTTGGCAAGAAAGATGCTGAATTGCGTTTCGACAATAATACCCACCAAAGAAAAGCGATAATTTAGATGGTACAACTTGTTCAATTATGAATTTAATTAATAATGCAAGCTTTGTCGAACTGTTACTGACGTAGGGAAAGGCAAAGGAGAGTAAAAAATCATGCGTTTCTCTACATGTATCCAGCAGAAGTCCCGAAAAGTAATACTAATGAAACGACATTAATTTTGGCTCTCTCCCTAATGTTTGTCCCCAGTGTAGAAATTAATATATCCAGCTTCAAAGTATTTTCCTTTTTGCAACATAAATGCATAATTGGCAGCTCAAAAACAATACTCATTTATAAGGCAGAAGCATTGTCTCCACCAAGAAGAAGCAATAGAATTGTCTGCTCCAAGAAGAAGCAATAGAAAGGAATTCTTAATAGAACAGTAACGAAGGTAACAATAATAACAAAAAGAATTAAAATAAAGAATTCACCTCATGGCTCTCTGATAGACTAGAAACAGCTTGAATAAAGAACTTTCCAAATCCTGTAGAGTTATCAATCCAAGCCACATCAAGCACATATAAAACGACTCCCAAGATCAAACCAAAATATATCCAAGAAGAAATCTTCTGTTTCCCCAATTCGAACGCCGCCGAGTCCTCACCCACAACCGCCTCTTTCTCGTCGGAGCTGCTGCTGCTAGTACTTGTATCGGCATCTTTAATGGAAGTGCAAGCACAAAATTTCCTGGAAAATGGGAGAAAATTCGAGGTTGGTTTTGAAAATTTTAGAGGTTTTTGAAGATTGGGAATTGAAGCGGGCCAAAAAGGCTGTGTCCTTCTAATGGTACGAAAAGGTATGGGAGAGAAAGGATTAGAGAGGGTCAAGCAAGAAGCCATTTTCCCTTTAATTTGTGATATTCTCTGAGAAAAATAAAAAGATTATAGCATTATTGGAAATTTTGTTGCCATTTTGATTGGAGAAGTGAAAAGAAAGTATCTTTGTGGTAGAACGGTCATGGGCAGGGAATTTGGATTTTGTTGGACAGAGTTCCATGGTTATTAAAACCGGACCGGCCGGTTGAACCGGTTTAATTGCTAACTAATTGACCAATCGGTTGGTTCAACTGTACAAAACTAAATTGAACCGAAGAACCGAAAAACCGGACGAAATCGGATTTTTGGCTGAAAATTGTAAAAAATTATATTTTTTTGTATTTTTTCACCCCCCATATATATATATATATATATATATATATATATATATATATATATATATATATATATATATATATATATATATATATATATATATATATATATATTTATTTATTTATTTATTTTTCATTATTTATTTATTTGAAAAAATTAGTATTTTAAATTCTAAATATGTCACTTTATAATTTAATATACTTATTATATATTTGGTTCATTGTAATCAAATATTTGTGTGTGTGTATATATATATATATTAAATTTTTATTATTTATTTATTTGAAAAAAATAGTATTTTAAAGTTTAAGATATCACTTAATAATTTAATATACTTATTATCTATTTGGTTCATTATATATATATATATATATATATATATATATATATATATATATATATATATATATATATATATATATATATATATATGAAATTTTCATAATTTATTTCTTTGAAAAAATTAGTATTTTAAATTTTAAAAATGTCACTTAATAATTTAATATACTTATTATCTATTTAAATTTATTGTAATTAAATATAGTTATACTAATATATACAAGGTTAATATTTTCTGTATTTACTTCATTAGTACTCCATCTAAAAAGGAAATTTTTTTCATAATATGATTGTATTTTTATGTTTCTAATATATAATATTCAAAAATTTATAATTAATTACTTGTAATAATAAAATTTAAATTATATTTTGTAACTTATTATTAAGATATTTATGACATATATTAATATTTGATGGTTATTTTTTAATTTTTATACAATAGTATTTATAAAATTATAATATTTTAAAAATAAAAAAAATCGGTTGAATCCGATTGAATCGATCGAACTATAAATTTCCAGTCTCATTGATTCTTTATTCAGTCCGATTTGAATAACATTGCATAGTTACCAACTTTGTAACTGCACATTCCATTGCCTTGTGGATGCTCCCGTAATCTTCACTAGTGTTATAATATTATTTTGGGGGATTGATTAGGTGCGCCGGTTTTCACTGTGCGCCGACGCATCCAATTAATTATGTGATCAACGATTTAAAAGATAGATAAATGTCAAGAAAAACTGTTATACTTGTTTATTGTTGCAAAGAGAGATGGAACTTGGAAGACGATGATTTTCTCCTTATTTTATTAAGCTGCAGCTGGCAACAAATAACAATAATAATAATAATAATAATAATAATAATAATAATAATAATAATAATAATAATAATAATAATAATAATAATAATAATAATAATAATAATAATAATGAAGATGATTTTTTGCTAGCAATTTTAACACATAAAAAGTTGTAAAAATAACTTATCTCTCTCGTTTCGAATAATGTTCATAAATTACCTTTAAAACAATAAAATAGAAACAGTACAGTTCAAAAAGAGTTCCATAAGCGGTAGATCTATGTCAGCTGAAGCACTAGCCGCCTATGAAGCGTTGTCGAAATCTCTAAAATTTCTGCGATTTGGCTTAAGAAAATGCTTTTTTAGTTGGTGGATCCCTATCAGTCAGCTTTCATTAAAGGCAGGAACATTAGTGAAAAAATTTTTATGGCTCACAGGCTGGCCCGTAACTTTCATAGAAACAAAGGAACTCTTAAATTTCAACTTTGCGCCAAGTTAGATATTTACAAGGCATGGTGGAAAAGGTCCCTTCATCCTTACAGCGGATGACGGATCTTGGAAAAAACGTAAAGAGGAGGAGAATGTGTCGATGGATTTGGAAGTCCAAATTGGAAGTCCAAAAGGATCCTGAAATTGTAGATGAAGGGTTTGGTGCACCAATGCTAGGAAACGATATGTTGATAATATCCCTTTTGCTATGCCGATTTCGAATGGTGATGACTAGGATTTCAATTTCGATGATGGCATGGATAATGATTCTTTAGATAGTGATGGAAATATTGATAGTGATCTGGATTTGGATGAAGACATGTCTATTTCCTTGGACAAGATAGTCTGATGAAGACATGGCAACGATTTAAAACAATCGCTAATAATAATTTTTTTCTTGATCCATTTTAATTTGGCTGATGATCATATCAATGTGTTAGTTGGAGGTCTTTAGACAGTCATGGGGCACTACCTTACCATTCAACCTTGGCACCTAAGTTTTTGTACAGATAATGGCTCCTTGAAGTCAATTGTGGCTTGGGTTTATTTTTTAGGATTTCCTCTTCATTACTACTATAAACATGTGCTTAGACAGATTGGATCAAGCATTGGTAAGATGGTGAAAATTGATTATAATACTTCTATCTCCAAACATGCTAAGTTTTCACATATTGCAGTGGAAATGGATCTTACTAAATCATTACTTTCTCATATTCTCATCAAAGATAGATTCATTAAAATAGAATATGGAGAGTTGTATAAGATTTGTTTTATATGTGGTAAACATGGCCATTTAAAAGGACTAATGCCCCTAATTATGTAGCAAGGAGCCATCCCATAGATGCCCTTTATTTTGCAATAACAATATGGTTGATGGGGAAGGAATTAACAATGAATCTAGTGATAATACTAATGCAAGTTCTAAGTTTGGTCCTCAGATCATTGTCCAATGAAGGGAGAGGAACTCTACATGTAACACCCTATATATATACAAGATAAACTCCAATATAATTTAGGAATGTTCAACTTGATACCATTTATTACTATTTATTTTTATAAACTTTCAGTAGATTCTCCCATAAATATTGACAACCTCCAGTGGAAAAAGAATATAAAAAGACTTCCAAAAACATACAACTATCTCTAAACTACCAAACAAACTCCAACACAAGACTTTCCATCCTCCTCAATTAAACAATTAATCTAAATCCACCTACCACATTATCATTACACAAATATTTTCGTTCTCAATTGTATCTATAAAAGTTTCATTATATAGTTGTATCAACTACATAATATTTAACTTCAACTAGACATCACTAAGGCTACAAACTAAATCATATCCGTATTTGTGTACATGCCAAAATAACAAAAAGTCAAAATGGTATAAATGACTTGCTACTATAACCATGATCGCCCCTAACTTCAACGGCAACAGCTCCTGAAGACCCTTTCTTTTTCCTCGAGGATATGGAGCATTAAATCTACCTATGCGCGAAGGAAACCATGTGCTAAGCTAAAAGTTTAGTGGTAACTACCAAATTTACCTCACCAATGGTACAAATTTAGGTATATATATATATGCAAGCAGAATTGTAAAACATACGTGAAGTAATGAATTTCCATTTTATAGTACACACAAACAACCAACAACGAAACTTTACGTGCAATATATTTATATATTACACTTCATGAGACAATTTACTTTAATAACATTTTCATTATCAACAGGTCATCTATTATTACTCATTCAATCTCTTAACTTAAAAGCAATTAAGTATGAAACTTTTAAAAATTTTCATTTCAATCCATGAGTTAACTTTCCTATTTCCTGTGCATCCCTAAGTCCATACATGATTTCTTATCTCAACTTTATAATACACAGATCTTGCATCCCACAGTTAACGTTTCGTTAATTAATTGTCTAAATTATCGGAAGCAACCAAATTAGTTTTTAATTTCTTAAGTTGTATATTTCACGCCACTTAAAATTTTAAGTAACAAATAATTTATCTAGTAAATTAATATCGTCATTCCAATATTTATTTAATACAAAACTCTTATTCAATTACATATATTTGGTTTTACAACATTCCAATGTTTATCACTTTAGAAATTATAAAACATTTCACAAATAACCATAAGTCTATACTACACATCCATTAATACTTAATATTCTGAGGTAATAATAATATATATTCCAGATTAATATTCAATTTGTAGTATACATACTTTTGCAAATTAACCCATCGCTTAATATGTAACTTAACACATGTACACCATTAATTTTATTTATATTCCTTACTACATTAATATTGCCCCTAATAACTACTAGTAAAAATCCTCGAACCAGATATGCGTGGCAAGAACTCCAATAATGCTAATGGACTGGAGGGATCGCGCTTTTAATGTGATATTGGTGCTCCAATATGGGTGGAGGGACCATAACTTAATGCGATCCAGCTAACCCATTGTATGTATGTTATATGCTGGCTACTCCTAGTGTGTGCAATAAATCAAATCTCATTGTGATCTCATGGCGGTATAGTAATGTATGTGTCCCTATGGCTAGACTATATCCTAGGATTCTGAATTATCCACTACTTTACTAAGGGCAAAAGAAAATTTGTCTTTAAACTCCTCAAAACATATTCAATCATGGTACTATTGCAATTTAATGATTCACTCATTTAACGTATGTGTAATACGCTCCATCAATATTTTAACAATTTCATTTCATCATGCTTGCTTCTTCGTTTCACAACAATGCCATTTGTTGTCATGGGCATCACATTGCTCTACTTGTCACTTTTCCAACTCAATTTATTATTCAAATTATGGATTTCTCATCAGTCACATTGTTCAAGTTATACACCAAAATTCTTAATCATATTTATACACTAATCATAGTGTTGATTATGCAAATCCTCCCAATTCACATAGTCATCATCAAGGGATCATTCAATTTAAATTCTACACACACACATATATTTATTAAAAGAATAAAGTGAAATGATATAATATTAGCAAGCCAAGAAGTATCACGTTCTTACGATTAGAATAATAAAGTCTTTTAAGCCTCATAATCTAGGTAAATCATACAAATTAGCATGTTAAAATAAAGTTTAAACAATTAAACCTTATGGCCAATAAGCTTGCGAAAATTAAGCTAATTTGTTTCCTTAAAACTAGAAGCACATACTCAACCGGTCATCACACACATATAACAAAATTTTCTATGTTTTCCATTAAAATTATACAAGGAATTCTATATATATATATATATATATATAAGAAATTCAATTTTTGGTCTAATGCACCTAGCTTAATAATAAAGAAATTTACTAATCGAAAATCCAAATCTTTTGTTATCAGTCAGAATTCAAGTTGCATATACACATACACTACAAAAAAAAACTTGAAAATAGTAACGAAATTTAGCGACGTCATACTTTTAGTCGCTATTTAAGGACAGTTTAGCGACCGTTTTAAATTCAGTCGTGAAAATTTATTATTTCAACATGAGATAAGTTTAGTGACGAAATAGTGATGGAAAATTGAAAGAAATCTCTAAATATTGGCGCTAATGAATGGTGCCATTTGTTGGTACTCAATTAACGAATAAAATTATTAGTCGCTAAAATCTTTTATTTATTAAATTAATTTCCTAAAACATAGCGACGTAATAACGACGAAAATTAGTCGCTAATTGAAATGAAACTTTAGCAACGGAATAGTGACGGAAATTTAGTTGCTAATTTACTATATTAATTTATGTTTTTAATTAAAATTTTCAAAAATTTCTAATTTTGATTATTAATTTCACTAAGCATTATAATATTAATAAAAAATATACATATTTATTAATAATTACTAATTATTTTTAATAATTTTGCTTTACACATGAAATTTAATCCAAATAATTTGTGTTTTATATATTATTAAAAAACTATACAATCATAAAATTGAAAAGAATACTTTACCTTTAAAATTTGTGAAATTGACTTATTCTTCTTTATTTTTTTCAATATGAGTTCAATTTTTTTCTTAATCAATTTATTTGTATTGATTTTTAAATCTCAATAAAATTTCATATAATTTGCATAAAATTTTATATATTTTTAAAAACTAACTATAAGCATAAAAAAATATTCTAAAACATTAAAGATTAAGATCACATAAAATAATTAAAGATAAAAAAATAATTTTATTATTTAAAATTAATTAATATTTTTCAATATGTGTATGCATATACAAATAAAAAACTCATAGCAACTATATTTACAAAATTATCCTTCTTCTAGCTTGTATTATATAAATGAAAATAGGGACCTTTTTATCTTTTTGAAACCCTAATATCCCTTCCCTCTCTACCTCATTCTTTTTATCTTTGCTTTTCCCAGTTGCGCCGTCTCTCTTTGCCTCATTTCTTCCTTTCCTCAAATCTCGTTCCCTTCTCTTTAAATCAAGGATTTCTTTCCTTCCTTCCAGTGACTGGCGATGGCGATCGGTGACACCGGTGAGTCCCTAAGGGCAAGGAGATCATCATGGTACCCTTCATTCCCCTTCATTTGTCGGTAGCGTATAGATTAAAAAAGGAGCACCCGATCATTCAAAGCCAATTTTCTACCAGGTGGCATAGCGTTGGAGCATGTAACCATCGCCATTCAAATTTTTCTCAATGTCAGCTGCCTCCTGGTGATTTCAATCCCACGCTTGTTAAGCTCCGATGAAGCTTCAGGAATTAACCCCCGTTTTATGAGTACTCTAGTATTCTTTTTCTTTTTTATTCTACTTTTGAGATTATTACCATGTGTTATTTATAGAGAGTGCTAAAACATAGCTAGTACGAGGGAAACTGCTCTGTTGAATTAGGTACTAAAAAAGGTGTAAATAGATAATAATTGGAATGTAAATTATGTTTATTGTTTGGTGATCGATTCTGCCTGGGTGTATATGCCTTGTTATTTTCAATTCTATATTGTAATGGTATGCCCACAGTTAATGTTCCCAGTGCTCACCAACCTAACTAAATGTTTAAAAGTTGAAATTGCTACTTCTGGATTGATCTGGCTATATAGGGACTCTTTTAATTACTCGTCATTTTTTAGAAGATGAGCAACTTTGTAGTTGTAAGAGACTAGAGATAACAACATGTGACTAAAGATGCAAGCTTACAAACTTAAAGGCCAATTAGTTTAACCACTAAACAGTTTGGGACTATTCTTTGGCCACATATTGCAGCATCTGGACTTTGAGATGAAACTTACGTCTGCCCTTTTTCAAAATATTGGAACAAGTTGTTTATGGTTTGCTTCAGCTTTTGATACTTAATTGTCAACACTCTGTCACTGAAAGTTGATATTTGGTAAACATTAAACTATAGTGATGAGTTTTCATGTTTTATATAGGCTTAATGATGGATTATTTCATGTTTTAATATGGAAAAGTTATTGCTTTTATGCTCTGCTGATGGGAATTGGGGTGAAGGAACTGTATGGTGTTACATTGCTCGCATTATACACTACAAGAAAAATGCTATTTAGCAACGAAAAATTTACATTTTCCATTTTTCGTTGCTAATCAAAAATAGCAATGAAAATTTTTGTTGTTAATCCGACAGTTGCTATTTTTTAGCAACGAAAAATGAATTTCGTTGCTAAATTCAACCAAGTTAAGTTTCGATGAATTGCTCAATTTTAGGAATGGAAAATGAATTTAGCAACGAAAATTACATTTTAGTTGCTATAATTAGCAACAAAAAAATTATTCCATTGCTAATTTTAGCAACAGAATAATTATTATCGTTGCTAATTTTAGCAACGAAAAAATTTCGTTTCTAAAATTAGCAACGAAAATATGAAATTAGCAACATAAACATCAAAATTAGCAGTTGTACATAAAATCCCATTGATAATTGGTGTTGTTGTGGTAGCATACACTTTTAATTTCAATCTAAGTTTATTGGTCATAAAATAGTACCGTATAAACTAATAGAAACACATTTTCTATGATTTTGTTGAAAAGATTGTCAAAATTTTTTTTTCAATATGCATCAAATCAAAATTATGACGTATCAAATTAGTTTTTCAATATGACAAATCTCAAAATATACTCCATTTTGTCAACTGAAGTTATTACTTATGCTCCTATTAACCTCTTCAACTTCAAGTTCTGTGACTTTTAGAAGCCCTAAATCATCAATCTCCCATAATATATATTCACCAGATTTAGTAGGGGGAGGAGGTTTTTTGTACCATCATGTTCTTAATCAACTTTTATTTATTGCTTCTATCTGGATAAATTATATTTTTTCAAAATAAGTTATTTTTATTTAAAGCTATATACTTTAATAGTAGAGCTAAAAATTACGATCATCTTGGGGAACAGAGAGGGGGCAATGGGCTAGTTAGAAAAAAGAAAAACAAAAAAAACCACAAGCAATAGGTGAACATATTGTTTAGGCAACAACATAGCATCCACTGACCTAGTTCAATGCCTTTACCAATGATAAGAGTAATATTTGCCCATCACTTATAGGTGACCCTACTTCCAACAACAATATCTTAATTTAATCTTCTTGAATTATCATTTATAGTTAAGATATTTAAACAATCAGCAGTTCACAACTATATAAAAAAAACTTGCAACACATATTGTACTAAAATAAATATTACCAAACCAAAAGCTTCAATTTAGGATCCTATTATTATTATTATAGAACGCTTGATGCTTCAATTCAGTCACAAGTATAAGAATTAACAAAATGAAAACAATCAAAAAATAAATTGTAAGGTACCTTTGTTCAAAGAGCACAATCACATTAGCCAAGGAAGCACCAGCCAAATAACAAAAGAGTGGGAGAAAAATATCACTACAAAAAACTGTAAATTAGCGATGCAAATTAGCGACGACATTTTTTCCATCGCCAATTTGTGACAGTTTCGCGACTGTTTTACAATTCCATCGTGGGAAGGTTATTTTTCATGTTTTTTGCAACGAAATAGAGACAGAATTAACAAACATTCGCTAATTATTGGCAGAAAATTTACGCGCCTTGTTTTGAGGCGGAATTAGCAACAAAAGTATCGTCGCTAATTTATTTTATTTTATATTTGTAAAATTAGTTCTAGAAACTTTAGAGACGAAATTTTTAGTCAGTAATTTTGGAGGGAAAATACAGCGCCATTTGTTGCGATGGTTTAGCGACGAAACCTATTGAGTCGCTAATAGTATTAGATTTCAGTAAAAACTATTAGCGACGAAATGATGTAGTCGCTACTCCGTCACAAATAAAATAAAAAATAGCTTTTCCTATTTCATGTATTTTTTATATAGATCATATGAAATTGATATTGTATTTTGAAACATAAATTTGTAAATTATATTATAATTTGATAATAATTTTTTATCAATTATCTCAAAATTTAAAGTTATTTATTTAGAAAATTTATATTTTTGATAATAATTATCTACTTGTTATAATTATTATATACTCATATTATGAAAATTAATAAAAGTAAATATTTAGGAAATAGTAATATAAAATTTATTATCTCATTTAAAATAATTATGAAAGATTTTATAATTTATTTTTATTTTGTAAAATTTCGATCAAATATTAAATTATGAGATATTTTAATTATATATATTTATCAATCCATTTTTAAATATAAAAACAAAATAATGAAAATTGGCAGGGACATTATAATTTTTTAATTTTATTTTTTTGCTTGCAATCATATTACATTATAATTGTATAATTATACCATATATTTAACTAAATATAATTTACTTCTGCAACCAGTAAAATTGACATTTTTCTTCACATATCTTAATAATTTATGTATTCATTATGTGTGATCACATAATTATCTATAATCAAATGAAAATTAGCATCCAAATAAATAGAATTGGTTGTTCATTGGGGTTCAACCGGATTTTTTTATTTTTAAGTTTTATATAAATATTATGAAAATATCACTATATAAAAAAATTAAAAATAGTTTAGAAAAATATATTTATCATCAAACATTAACAATAAGACTATATTTTCAAGTCATTCAACATTTATAATAAAATTTTAAGATAAATATAGTAAAAAATTATAAGTTTTTAAAGAAATTCTTCAAATATAAATTATAAAATTTTATTTTATTCATAAAAAATTCATTAAATTGTTTGAATTTTAATTATTTTGTATTTATAATTTTATTTTATTTTTTCCAGAAAAAATAATATTGTATTAATATTTTGGACAAAAAGTTGATTTTTCAAAAATCAAACCGGTTTTTATCATTTATCTCGGTTCAACCGGTTTTTGGCGGTTTAAAACAGTATTTTCCGGTTTTTATCCAATCCGATTTTTACCCATTGAACCAACCGGACCAGCCAACGGTTCGGGTGTTATACCGGTTCGACCGCCCGGTCCGGTCCGGTTTTAATAACCATGGAAATGAGAGTTCTTTTTTTTAATCTCTTTTTCTGCTTTTGGTGATTGATATGTAGAATTGGGTATTTTTAACTAATGTTATTTAACGCTTGAAATGTATGCCCTCTAATGGTGTACTAATTCTTTCAAAATAATAATTGAAAAATTATGCTATGTCGACCAGCCTATGCATGGGTGCTTTATTATCTGGTGTAAAATCAGTAACTATAAGTAAACTAATGCTCTTTTTTTATTTTATCTTTTTGCCTTTTTCTTCTCCATGAGTAGGGCTGAGCAAAATCGAACCGAAATCGAAAATCGAATCAAATGAATTTTGGTTTATTTAATTCGATTATTTCGATTTTTTGTTCATTCGGTTCTGAACCAAAATAAAAGATCGATTTATTCGATTCGATTTTTAAAATTGAAAAATCGAAGAAACCGAACCGATCGAAGTTTTAATATATATATATTTTATAGTGTTAAGATATCAGAGAGCACGGCTTGGCTTGCTGGTGTGAAAGAATAAAGAATATTAGAGGTCACAGGTTTAATTACGGGAAGCCGCAAATTTGCAGCTTTTTTACTTTTGTTACTTTAATTTTTTTTTTTCAATTTAAAAGTTTAATATGACAATTAGATATTAATTATAGATTTTGAATCTACAAATTAGAACAAATCAAGTCTACATATTATTGACGTTTTAATTTTTTGATATTTTTTGATACATAGCTTGTCTTACAAGATAAAATATGATTGGTAATTTTTATCTAAAAAATAAATTTTGACAAGTAAAAATACGTAATAGAATGCATGAAAAGTAAATGATAAGATTACAAAAATAGTACAAGTGTGTATTTATAATTTTTTCTAAAACAAAAATAACTCTACCTTCTATAAATTATATCGAAAAGACAATAATTCCACAACTGGCTTGAGATAATTGAGACTAGCTAACAATTCAAAATAAAAATTGTCAAGTACTCATTCTTAACTATTACTTTTTTTAATTTATTTTTTGACGAACTCTCTTAATTGGTTGGAATTAGGAAAACTCGCAATAAAGGAGCCAAAACTTTGATTTTGTGTATAATTAGATGGATTTTATTACCTACTCTTTTATCTTCTTCTACTTTGTTTAATATATTCTCACAATTTATTTCTATGCAAAAATATGTCAAGGGACGTCAGTTTCCCATTAAGATGCCATTATTTCTAATTTAAATATGGAAATATTTAAAATTAGACATTAATTATATGCATGTACAATTCTCTGTATTTCTTCAAATTTTTATTTAATTTTTTTTGTTCAAATTTGTTTTTCTTTCTAGCATTCTATAAAGTCGATTTTTATTTTCATTTAATTCCATAGCTGACATAAAATTTAAGTGAAGTGTTAATTTTAAATTAGCATTTAGCGGTCACATTAGTATAAAAAAAATTAAACGAAACAAAAAAATATAATTTCATAAAAAAAAGTGAAAACTCTAAATAAGTACAAAAAGCTTCAGATGTATTAAGGAATATTAAACATAATAAATTGACGTTTTATCTTGTAACACAATTTTGATATTTTTTGAGTCAATATTGCTGCCAATTTGAATGTATAGAATAAATTATTTGGAATATATAATAAAAATATTTTATTTAAAAAATTTATTGTATATACTCAAATCTAATTTTAAAGCTATAATTACAAAATAATCCATAATTAATGAGATGGCTCGATTGTTATTTAATTTTGATTAGTATTTATTATAGATATAATATAATAAATTTATATATATTATTTTAATTTTAGTTATTTTAAATGAATTTATTTTATTGAATATAAATTAATTTAATTTATGGACCCATATAGGTTAAAAACCCAATAAAAAATAAGTCCATATTGACCCAAATGCTCGGTTCTGTAAAAATCGGTTTCGATTCAGTTCTTATATTTTCTGAAATTTGGTTTTCGATTAATCGGTTCGGTTTTGAACCGAACCGAACTGACCAAATGCTCACCCCTATCCATGAGCACATCTAATGGTGTACTGATTCTTTTAAAATAATAATTGTTTTTTTATTATGATTTATTATATAAATTCATTCATTGATTATTTTAGAAATACAAAGGTGAGCTGTTGATATAAATCCTGATGCATGCAAAAGTCTAAAGATGAACCACCCTGAAACTGAGGTAATTTTTATACAATACCCCTATTATTCTATACATTTTTGTTAGTAAAATATATGTTTTTTTAAATGGTGAACAAGTGATAAATGAGACAGCGAAAGATTTTTTGTCTTTGTTGAAGGAATGGGAAAAGCTATGTAAGAAGTTTGTGATTCTTGGTTCTTAACAACATTCTAATTCTGCTAGTGATAAAGCTGGTAGAAGTAATAACTTTATAAATAATCACTTGCATTGTACACATCAAATAAGAATTTTTGGCATATGCTTGCAATTGTGGAGAATATTGTTCTAATTCTGCTACCGTTTCATTAAGAACTAACATGTGTTTGCAATGGTAAAATATTGTTTTATTTATTTTCTTAAAAATAAAAGAATATTAAAGGTTTTAAATGAATCAAAACTAAATTCTTATTCTCTATCTCTTTTTCTTATTACTTTTGTGAATTACGTTCCATAAGCATAATAAAGATTTATGTTTCAAGTGAAATAGACTTTTAGGAATAGTAGAATTATGGACCATTTTTTAATATTGTGATGAACTATGAAGATTGTTTCAAGTTCAAAAATGGTGAAGTAATTTGACAATTATGGTTTCAATAGTTTGAACAACAGGTAAATGAAGTGGTGGCTTCACTGCCTTAGGTTAAGAATGTGAAAGTAACAATGTCAGCACAACCAGCAAGACCAATTTTTGCAGATCAACTTCTAGTGGGGTTACATACAATTTAAAATATTATAGCAATTTCAAGTTGAAAGGCTTCCTTTGGACATTGGTTTGTGTTTTGAGTTTGTATGGCCTATAGTGTTATAATTTATGCAGTATTGTTTTTTTATTATTCCAGGAATGATTGCTTGTAAAATATTATAAAAAAATAAAAAGAAAGAAATAACAATTTCCGGTATGTGTTTGATTATTTTTTTAAATGTCTTTACTTTTAAAATGTTTTCTAAACTACTGTAACTTCTTTAAAAAAACAAGTTAACTACTATAACATAAATAATGAAACTCAAGAATAAAAATTCATAAATTAGATCACAATGAAATTCTTTATAATCTTAGTGGCTAAAGTTAAATTTAAAAAAAAAATCAAATTTTAGGAGAGGCCATATCGAATCTAAAGTTTTCATAGTGTTTTGGTTTGAAAATAACTAAATAAGTAAACATTAAATTGGAAAACACTTAGATACATGAAATTTTCACTGACAAATCTAATCTAATAATAAAGTGGAATATAATTAAATTGGTTAAAAAAAGAAGTGCAGTAACTATCAAAATACATATGTACTAAAATTTTATCAATGGACTGTAAGGCTCAATTGTATTACCATAATATTTATATGTATAAGGTGAGAGTATATCTCACATTCTTCAGTCTTATGCAGTTGTGTGGACACATCAAACATTAATGAGTAAAACACTTATTTTCATTAGAACAAGTTTCTAAACTCGAATGAAATATAAAACTAAAATTATAATCATATATATATATATATATATAAGTTTAAAATAGCCATTATAATCATATGACAATTAATTGTTTCTGATAATTAATAACTCGAGTCTCGTTTACAATTTAAAAAAAATTGCTATGCAATTATCTTACTACTATAGTGAGCAACTTTGCTCAAACTGAATGAGTCTCAAAACATAGACTTTGAAATGCCAATGGGCCTGGCTAAAAGAATAAAAATAGAGGAAATTACCCCCAATGCCAGGTTTTATCAGTTTTTTCCAAAAAATACAACTATTTTTTGTAATATTTCCTAAATCTGACTTTTAAATTTTTATTTTAAAAAATACAACTTTTTTTACTTAAACAAGAACTTGGAGATACGAGCTCTCACTCGGAGATCCCTGATGAGTGATCTGAAATCAGCCCTTCAACGTTCGACTTGTCCATTCTCCGACGTGGAAGTGGCGGTGTGTGCGAAGTTGCTAGTTAGGGAGTCGGGCACTGATAAATTCTCGGGTGGGTGTTAGGGTTCCTGCAAAATTGAAGGGCGAATTTGAAGAAACCCAATTCCAAAAATAGAAATTTTCCTTAGGTTATAGCGATCAAAATCAATGGAGTTCTCTAATTCAACTTCACTTCAGAAGGAGAAACAGGTATGCGACAATCTTCATGGTTGTCCTTATATTATTGAATGTTACGGCAAAGAAACTACTTTCAATGAAATGGAGAGACGGTTTACAATGTATTATTGAAAAGGTGTTTAGTGAGAAAACCTATGTTTTTAGGTTCACTACTGAGATGCTATTGATTCATCCTTTTTTATTAGGATTATAAGATGAATTTGGGAGATTTTGGATGAAGGGTGGGTGAATTCATGCACTACACTATCCAATACTGATAATGAATCACGTGATTGAGTTGTTCAGAAGGTTGCAACCTTATATCTGAAGTGGGTTATCCTTCCTCTTCTTGGTCAAATGATGTAGAAAAGAGTAATGGTTGAATGTTCCATAATTTGCTCGACTTTGCCAAAATAGGTGTCCAAGTAGTGTAGTTTGAATTGGTCTGATGGTACACGAGTTAGTAGATGAAAAGAGCACCTCTTTGTAGATTGACAGCTTCATACAACAAGTTATGCCTCATCTATAATTTGAAGGTGGGAATTTTTTAACTTGTCTCTATTTTCCAAAACCAGCTTCATACAGCAAGTTGTGCCGCCTCTACAATTTAAAGGTGGGATCTATTAACTTGTCTCTGTTTTTCTTTTGGAAAATCAATTTTGTAGCGAAATTAATGGTTATGTAGATGATTTTGTGGACAAAGATGAGAAAAGAATTTATGGTTAGGTTATTCATTTTTGATAGGTAATTCATAATTCAATTTTTGTACACCAATGTTGCTGATTATATGTTTGAATCAAAGTGCAACAAGATTGTCTGGTTGTGATTTGTGAAGTATGTGTTAAATTAGAAAGAAATAAGCATTCAATTTTTTGGTTCTCTAGTTTGTATTCCTTTCTCCTTAACTAGTCTCTTGATTTGATTAGGAGTGAATGATCATCTTTTGGTATTTGAGATTTTTGAGATGCTAATTAAAGAAAAGATTATATGTTCTTTAGCAGGTTATTGCTCTCAAACCACAATGTTAATTAGTGAAAATTTTTTATTAGAAGAAGCGATTAAGCTTGAATAAATTTTAAAGGATATTAAAAACTTCCTTTGCTAGAGTTAATCGTTCTTTGAGTAATAGAAAAGGAAGACATGAGTATTCTTATACCATTTTGAATTGTAGAATTTTACTTTCCTATAGGTATTTAAATTCAAGTTTTGTTCTCCCCTTAATTATAAAAATAATAATATAGATGGCTGAATACATGGAAGACGAAGAAATATATAAATCATTGCATTTTGGAAAAAAACCATAGACGCAAAGTGCATTTTTGGATATATGAACTTTCACATTTGTGGCTATTAGATCATTGAACTTTTAGTTTAATTTTTGTTGATTTTGAATCCCTAGCACATGATTTTTGTTGAAAGGATGCAAAGCTTAAGACATGATTAATTTGCTGAAATAAAATAATAATTATTTTTACACAATGGAATATGTTTTACATCATGAAAATTAATTAAACTAATTAAAAAACATATGATTTAAAATGTTAATTTATTATTTTATTCCAACAAATCACGATTTCGTAGGCTTTTTAAAATTATAATGGATGGTTAATTTTGTCATTAAGTTAATCCGTGATTAACTGTTAATCTTTCTTATGCGTGACAATGATTTCGTATATCAAACTCTTTAGTTAACAGAATATACAAAATACCTAACATATTTTCGATACTACTACTCCGAATATGAAGTTAATACGTTAAATAGCTCAATCATTTGAACTTAATTGGATTGAGAGATAAATACTTATTTATCTGTTGAAATTAAATATTAAAAGCTATATATAATTCTCACATATAATACCATATAACTTTTTGTTTATCTGCGTTAACAAAATAATAACAAATTAATTACTTTTATGTTTACCTTTTATAATTAATTAAAAAAAAGAATAAATCTCAATGAAATATTTACTTTTTATAATTTACTCATTTAGTATTACATCAATTAGAAAACAGTACGAAACTAAAATTAAATATAACAAAGATTTGTATGATAATAATGGAGTACATCATGTACACACTATGTGTACTAGATGTACACACTGTGTGTACAACTAGTACACACTGTGTACTAGATGTACACACTGTGTGTACATGCTGTACACACTACTGTGCACAGCATGTACACACGGTGTGTACGGTGCGTACTAGATGTAGATATTGTGTGTACAGCATGTACACACTATGTGTACTAGATGTACACACTGTGTACAGCATGTACACACTATGTGTACAACTAGTACACACTGTGTGTACTAAATGTACACACGATGTGTATGATGCGTACTAGATGTAGACATTGTGTACAATATGTATACACTATGTGTACTAGATGTACACTATGTGTACAGCATGTACACACTATGTGTACTAGATGTACACACTGTGTACAGTATGTGTGTGTACAACTAGTACACACTATGTACTAGATGTACACACTGTGTGTACAGCTAGTACATAGTATGTTCATGCTGTATGTATACACTGTGTATACATGCTGTCGACATATTTGACATCAAAATAGTTTGTTTCATCATCTGAGTTAAATAATGGCTTGAAGATTGAGAGCTTAGTGCTTGATACTTTTTTTTTTTGATAAACAATGATAGTAAGCACTAGTTATTTGTTCTTTCACAACTAGTCTTAAAGAAGCTCTGCTCACAGGGTTAAGGCAGCAATCATAGCATTCCAAGAAGCAGAATTCTTTTCCGGCATCAGCTGAAAAACTTCAAAAGCTTCATCAATAAATCCCCACTGAGAATACCCAGAAATCATACTAGTCCAGGAGACAAGATATTGTCAGGCATGTTATCAAAGGCACGCCTTGCTTCCTCTAAAGATTGAAACTTGGCATACATATAAATCAAATTATTTAAGGAAACGTCATGAGCTCCGAACCCAAATTTCAAAACTTGAGCGTGGATTTGTCTCCCTTCTACAATACTATGACCGAGACAAAAAGCTCCAATGACACAAGGGAAAGTGAAATTATTGGGTATAACAGAGTGTTGCAACATATGAAAGTAGAGAAGAATGCAATTTTTTGGCAAGTCGTAATGCATATAGGCTTTAAAGATAGTATTATAGATGAAAGCATCCGGATGAGGAATTGTGGCGAACAGCTTGATGGCACAAGCTAATTCGCCATTCTTGGAGAGGGCACAGAACTTGATAAGCCGACCAATGACATCATTATCAGTCGAAAGACCAATTCGAATAATTTGGGAGTGAAATAGGGTGAGTTGAGACATAGATGATCATTTATGGATAGGTAAAGAACAGAACTTGGGAGTGTTGGAAGCAGAATAGTTTGGGAAAGACATTTGAAGGAGAAGAGAGGCTATCTTTTAGGATATGTCACTGCGCATCCACCCTTCCACTCGTGCCATACTTGAACGGATCAAGAATTCTTGCAAAAATTATAAGTGAAAACAGCATAAGCAAAAGAATATGTATTCTCTCACAGACGTTTGGACATTTAGGACAAGGGTGCTATTTTAGGTATTGTATAGATTAAGAATTTTGATTACTGTGGTAATTAGAATTATAAATGCACTTGGCTTTTTTTTTTTCCAATTTAAAAAGAAGAGATAATCAAGTTGTTGTTATTGTTATGATAACGAGTAAAGAGACGTCAAATTGGTGAGGATTAAGAGTATGGTGCTGTGAGCAAGCAAGTAAACGGAGGTTGAAATAACAGCTTTGGATGTCGACGGAAGACAGCTTATCTCGGGAGTTGATGAGTCGGAACAGTCTTCACCTACATAAAGAATTCTGGACTCAAACTCGTTCCGGTTTGGAAAATTTCCACTACTTGAGGGAACAACTTGTGTTCCTTCACCCCCAAATAACTGTTGGCTAGGGTCTTGAAGGATGAGAAATCGCAGAGAGGGAAATGAATATGGAAGTAAAATTAGGAGATGGTGAAAGATGAAGAGGGAGCTCGAGTGAGAAAATGAAAATGGAAAAATTAGTAGAGAAGTAAAAAGTTGTATTTTTTGAAAATATAAGTTGTATAATTGATATTAAAAATTTAAAAAGTTGTATTAATGAAATTAAGAAAGAATTAAAGAAGGTTGTATTTTTATTTTTTTCTATATATTTTTGTAAAAATCCCATAAAAATATAGGATTGGTAATTTTAGGCCTGTGTACTTTTGTAATGAAGTAACAAATTTACTTGAGATATTTTGATGCATATCAGGTGGATGATAAAGCAATGGACTGGAATAAAGAACTAATTTCTAAATTACTTGAACTTGATGATATTGATGCTATTTACATAGACCAAAAGTGATCAGATCCTTAACTTTCTTGTCACCTTCTGAGCTATTCTGCTGAAAGTTTTGAAGTTGTTGGAAGTTGATGGATGTGGGTTATGCATTGAGTTACAAGTTCTAAATTGTCCATGTAATCGCATGGAAATAAAAGTTTAGGTTTTCTTTTTTCTTATCTTTAAAAAAGCTTCTGATTGCAATAAAAATCTGCATACTATTTTCGAGAGATGGATTTTTTTCTTTTCATCTTATTCTTGATTGGTCATTGTATTTGTGGAGTAGTGACATATACATTTTGTGAGATGATCTCACATTTTTTCACTATTTAAAATATGATATAAGGATTTTTTTTCTCTAGCTTAGTTGGGTTGAAGAAATATATTCTTTAAAATACCATGCAAATGAATATGAATGTGTGTTAACAGAAAAATTGCAAATTGATTCAATAATGAGGGCCTAAAATTGCAGTTTTGCCTTTATTTCCCATTTTCACATATTTAGTCTTTTTTTATCTATATGTTAAAATTATAGAAAATTTAATGGTCATGGATTAAAATAATTTTTAAAATAATATTTAGCGATGGAAGGTACAATCATGAATTTTTTTATTGTTGGGTGAATTTAGCAATGAAAATTAGATTTTTGTTGCTATTTTTAGTAATAGAAATTTTTTTCCGTTGGTAATTTTGATTGATTCACGAAATCATACATTTAGTGGATTTTGCAATGGATTTTGAATTCCATTGCTAATTTAGCAATGGAAATCAATTCCATTACTAAAAACTAGAAATCAATTCCATTACTTATAACTAGCAACTACAAAATTAGCAACCAAAAATTTCGTTGCTAAAAATTAGCAATGGAAAATCAACAATTTTCGTTGCTAATTTCCATTGCTATTTGATTATTTTCTTGTAGTGAATAAATTTAACACATTATCTCAAGTTATTAAAATCAAGATCAAGAATATAGAGTCAATAATCTAACATAACTATTAAACTAGGATGGACAATCTTGAAACTTAGAAATTCAATAACAAACATAGCCACTAGGATAAGGTTAAGCTCACACATCAACTCACAATTCTCATTATAGATTTTCCAAGAACTTTACAATTTTGTGGGTGAATTTTATGCTCCATCCCATAAGATGACTTATATTATTTTATTTTTCTTGCTTTTTTTTTTCTTTTTACTACTTGTTTTTGTGTCCTCATCCATTATTTTGAGAGTGAGCCATGCGTATTATGGCTATAGTTTCCCTAAGACTGTAAAAGCTCTTAAACACTAAACTTTAATCATGCCATTCTAATATGAAGATTAGTTAGAAAATTGGCTATACATCTTAGGATTTTGAAAATAACAACAAAAGATAGTGAGAAAAACTTAAAAACTATACTACATGAAACTTAAAATTCTACCAATTGATCATCACAAATAAGCTATTGACATGGCATTAGCATGCACTTAATCATATTAAGTTGAACTTAGAAAAAAACTTAAAATAAAGATAAAGAAGAGAAATGGATAAATATGCATTAACTTAGGATAACACCATGCATGCAAAATAAAAACTAAAACACTAAACATATGCAGCAAAACATAAACATAAAACAAACATCCTTCCCCTGTACTTAGAATTCACATTGTCCCTAATATGAACCCAAAATAAAAAAAAGAAGGAAAGAAAATGTTTCCCTTAGTCATCTGAATGAAAGGGTAGAGGAGAGCCAACCACATATCCCACTTGAGCAACAAATGCATCAACTTTGTACTCCATCCTCCTTTGCCTCCTTGCAAGATTCCTAGTCATTATCTCTATTGAATTTAATTATTGTTGCATAGCTTCTTGGTTTTCTAGCACTTATTCTCAAACCCTTGAAGACCTATTTGAAGCACCATGAATTTGGCTATGAGTGTTGGGAATTATCGGTTACATACATCTTATACATAAGCAAAAATTTAAAATTTTAAACTAATAGATCTGATCTTTCCATGAATTTACAATATATATATATATATATATATATTAATGAGAATAAGAAAAATCACCTTTGATTTTTGTTGAACAGTTGATTTTCCTTCTCACCGGGTTGTTGCAAATCACAGTGTGCAAAATTGAATACCTTCAATTAGTAATCCACACTAGAGAAGAATTGAATAAACCAAGAATGAAGGAACACAAGGGCTGACCAAAATCCCCTTAATGCTAACAAGGGAGTGGCGGCTAGGGTTAGAGACAGTGAGAGAGTTTCTTTTCTCTTAATGTTCACTTAACCCTAAAATCCCTATCACTTGGATTTTTATAGTTAGGTTAAAAATCCAACTTCATAATGGGATTGGGCTCTTTAAAATTTCTAAAGAAATATTAAATGGGCTTCTGGAATTATTAATAATTTATTTGGACTCAATTAAATTCAATTTAAGTCCATTCATAAAAGACTATGCACAAAACTCATAAACTAGGCCCTTTTATGCATATACTTGGATTTAATCACCCAAATGAATTTCAAATCCATCCAAATTAAATATGTAGGCTCCATAACACTTATGAAATATATTTAATTCATTTTGGTCTAAGAATTAGGCCTCTAAGGCCTTCTATCTGAATTTGGCGTGTAACCCTTCCTTTGGAGGGTTTCTGCGACAAAATCATTTATCTGGGTCTCTTTTAATTTCTCCAATGGATCTATTAATTATTATATCAGACCTATAACACTTATAGTCCAATAATAATAATTAATTATAAAATATAATATTTCAATTAGGTCTATTTTTAAGAACATTTTTAAAAAGTTCTGCGAACAATTCTACTTGATCATAATTAATTAAACTCTTTAATTAATTATTCTCTTATTCATTTCTCTTCTCCCATAATAATATCAAATATTATTATCCTTGTCATTTTACCATTTTATCCTTTACTCTATATGTGTGTGACCTATTGGGTTCCTATCCATATTGGCAGTATAATATGTAATTATGAGTTCTATTCAAAACTCACATGATTTAAACTTCTTTAAACCATTTTTGTTAGTGTAAGCCCTAGCCCCAATGCATTGTAACGAAACACTTGAAATTAATAAAATGAGGCATTTGTTTTATCTATTGTATTCCTGTGCATATCAATTGATAAAACTATCCAAGAATGTCGTTTCGGTTTAAGTTATCATGTGTGAGGCACATGGTTGTAAGACCTTGAAACAAATGAGACTTCATTCTAAATATCCCTAGTCAGTCATTGTTATGGGAATAACAATGAATTAAGACTAGTATGCTCTCTCTGATATTATGAGTTCTGTCTTACGGATCATTAGGACAAGAGTGTCAATCAGAGATCATAGATACATGTTAAAGAACATGGTATCTGGATACGATCCGCTCATGAGAACACTACATGGTACAAGTCATAAGTGTTTCTCATATGCAAGTTTTGTATCGGAGTTCTTAGACCTGAAATCTCTATGAAACTCTTTATGAATTACTGTGTACTTTGACATACACCTAACGTGCTCGTAACAGAGTGACAAGTACGGGTATGATTGGGTATGCATTAATTCATGTTAGAGAGCATGAGAGAAGTGAAGGGATTACCCCTCTCAATAAGAGAGAAAATATCATCGGCCACTTGATCAGTGAACTGAGAAGTGTATGGCCATACCGAGATGAAATAATGAGTAATCATTATTTATCTGAGAGTTCAGTGTCACTGGAATATCAAGAAAGGAATTAATATATATAAGGATGACTGGTTCCATGCCTTATATTAATTCTGATATTTATGGGTAAGGGACTATGCAAAATTGCATTAGGTCACTAAATGCCATATGCATTTTCATTTAATTTGGAATGCTATAATATCTTGCTAGAGAATATATATAGCCTTTGAATTAATTTATTAATTCATTGCCAACATTAAATGGACCTATAGGATCGCACACAAAGCATTGGGCTTAAAATATTTAAATTGTGTATTGGAAATTAATTTGGACTTTTATTTAAAGTCAAATTAATGCATAAAATGAGTCAAATTAATGCATAAAATGGGTAAACAGATTTAGCTGTTTTAGGCAAATCTGTAAAAATAGTTTTTTTGCCTAAAACAGCCAAAACTGTCAAGGTACCTAGCTGTTTTAGGCAAAACTGTTAAGCCACGATTTTGCCTAAAACAGCTAGCTGTTTTAGGCAAATATGTGAAACGAGTTTTTTGCCTAAAACAGCTAGCTGTTTTAGGCAAATATGTTTGTCACGAGAGAAATTAGTTGGCATGTGCTAGGTTTAATTTCAATTGATTAATTATCTATGTATAATTAAGTTAATTGAGTATTAAATCCTAATTTGTATTTAATCAAAATATAATACTTGAGAGGAAATTAAAGTAGCCAAAATTCAAACTAAAATACTAGTTGAATTCGGCAACTTATTTTACCTTAAATAAGTAAGTTTGTTTTGATTAAATGACTAATGCCATTTGAATTTAAATTCTAATGGAATTTAAATTAGGAGATATCTCTTAATTAGGAAGTGATGGAGGCTGAAATTAACACTTAATTTACGGCACTCACACTTGACCTAAATTAGTGATATATATTAATGAATTAAATGAATAACTTGGATGTTGTTTTTGCTATTTTTCTCTCTTGGCCGAAATACTCAAGGGGAAAGAAATCTTTCTTGTTCTCTTGTGTTCTCGGGCTGAAACAGTAACCTAAAGGAAGAACAAGATCAGATCTTGTGGCTTCAAATCATTCCCATTGTCGAATACACAATTATAGAGCTAGCACTCTTGATTTTAAGCCATCTTTGCAAGTGTGTGTGTGAGAATAGAGGGAGTAGCGTAAAGGCTGTTCCTTGGCATTGGTGGTGAAGATCTAAGGTGGACATATCCTTCTTGGTTGCTGGTCATCATCAAAATCAAGTTTTAAAGGCATCTAAAGTTGTAAGTTTAAAACTCTAAAATTGCATGTTTCGATTCTTGTCATGGAATTATATGGCATGTATGATAAAAAATTTTTGTTTTTCTGCTGTGCCATCATCACATTCATACCATGTCATATTCCATCAGTGGTATCAGAGCCTAAACATGCTTATTTTAGTGCTTTAGATGCATGAAAAAATTAATTAAAAATCGTCATTATGAAAACATGCAAATCTGAAATTTTCTGTTTTGAGTTTTTTGCATTATTTTGGTGTAAAAACGATTTTAATTGATTAGATAGGTATTATAATTAATATGACATGTTAATATACTGTCCTAAGATGTTATTAGGACTGGTAATGGTCGGATTTAATTATTTATACCTGATGGTACATGTTAATTATGAAACTAGGTGCTAGTTGGCATGTAAATTGCTAGTTTAACAACTAGTTTTCAAAATTAAATGTAAAAACGTTTTTGGGATGTTTGTAAGTGATTTTTAAAGATTAAATAACAGGTCTGGACATGTTTTAAATTTGGTTTTAATTCTGGTCCATGACAATTTAATTGATTATTTTTAAAATCACTTAAAACTATGTCTAGTTTGTGTTTGTTACATGTTTAATCAACATTGTTTGTTTTGTTTTGATTAAAATGGTAAAAACACATTTAGATTAAAATGGTACAGAATATTAAATCAATGTTTATGGACTTATTTAGATTATTAAATGACTCATAAAATTGATTTGAATATTTGTGCATTTTATGGCATTACATAAGCATTAAACAACTAGTTTTTGTTGTTTGTTTGTTTTTGCATGAATGCCGTGTACTATATATGTGTTCTTCATGATTTTATTTTTAATTCATGTTAGCACATATTATATGCATTTTTAATGTTTATGGGCTGTATGACATAAAATTAAAAATGGCAAAATTGGAAATTATACTAGAGTTGATTTATAGCACAAATCTAACTAGTTAGTGTTTTGGGCTTTTAAGAGAACTTATTCAATAAAAGGATTTAGTCCATTGGGCTTTGGCCCAGTCCCGTCATGGGGTCTTCTCTTAAAGGTTCAAGTACACAATTTCCATTAATGGGCTTGGCTAAATTAATTAAAATTGGACTTTGTTTTATCCATGAATGCTATGTATATTTATTTGCTAATTTGGTGTGATGAATGGATATGCATGGTGCATTTATGGGCCCTGGGTTTTTGTAATTAAATATGGCCTGCGAGCCATTATGTTTTATTGTAAAAGTTTCACTTATTTCTTAGAATAGAATATACTTGAAGACTTTGTAAATCAAGACGAAGCCCACCGGAGTGGAGAAGCCCAACTCGAAGATTCTTATGTAATAGTATAGAATCTTAGTTGTAGGTTTTTGGGCCCATGTTTGTCACGCTTTATTTTATGCAATTATATATATATGCATGCTATGTATGGATGACAAAGCGTATGCCATGTAAGCCGTAATAAAACGAATCCCTAAAATAGTAAGTCACAAAGTTGCCTTCCTAATTCGAAACATGTCAAGGCATCGATCATCGGTCACGTAGACTAGGAGTCCTAGATGCGCCCGATTATCTTTGTGAGGCATGGGTTGTGAATGTAGGTTGGACTTAACATGGAAAGGGATGCCCAGACCTAGGCAACTAATAAATGGGTTGTGCTATAACATCTTAAGATGTTAGCCCATTTGATCCAAGAGTCATGTACGAGACATGATTGGAGTTTTCCTACCTAAGTAACTTAACTTGTTAGGTGTACAAGCTCAGCTTGACTAATAAGTTGTTGTGAAAAGTGGATCTTGGCCCACATTAAATCACTAACGCGAATTATTTAAAGGGATATTAATTCGGTTTGTGGGATCATAAATAAGACCTCATTTAATCTTGCTAAATTTTATTGTAGATTGAAAATGGCATCTTCAAACAACAATTTCTCATTGCGATCGGTCCTTGAAAAGGACAAATTGAATGGCACCAATTTCATAGACTGGTCTCGAAACTTAAGAATAGTTCTTAAGCAAGAGAAGAAGTCGTATGTTTTGGATGCACCCTTACCTGAGGAACCTGCTAGGAACGCTTCTGTGGTTCAAAAGGAAACTTTTGAGACCAAGAAAAGTGACTCTAATGATGTGACCTGTTTGATGCTAGCCACTATGGTGCCTGAATTGCAAAAGCAATTTATGGACCAAGAGGCCTATGCAATCATGGTGCACCTCAAGGAGATGTTCCAAGAGCAAGCTTGTCACGAGAGGTTCGTGACAACAAAGGCTTTAATTTATTGCAAGATGGCTGAGGGTACTCCTGTTAGTACCCATGTACTCAAGATGAAAGGGTATCTTGATACTCTTGAGAAGCTTGAGGTACTAGTGCCAAAGGAATTGGCCACTGACTTGATCTTAGGATCATTGCCTGCTGCTTATGATCCATTTGTGATGAATTATAACATGCATGCAATGAACAAATCAGTCACTGAGCTTCATGGGATGCTTAAGAATGCTGAAGAGAACATTCGAAAGACCAATCCCGTACTTATGGTTCAAAAGGGAATTAAGAAGGGAACTGCTAAGGGAAAGGGAAAAGGAAAACCCAAGTCAGTTGGGAGTGCACCTCAGGCCCAATCCAAGCCCAAGGCGTCAAAACTCAAAGAGAGTGAGAGCACTTGCTTCCATTGCAACAAGATAGGGCATTGGAGGAAGAATTGCGCTCTCTTCAAGGAAGAACAAAAGAAGAATGGAGCCAAGGCGTCCAGTTCTGGTATTTTTGTTGTTGAAATTAACCTTTCTATTTCTACCACTTGGGTATTGGATACCGGTTGTGGTTCTCACATTTGTTCAAATGTGCAGGGGCTAAGAAATAGGCGGTTACTTGGGAAGAATGAAGTGGACCTCCGTGTGGGGAATGGAGCACGAGTTGCTGCCATGGAGATAGGTGACTATCACCTCACTTTACCTTCCGGACTTTGTATTGTTTTGAATAATTGTTATTATGTGCCTGCTATGAGCAGAAACATTATTTCAGTTTCATGTTTGGATAATGATGAATTTGATTTTGTTATTAAAAATGGCAATGCTCATATTCGTCGCCAAGGCATTTCTTATGGCAATGCCATGTTGCAAAATGGCCTTTATATCCTTGATTTACAAAACAAAGAGTCGATATACAACATTAATACAAAGAGGGTTAAATCAAACGAAATAAACCCTACTTACTTCTGGCATTGTCGTTTAGGACATGCAAACGAAAAACGCATTTCAAGACTCCACAAAACTGGAGTGCTTGGGTCATTCGACTTAGAGTCTTATGACACATGCGAGCCATGTTTGCATGGAAAAATGACAAAGAGTCCTTTTAATAAAAAAGGTGAGAGGACTAATGGCTTATTGGAACTAATACATACCGATGTATGTGGACCTTTAAGTACACATGCTAGAGGTGGTTTTAGCTACTTCGTGACATTCACAGATGACTTCAGTAGATATGGCTATGTCTATCTAATGAAGTATAAGTCTGAAACTTTTGAGAAATTCAAAGAGTTTAAGAATGAAGTAGAAAACCAACTTGGCAAAAGTATAAAAGCCATTCGATCAGATCGAGGTGGCGAATACTTAAGCCAAGAGTTTGACAGTCATCTAAAGGAGTGTGGTATTATTTCACAGATCACTCCTCCTGGAACACCTCAATGGAATGGTGTGTCCGAAAGAAGAAATCGAACTCTGTTGGACATGGTTCGATCTATGATGAGTCAAGCTAATCTTCCTATCTCTTTTTGGGGTTATGCATTAGAAACTGCTGCGTTTCTATTGAACCGTACTCCAACTAAAGCAGTTGAGAAGACACCATACAAGGTATGGACTGGGAAAGAACCCAATATGTCTTTTCTCAAGATTTGGGGCTGTGACGCACATGTTAAGAAATTAACATCTGACAAACTAGAGTCCAAATCGATTGTCTGCTTGTTTGTGGGTTATCCCAAAGAAACAAAGGGATACTACTTTTACTCACAAGCCGAGAACAAAGTATTTGTTGCTCGCAAGGCTGTTTTCTTGGAAAAGGAGTTCCTTCTCAAGAAAGACAGTGGGAGTAAAGTAGAACTTGGAGAAATTCAAGTGCCATAAGCTTCTATAGAGGATGAGTTGGAAATGGGATCAAGTTCACAACCAGTTGTGGAACAAGAACCCATTACACAAGTACCTAGAAGGTCTGGTAGGGTACGTCAGGAGATTGAGAGATACGGATTTCTAATCACTGACAGTGACACTATTGAGTTAGTAGATCGTGAGGATCCTACTACCTACCGAGAAGCTATTGAAAGCCCAGACTCGAAAAATTGGCTTGAAGCCATGAAATCTGAGATGCAATCAATGTACGATAACCAGGTTTGGACCTTGGTTGATCCACCGGAAGGTGCTAAGGTAATTGAATGCAAGTGGCTATTCAAACTCAAAGCTGATAAGACCTACAAAGGTAGACTAGTAGCAAAAGGTTTTCGACAAACTCATGGTGTAGACTATGACGAGACCTTTTCGCCTGTAGTCATGCTCAAATCCATTAGGATCTTGCTTGCCATAGCTGCATATCATGATTATGAGATATGGCAAATGGATGTCAAAACTGCTTTCCTCAACGGAAATTTACTTGAGGATGTGTATATGACACAGCCTGAAGGTTTTGTCAATCCCAAGCATCCTAAAAAGGTTTGCAAGCTTCAAAAATCCATTTATGGATTAAAGCAAGCATCCCGAAGTTGGAATCTTCGTTTTGATGAGGCAGTCAAAGAATTCGACTTCATCAAGAACGAAGATGAGCCTTGTGTGTACAAGAAGGTTAGTGGGAGCATAGTAGTATTTCTAGTCCTATATGTGGACGACATCCTTCTCATTGGGAATGACATTCCAACATTGCAAAAGGTTAAGCAATGGTTGGGAAAATGTTTCTTAATGAAAGACTTAGGTGAAGCCGAGACAATACTTGGTATTCGAATCTATAGAGATAGATCGAATCGGCTTTTGGGACTAAGTCAGGAAAAGTACATAGACAAAGTACTAAAGCGTTTTAGTATGGGAGACTCAAAGAAAGGGTACATACCTTTGGCTTTGGGAGTTCCTTTGACTAAAGAACAGTGCCCTAAAACCAAAGAGGAAAGGGACAACATGAGTAGAATCCCATATGCATCTGCTATTGGATCTATCATGTACGCTATGTTATGTACTAGATTGGATGTTGCTCATGCACTGAGTATAACCAGTAGGTTTCAGCAAGACCCTGGTGAGAAGCACTGGTCTGCTGTAAAAGGGATTCTGAAGTACCTGCGAAGGACTAAGGATCACTTCTTAGTGTATGGTGGTCAAGAAGAGCTCGTCATACAAGGTTATGCCGATGCTGCTTTCCAGACCAGCACTCAGGATTCTAGATCGCAATCTGGGTTTGTTTTTGTTTTGAACGGTGGTGCTGTCAGCTGGAGAAGCTCAAAGCAAGAAACCGTTGCCGACTCAACTACAGAATCTGAGTATATTGCAGCAAGTGAGGCTGCAAAAGAGGCTGTTTGGATTAAAAATTTCATTACTGGATTAGGAGTGGTCCCAAGCATCCTAGATCCATTAGAAATTTTCTGTGACAACAACGGGGCCATCGCACAGGCAAAGGAGCCCCGGTCACACCAGAAATCCAAACACATACTCAGGAGGTACCACTTGATCAGAGAAATCATTGATCGTGGGGACGTCAAGGTTAGCAAGATAGCAAGTGAAGACAATGTAGCAGATCCTTTGACGAAATAGTTACGTCCAAATCTGCACGAAGCTCATTTGAGAGCGTTCGGTCTTAGGGCTATGCCCAATTGGGACTAGTGCTAGTGGGAGATTGTTAGTGTAAGCCCTAGCCCCAATGCATTGTAACGAAACACTTGAAATTAATAAAATGAGGCATTTGTTTTATCTATTGTATTCCTGTGCATATCAATTGATAAAACTATCCAAGAATGTCGTTTCGGTTTAAGTTATCATGTGTGAGGCACATGGTTGTAAGACCTTGAAACAAATGAGACTTCATTCTAAATATCCCTAGTCAGTCATTGTTATGGGAATAACAATGAATTAAGACTAGTATGCTCTCTCTGATATTATGAGTTATGTCTTACGGATCATTAGGACAAGAGTGTCAATCAGAGATCATAGATACATGTTAAAGAACATGGTATCTGGATACGATCCGCTCATGAGAACACTACATGGTACAAGTCATAAGTGTTTCTCATATGCAAGTTTTGTATCGGAGTTCTTAGACCTGAAATCTCTATGAAACTCTTTATGAATTACTGTGTACTTTGACATACACCTAACGTGCTCGTAACAGAGTGACAAGTACGGGTATGATTGGGTATGCATTAATTCATGTTAGAGAGCATTAGAGAAGTGAAGGGATTACCCCTCTCAATAAGAGAGAAAACATCATCGGCCACTTGATCAGTGAACTGAGAAGTGTATGGCCATACCGAGATGAAATAATGAGTAATCATTATTTATCTGAGAGTTCAGTGTCACTGGAATATCAAGAAAGGAATTAATATATATAAGGATGACTGGTTCCATGCCTTATATTAATTCTGATATTTATGGGTAAGGGACTATGCAAAATTGCATTAGGTCACTAAATGCCATATGCATTTTCATTTAATTTGGAATGCTATAATATCTTGCTAGAGAATATATATAGCCTTTGAATTAATTTATTAATTCATTGCCAACATTAAATGGACCTATAGGATCGTACACAAAGCATTGGGCTTAAAATATTTAAATTGTGTATTGGGAATTAATTTGGACTTTTATTTAAAGTCAAATTAATGCATAAAATGAGTCAAATTAATGCATAAAATGGGTAAACAGATTTTTGCCTAAAACAGCTAGCTGTTTTAGGCAAATCTGTAAAAACAGTTTTTTTGCCTAAAACAGCTAGCTGTCAAGGTACGATTTTGCCTAAAACAGCTAGCTGTTTTAGGCAAAACTGTTAAGCCACGATTTTGCCTAAAACAGCTAGCTGTTTTAGGCAAATATGTGAAACGAGTTTTTTGCCTAAAACAGCTAGCTGTTTTAGGCAAATATGTTTGTCACGAGAGAAATTAGTTGGCATGTGCTAGGTTTAATTTCAATTGATTAATTATCTATGTATAATTAAGTTAATTGAGTATTAAATCCTAATTTGTATTTAATCAAAATATAATACTTGAGAGGAAATTAAAGTAGCCAAAATTCAAACTAAAATACTAGTTGAATTCGGCAACTTATTTTACCTTAAATAAGTAAGTTTGTTTTGATTAAATGACTAATGCCATTTGAATTTAAATTCTAATGGAATTTAAATTAGGAGATATCTCTTAATTAGGAAGTGATGGAGGCTGAAATTAACACTTAATTTACGGCACTCACACTTGACCTAAATTAGTGATATATATTAATGAATTAAATGAATAACTTGGATGTTGTTTTTGCTATTTTTCTCTCTTGGCCGAAATACTCAAGGGGAAAGAAATCTTTCTTGTTCTCTTGTGTTCTCGGGCTGAAACAGTAACCTAAAGGAAGAACAAGATCAGATCTTGTGGCTTCAAATCATTCCCATTGTCGAATACACAATTATAGAGCTAGCACTCTTGATTTTAAGCCATCTTTGCAAGTGTGTGTGTGAGAATAGAGGGAGTGGCGTAAAGGCTGTTCCTTGGCATTGGTGGTGAAGATCTAAGGTGGACATATCCTTCTTGGTTGCTGGTCATCATCAAAATCAAGTTTTAAAGGCATCTAAAGTTGTAAGTTTAAAACTCTAAAATTGCATGTTTCGATTCTTGTCATGGAATTATATGGCATGTATGATAAAAAATTTTTGTTTTTCCGCTATGCCATCATCACATTCATACCATGTCATATTCCATCAATTTTATCAATCCCTATTGATATTTATGATACACTATTATACAAGTCATGATTGGCCTCTAGCTAGCATCATGACTACCCACATGTCAAGAAAGTCAAGTGGTTTGACTATACCCTTCCATAGAAACAATTACCGCGCAATTACTCATTTCACCACTCTTATCTCAATTAGATTCTGAGTATGGATTTCTATCAACTCATATAAATCTAATTATGTATGTTCTATTAATTTAACCATTATTTCCAAAATGCTTTTCATGGATCCCTATCCATCTTGGCATATTACTCTGGCCAGAGATTCTCTAAATAAGGTAATTATAGAATCATTAGAGATAACTTCCCTTAATAAATATGGGATGGTGAATCCTTTGTCAATCACTTAAATATCTTCAAGTAGGTCATGATATACCCAACCTCCTAACTATGTTCACCTCTAGTTGGAATTAGTCAGTTATGGAGTCAAAGTATACCACTTGCTACTTAAGATAACCATGGTGATCTCAAGTCTAAGGATGCTTGCACAACTGCTATGAAGAGATTCCTCACTGACATAGATTTAATATCCATGTGAGGATTCTCTTTGCAGGTCTCCAATGAACTTGTTCTTCTAACAAGCATCCACATGTTAGCTTTGATTATCTTCCACAATCACAGTTATGAGAACCATTGCTTGAACCATTCAAGAAGCATAACATGTGCTAGTTTGTCCGAATTAATAATTTTCTATCTTGTTAATTCTATAACTAGGGATATTTAGATATTAACACATTTGCATGCAATAGACATCTCATATCATGTACACTTTCATGATTGCCTTTGCACTGTGTTTTTAATATCTAGGACTTTATTTATTAATTTAAGATTTACAAACTCATGTATTTAAACATAGCATTAATAAATGAATGATGCCTTTTATTAATAATATAAGTTCATACATATGAAATACATCCCTTAATTCATGGGCTCTAGGGCATACTCTCTAATAATCTCCCACTTGCACTAGAGCCAATCACTATATGTCTTCGACCCATGCTATTTATATGGTGATCGTGCTTATTCTAGAAAAGTGCTTTAGTAAGGGGATCCGCCACATTATCATATGTTGGGACCCTTTCTATTTTCACATCATTTCTAGCTACTATTTCCCTTATGAGATGGTAGAGTCTGAGAATATGCTTGGTTCGCTGATGAGACTGTGGTTCTTTTGCTTAAGCAATGGCTCCATTGTTGTCACAATATAAAGGAATCAGATCAATAATGCTAGGTACCATTCCTAGTTCAGTTATGAACTTTTTGATCCATACTGCTTCTTTGACTACTTTCGAAGCAGTAATGTACTTAGCTTCTATCGTGGAATCAGTAATTATTTCTTGTTTGGAATTGTTCCAACTAACTGCTCCTCCTTCCATTATGAACACAAAACTAGATTGTGATTTACAATCATCTTTGTCAGATTGGAAGCTGGCATCAGTATACCTATTTACTTCCAAACTACCCTCTATATATACTAAGAATATATCGTTAGTCCTTCTCAAGTACTTAAGGATATTCTTGACAGCTGCCGAGTGTTCCTCTCCAAAATTGGATTGTAATATGCTTGTGACACTCAAAGCAAAAGCTACATCTGGACGTGTACATAACATAACATACATGATAGAACCAATTGTAGATGCATACGGTATTCTATTCATGTTCTCTCTATCCTCTAGTGTTTGCAGACATATAGACTTAAAAAAGGTGTTTTCCATGTGCCATGGGTATAAACCCTTTCTTAGAGAGATCCATATTGAACCTCTTCAATACTTTATCTATATATGTACTTTGAGAAAGACCTAGCAACCTATTGGATCTATCTCTATAGATCCTTATTCCCAAATTATAGAATGCTTCTCTAAGGTCTGTCATGGAGAATTGCTAGGATAACCATATTTTAACAGATTGGAGAAGCGAAATATCGTTTCCCATGATCAATATATCATCCACATATAGAATTAGGAAGACAATTGCACTCCCACTGACCCTTTTATACACATAAGGTTCATCTTCATTCTGTGAGAAACCAAACTCTTTGATTGTCTTATTGAATCATATGTTCCAGCTCCTAGAGGCTTGCTTCAATCCATAAATGGATCTTTAAAGCTTGCATACTTTTTTTCCATCTCCTGATGTGAACCCTTCTGGTTATGTCATATACACATCCTCAGTCATATTTCCATTTAGGAAAGCTGTCTTCACATCCATTTGCCAAATCTCATAATCATAATGAGCTGCAATGGCTAAAAGTATTCTTATAGACTTAAGCATCGCTACAGGAGAAAAGGTTTCATCACAGTCAATACCTTCTTTTTGACGATAGCCTTTTGCTACTAAGCGAGCTTTATAGGTAACTATATTACCTTCCATGTCGATCTTCTTTTTGAAGACCCATTTGTAACCTATGGGTATCCCTTCAGGTGGTTGAGTTAAAGTCCATACTTTGTTTTCATACATGGAGTTTATTTTAGACTGCATAGCCTTAAGCCATAAATCACGTTTTGAACTATTCAAAACTTCTTGATAGCTTGTAGGCTCATTGTCCTCTACTACAGTTATACCTCTATCTGAATCAATGTGAAATCCATATCTCACAGGGATAGAATGCATCTTAATAGATCTTCTAGGATTTTGTGTATAATTAATTAGGTTCAACTATAATCTCATCATTATGAAATTCATTCTCGGATTTAATCGGTTGATCTACTTCTATTTGTGGGTTTTAAACTTCACCAAGTTCAATTTTACTCCCAGTGTCCTCTCATAGGAGAAATTCTCTTTCCAAGAAGACAGCATGCCTCAAAACAAATACCTTTTGTTCTAAGGGATGATAGAAATAATATCCAAATTTTTTTTTGGATATCCCACAAATAAACATTTGTCAGACTTAACATCTAGTTTGTCTGACATTGTCCTCTTCACATAAGTAGGACAACCCCATACTTTCATATGAGAAAGTGTAGGTTTTTTGTTATTCCATATCTCATATGGAGTAACATCAACTGATTTACTCGGAACTCTGTTTAACACATAAACAATAGTTTCTAGTGCATATCCCCAAAATGACTTAGGCAAGTCTGCTTGGCTCATCATGGATTGAACCATATCTAATAGTATTCAATTTCTCCTTTCAGATACACCATTGTGTTGTGGTGTATATGGTGGAGTCCATTGAGATAAAATCCCATTATCTCTAAGATAATCTTGAAATTCTTGGCTTAAGTATTCTCCATCTCGATCTGATCTAAGTGTCTTAATACTCTTGCTAAGCTGCTTCTCTACTTCATTTCTGAATTCTTTGAACTTTCCAAATGCTTCTGATTTATATTTCAATAGATAGATATATCCAAATCTAGAGTAATCATCTCTGAAAGTAATGAAATAGGAGTAACCTCCTCTGGTATGTGTAGTCATTGGACCACATAAATCTGAATCTATTAAGTCTAAAACCATTTTAGCTCGTTCTCCTTTACCAATAAAGGGAGCTTTCATCATTTTCCCCAATAAACAAGACTCACATGTATCAAATAATTCATAATCAAATAATCCCAAATCACCTGACTTGTGTAATTTGGTCATGCGTTTCTCATTTATATGGCCTAAACGACAGTGCCATAAATATGAGGTATTTGGATTATCTTATTTCATTCTCTTGGTATTCACATTATGCACTTCTTTAATTAAATTAAGAACAAATATACCATTCTCAATGATAGCTTTAGCATAAAACATATTGTTCTTAAAAATGTAACAATATTTGTCTTTTAAAGAAATGTCATAATCGTTCAATAAACAACTAAACGAAATAATACTTTTGGATAATGCTGGAACATAATAATAATTATTTAACTCCAGTATTAATCCACTTGGAAGAGGCAAATGGTAAGTCCCCATAACTGTTATAGAGATATTTTATCTAGTAGTTGACTGTAGACATATTTCTGCCTTTCCAACTCTTCCATTGCTTTTTAAGCCCTTGTAGATCATTACATAAATGAGATCCACATCCGGTATCTAATACCCAAGATTGTTTTGAAGTAATAGAATAAGTATTTATTTTAATCATATGAATACCTGAAGTAAAAGCATCAGCTTGCCTTTTCTCCTTGAGAGAATCTAGATAGGCCTTGCAGTTACGCTTTCAATGACTATCTTTTCTACAATAGAAGCAAGTTTCTTTGGGATTCTCTTTCTTGGAAACCTTCTTCTTGGAAATACCACGATGCTTTGGCTGTGCCTTGGTCATCATCATCTTCTTCTTCTTTTTCTGCTTCTTGCCTTAGCAGAAGTGATAACCATGATACTTTTTGAATCCTTCTTGAAGGATCCATTAGCTATTTTGAGGATGTTGATTAACTCAAGAATGATTACTTGAATCTTGTTCATATTAAAGTTAAGAAAAAAAGGTGCAAAACTTGGAGCCAATGAGTACAAGATTAAATCTATGTATAAATCATTATCCATTACATAGCCAAGTCTACTCAAATGCTCAATATACCTATACCTCTTCAATGCATGAGCAGCAGCCAAAATGCCTTCCACCATTTTGTAGCTAAATAGAGCTCGAACAATCTCATATTGCTCAGTTCTAGCCTGAGAAGAATAAATCTTCTTTAAATGCAAAATGATGGTTCTAACATTCATCATCTCATGTTGCTTCTGAAGCTCTGAGGATATAATATCCAGCATCAGACATGTCGCTGCTTCACTATCTTCCATGTATTTTTTATAAGTGCCCTTGATCTCATCAATGGAATAATCTAATGGAAGTGGTGGTGGATCTTTATCCAAGACATAATGGATCTTTTCAGCTCTGAGAACAATTATCACTTGTCTGATCCAGTCAGAATAGTTGTTGCCAACCAGCTTGTTATCCAAGATTGATCATATATTAATGTTTGACGTGCTCATGATGATGACCTAGATGTGAAAAAGAAAACATATGAGAGTATGTTAATATATATGTAAGCATTAATTAGGTCTTTAATTAATCCATTTACTCCCACTATTTTATTACGAATCAATAGCCCTCACTATTTAATCCGAGAAAACCCGATGATTTTCTTCGTGGGCCAATGTCCAATCCTTGATATGAAATTTGACATTGACTGTGGTCAATAAATTAAATTTTATACCCTTGAAAGGTAGGTATCTCTATACCAATTATGTCTCTACACAACTATTGGATAATTAGGTTATCAACTCTTGATACATGCATATCATATATGTATTCCCAAATCTTTCCTCTAAAACCATTAGCCTTGATTGTGGTCAACAAGCTAATGGGCTAGCTAAGATGACCCATTTAATTAGATTCAAACATATTCAATATAATATGAGCTTGACTGTGGTCAATAACTCACACTATAAAGAACTCTGGTTCTCCTCAAATTAATGGAAGGCTTATACACCTTAGTATTAGTTTGAGAAATTTTAGTTAATTAAGTCTCATCATACATGGTTGGCATATATTGGTATGCATCCTATATCTATCATATAAATATAAGCATACAAATATGGTATAGTTATGGACTTTACTACATTGATCTCTCCGAGCTAAAAGGAATATCAAAAAGTCATACCTAGGTAATATGCATGATTCAAACAAGTAAAAATAATTACATTATCTTGAATCTTGTTGGATCTCCATCTGGCCCATCTTGTTCCTTGATAGTGGTCTTCATCTCTATCTCTAATTCTAATCTAAGTAATCCAATTACATATTACAATTTGAAAAAGAAATACAAACCAAAATAAGTAGCCGGGACATGAAAGTCCTTATTGGGCCAAAACATGCATTATGCTAAATCACATTGGGCCTTATCCATAACTATCCATCATGCCAATCATAAACCCTTATATGCATTTCTAATACATAAAGTAAAAGCATATAATGGAATACTAACTTTGTTTCAACTCTTGAAACTTACTTTTGACTTATTTTAATAATATGATCAAATTAGGAAACTTTTTTCATTTTAAAAACATTCATTTTAGGAAACCCTTTTGCATGCATGTGTTCTCGCCTTAATTATCAATCCAATTGATTATTAATTAATTATTAATTGATTATTTAATTAATTAATCATATTAAATAATTAAAGAATCAATTTTAGAATTAAAATAAAGGGTAGGCCGAAACCTACAAATTTAAACCCTAAAATGTGTTCACACACAAATTAGTTTTGTGTCTATTGGATCATTTGGGCCTTCTGGAATGAGCTAAGCCCACTCTAGCCCTTAAAACCCATTAATAAACTTAATTATAGTTTATAATATTTAATTTAAAACAGCTCCTTGGGCCCACCAACTCATTCTCTAATTTAAATCAAGTCCATAAACATAATTAAGCTCATTAAGTGGTTTTAATAAATTAAAATTAATCCAATTAATTTAAGGCTCATTTTAATTAATCCAATTAATTAAAAATACATTAATATATCAGGTATATCAGATTTAGAAGATTAAAAATTGTTCTAAATAAGAACTCACCAAGAACACACCAAGAAAACCATTTATCAAACTTTTTCGACTAAAGTAGTTTTCATGCAAAACTTGTTCGATTTTAATTTTGTTTGATCCTATGGCTTAATATCACATATTAAAAACATAAATTATCATCAAAATAATTTTAGATTTGATCAATAAAAATTTAATTTAAAACAGCCCCTAAAACTTTTATTGAAAAATATAAACCCTACATGCCAAAATAATTATTCTTTTCTCAAAAGAATCGTTTTTATTTTTCATTTTATATATTTGATTACATACATCCAGAAATCAATATTTCTCATTTATGAACAATCAAATTTGATTTTTAAAGCTTATGAAATAAATAAATCAAAAATAAAAACTATTCTGCAAAATATAGAATTGTAGATTCATGGCAGAACTGAGGCTCTAATACCATGTTGGGAATTATCGGTTACATGCATCTCATACATAAGTGGAATTTAAAATTTTTAACCAATACATCTGATATTGCCATGAATTTACAATATATATATATTAATGAGAATAAGAAAAATTACCTTTGATTTTTGTTGAACAGTTTATTTTCCTTCTCACCAGGTTGTCACAAACCACAGTGTCCAAAATTGAATACCTCCAATTAGTAATCCACACTAGAGAAGGATTGAATGAACCAAGAATGGAGGAACGCAAGGTTTGGCCGAAATCCCCTTGATGCTAGCAAAGGAGTGGCGGCTAGGGTTAGAGAGAGTGAGAGAGTTTCTTTTCTCTTAATGTTCACTTATTCCTAAAATCCCTATCACTTGGATTTTTATATTTAGGTTAAAAATCCAACTTCATAATGGGATTGGGCTCTTTAAAATTACTGAAAAAATATTAAATGGCTTCTGGAATTATTAATCATTTATTTGGGCTCAATTAAATCCAATTTAAGTCCATTCATAAAAGACTATGCTTAAAACCTATTAACTAGGCTCTTTATGCATACACTTAGATTTAATCACCCAAATGAATTCCAAATCCATCCAAATTAAATATGTAGGCTCCATAACACTTATGAAATATATTTAATTTATTTTTGTCCAAGAATTAGGCCTCTAAGGCCTTCTATCTGGGTTTGGCGTGTAACCCTTCCTTTGGAGGGTTTCTGTGCCAAAACCATTTATCTGGGCCTCTTTTAATTTCTCCAATGCATCTATTAATTATTATATCAGAACTATAACACTTATAGTCTAATAATAATACTTAATTATGAAATACAATATTTCAATTAGGTCCATTTTAAAGAACATTCCTAAAAAATTCTGCGAATATTCTACTTGATCATAATTAATTAAACTCTTTAATTAATTATTCTCTTATTCATTTCTCTTCTCCCATAATAATATCAAATATTATTATTCTTGTCATTTTATCATTTTATCCTTTACTATATATGTATGTGACCTATTGGGTTCCTGTCCATATTGGCAGTATAATATGTAATTATGAGTTTTATTCAAAACTCACATGATTTAAACTTCTTTAAACCATTTTATCAATCCCTATTGATATTTACGATACACTACTATACAAGTCATGATTGGCTTCTAGCTAGGCACATGACTACCCAAATATCAGGAAAGTCAAGTGATTTGACTATACCCTTCCATATAAACAGTTACTGTGCAATTACTCCTTTCACTACTCTTATCTCAATTAAATTCTGAGTATGGATTTCTGTCAACTCATATAAATCTAATTATGTATGTTCTATTAATTTAACCATTGTTCCCAAAATGCCCTTCATGGATCCCTATCCATCTTGACATATTACTCTGATCAGAGATTCTCTGAACAAGGTAATTATAGAATTATACGAGATAACTTTCTTTAATAAATCTGGGATGGTGAATCCTTTGTCAATCACTCAACTATCTTCAAGTAGGTCATGATATACCCAACCTCCTTACTATGTTCACCTCCAGTTTGAAGGAATCAGTTATGGAGTCAAAGTATACCACTTGCTACTTAAGATAACCTTGGTGATCCCAAGTCTAAGGATACTTGCACAATCGCTATGAAGAGATTCCTCACTAACATAGATTTAATATCCATGTGAGGGTTCTCTTTGTAGGTCTCTAATGAACTTATTCTTCTAACAAGCATCCACACGTTAGCTTTAATTATCTTTCATAATCACAGTTATGAGAACTACTACTTGAACCATTCATGAACCATAACATATACTAGTCTGTTCGAATTAACAATGTCCTATCTTGTTAATTCTATGTCTAGGGATATTTAGATATTAACAAATTTTCATACAATAGACATCTCATATCATGAACACTTTCATGATTGCTTTTGCACTGTATTTATAATATCTCGGACTTCATTTATTAATTTAAGATTTACAAACTCATGTATTTAAACATAACATTAATAAATGAATGATGCCTTTTATTAAGAATATAAGTTCATACATTTGAAAATGCATCCCTTAGTACATGGGCTCTAGGGCATACTATCTAACAATCTCCAACTTGCACTAGAGCCAATCACTCATATGTCTTAGATCCATGCTATTTATATGGTGATCGTGCTTATTTTGGGAAAGTGATTTGGTGAAGGGATCTACCACATTATCATATGTGGGGACCCTTTCTATTTTCACATAATTTCTAGCTACTATTTTCCTTATGAGATGTAGCATTTGAGAATATGCTTGGATCGCCGATGAGACCGTGGTTCCTTTGCTTACGTAATGGCTCCATTGTTGTCACAATATAACGGTATCGTATCAACAATGCTAGGTACCACTCCTAATTTAGTTATGAATTTACAATATACATATTAATGAGAATAAGAAAAATCACCTTTGATTTTTGTTGAACAGTTGATTTTCCTTCTCACCGGGTTGTTGCAAATCACAGTGTCCAAAATAGAACACCTCCAATTAGTAATCTACACTAGAGAAGGATTGATTGAACCAACAAAGGAGGAACACAAGGACTGGCCGAAATCCCTTGATGCTAGTAAGGGGGGTGGTGGCTAGGGCTGAGAGAGTGAGAGAATTTCTTTTCTCTTAATTGTTCACTTAACCCAAAAATCCCTATCACTTGGATTTTTATAGTTAGGTTAGAAATCCAACTTCATAATGGGATTGGGCTCTTTAAAATTGCTGGACAAATATTAAATGGGTTTTTAGAATTATTAATAATTTATTTGGGCTCAATTAAATCCAATTTAAATCTTTTCATAAAAGACTATGCACAAAACCCACAAACTAGGCCCTTCATGCATACACTTGGATTTAATCACCCAAATGAATTCCAAATCCATCCAAATTAAATATGTAGGCTCCATAACACTTATGAAATATATTTAATTTATTTTTTTCTAAGAATTAGGCCTCCAAGGCCTTCTACAAGAAGGTGGCGTGAAACCCTTCCTCTAAAGGGTTTTTGCACCAGAATAATTTCTTTAGGCCTTTAGTGTTTGCAGACATATAGACTTAGAAAAGTGTTTCCCATGCACCATGGGTATAAATCCTTTCTTAGAGAGATCCATATTAAACCTCTTCAACATGTTATCTATATATGTACTTTGAGAAAGACCTGGCAACCTATGGGATCTATCTCTATAGATCCTTATTCCCAGAATATAGGATGCTTCTCCAAGGTCTTTCATGGAGAATTGCTTGGATAACCATATTTTAATTAATTGGAGAAGAGAAATGTCATTTCCCATGATCAATATGTCATCCACATATAGATCTAGGAAGACAATTGCACTTTCACTGACCCTTTAATACACACAAGGTTCATCTTTATTCTATGAGAAACCAAACTCTTTGATTGTCTTATTGAATCATATGTTCCAGCTCCTAGAGGCTTGCTTCAATCCATAAATGGATCTTTGAAGGTTGCATACTTTTTTACTATCTCCTGATATGAACCCTTCTGGTTGTGTCATATACATATCCTCAGTCAGATTTTCATTTAAGAAAGCTATCTTCACAACCATTTGCTGAATCTCATAATCATAATGAGCAGCAATGGCTAAAAGTATTCTTATAGACTTAAGCATCTATAGGAGAAAAGGTTTCATCATAGTCAATACCTTCTTTTTGACGATAGGCTTTTTCTACTAAGCGAGCTTTATAGGTAACTATATTACCTTCCATATCGGTATTTTTTTTGAAAACCCATTTACACCCTATGAGTTTTATTCCTTCAGGTGGTTGAGTTAAAGTTCATACTTTGTTCTCATACATGGAGTCCATTTTAGATTGCATAGCCTTAAACCATAAATCATGTTCTGAACTATTCAAAACTTCTTGATAGCTTGTAAGCTCATTGTCCTCTACTATAGTTATGCCTCTATCTGAATCAATGTGAAACCATATCTCACAGGGATAGAATGCATTCTAGTATATCTTCTAGGATTTTGTGTATAATTAGGTTCAACTATAATCTCATCATCATGAAATTCAATCTCGGGTTCAATCAGTTGTTCTACTTCTATTTGTGGGTCTTGAACTTCACCAAGTTCAATTTTACTCCTATTGTCCTCTTGTAAGAGAAACTCTTTTTCCAAGAAGACAACATCCTTGAAACAAATACCTTTTTCTCTAAGGGATGATAGAAATAATATCCAAATGTTTGTTTTGGATATCCCACAAATAAACATTTATGAGGCTTAATATTTAGTTTGTCTGACATTGTCCTCTTCACATAAGCAGGACTACCCCATACCTTCATATGAGAAAGTGTGGGTTTCTTGTTATTCCACATCTCATATAGAGTAACATCAACTGATTTACTAGGAACTCTGTTTAACATATAAACAACAGTTTCTAGTGCATATCCCCAAAAGGACTTAGGCAAGTCTACTCGACTCATCATGAATTGAACCATATCTAATAGTATTTAATTTCTCCTCTCAGATACACCATTATGTTATGGTGTTTATGGTGGAGTCCATTGAGATAAAATCCCATTATCTCTAAGATAATCTTGAAATTCTTGGCTTAAGTATTCTCTACCTCGATCTAATGTAAGTGTTTTAATACACTTGCCAAGTTGCTTCTCTACTTCATTTCTGAATTCTTTGAACTTTTCAAATGCTTCTAATTTATATTTCATTAGATAGATATATCCAAATCTAGAATAATCATCAATAAAAGTAATGAAGTAGGGGTAACCCCCTCTGGCATGTATAGTCATTGGACCACATACATCTAAATGTATTAAGTCCAAAACCATTTTAGCTCGTTCTCCTTTACTAATAAAGGGAACTTTTGTCGTTTTACTTAATAAACAAGACTCATATGTATCAAATGATTCATAATTAAATGATCCTAAATCACCTGACTTGTGTAATTTGGTCATGTGTTTCTCATTTATATGGCCTAAATGACAATGCCATAAATATGAGGTATTTAGATTATCTCGTTTCATTCTCTTGGTATCCACATTATACACTTCTTTAATTAAATTAAGAACAAGTATACCATTCTCAATGATAGCTTTACCATAAAACATATTGTGCTTAAAAATTTAACAACATTTGCCTTTTAAAGAAATGTCATAATCATTCAATAAACAACTAAAAGAAATAATACTTTTGGATAATGCTGAAACATAATAACAATTATTTAATTTCAGTATTAATCCACTTGGAAGAGGCAAATGGTAGGTCCCCACAACTATTGTAGAGATGTTTTGTCCAGTAGCTGACTGTAGACATATTTTTGCCTTTCCAACTCTTCTAATGCTTTTAAGCCCCTGTAGATCATTACACAAATGAGATTCACATCTGGTATCTGATACCTAAGATTATTTTGAAGCAATGGAATAAGTATTTATTTCAATCATATGAATACCTGAAGTAGAAGCATCAACTTGCTTCTTCTCCTTGAGAGAATCTAGATAGGCCTTGTAGTTATGCTTACAATGACCATCTTTTCCACAATGGAAACAAGTTATTTTGGGATTCTCTTTCTTGTCAACCTTCTTCTTGGAAATCCCACCATGCTTTAGCTGTGCCTTGGTGATCTTATTCTTCTTCTGCTTCTTACCATCAGCAGAAGTGACAACCATGACACTTTTTGAATCCTTCTTGTAGGATTCATTAGCTGTTTTGAGCATGTTGATTAACTCATAAATAGTTACTTGGATCTTGTTCATGTTGAAGTTAAGCATGAAAGGTGCATAACTTGGAGCCAACGAATACAAAATTAAATCTATGTATAGATCATTATCCGTTACATAGCCAAGTCTACTCAAATGCTCAAATACCCTTACATCTTCAATGCATGAGTAGCAGCCGAAGTACCTTCCACCATTTTGCAGCTAAATAGAATCGAGCAATCTCATATTGCTTAATTCTAGCCTGAGAAGAATAAAGCTCCTCTAGATGCAAAATGATGGTTCTAGCATCCATCATCTCATGTTGCTTCTGAAGCTTTGAGGATATAGCACCCAGCATCAGAAATGCTGCTACTTTACTATCCTCCATGTATTTTCGATAAGTGTCCTTGATCTCATTAATGGCATCATCAGATGGAAGTGTTGGTGGATCTTTATCCAAGACATAATGGATCTTTTCAGCTCTGAGAACAATTCTCACTTATCTTATCCAATTAGAATAATTGCTGCCAACCAGTATGTTATCCAAGATTGATCGTATGTTTATGTTTGACGTGCTCATGATGATGACCTAGATGTGAAAAAAAAACATATGAGAGTATGTTCATAAATATGTATGCATTAATTAGGTCTTTATTTAATATATTTACTCCCACTATTTTATTACGAATCAATAGCCCTCACTATTTAATCCGAGAAAACCCGATGGTTTTCTTAGTGGGCCAATATCCAATCCTTGATATGAAATTTGACCTTGACTGTGGTCAACAAATCAAACTCCATACCCTTGAAAGGTATGTATCTCTATACCAATTGTGTCTCTACACAACTATTGGATCATTAGGTTATCAACTCCTAATACATGCATATCATATATGCATTCCCTAATCTTCCCTCTAGAACCATTAGCCTTGACTGTGGTCAACAAGCTAATGGGCTAGCTAAGATGACCCATTTAATTAGATTCGAACATATTTGATATAATGTGAGCTTGACTGTGGTCAACAACCCACACTATAAAGAACTCCGGTTCTCTTCAAATTAATGGAAGGCTTATATATCTTAGTATAAGTTTGAGGGATTTTAGTTAATTAAGTCTCATCATACATAGTTGGCATACATTGGTATGCATCCTATATCTATCACATAAATATAAGCATACAAATATGGTATAGTTATGGACTTTACTACACTGATCTTCCTAAGCCAAAAGGGAAATCTAAAGGTCAAACCTAGGTAATATGCATGATTCAAACAAGTAAAAATAATTACATTATCTTCAAACTTGTTGGATCTCCATCCGGCCCATCTTGCTCCTTGATAGTGGTATCCATTTCTCTCTTTAATTCTAATCTAAGTAATCTAATTAAATATTATAATTTTAAAAAGAAATACAAACCAAAAATAAGTGGCCAGGACAAGAAAGTCTTCATTGGACTGAAACATGCATTGTGCTCAATCACATTGGGCCTTTATCCATAACTTTCCTTCATGCAAATCATACACCCTTATATGCATTTCTAATGCATAAAGTAAAAATATATAATGGAATACTAACTTTGTTTCAACTCTTGAAACTTACTTTTGAGTTATTTTAATAATGTGAGTAAATTAGGAAACTTTTTCCATTTTGGAAACTTTCATTTTAGAAAACCTTTTTGCATACATGTGTTCTTGCCATAATTATCAATCCAGTTGATTATTAATTAATTATCAATTGATTATTTAATTAATTAATCATATTAAATAATTAAAAAATCAATTTTGGTCATAAAACAAAGGGTAAGCCAAAACCCACACAATAAACCCTAAAGTGTATTCACACACAAACTAGTTTTGTGTCTATTGGACCATTTGGGCCTTTTTGGAATGATCCAAGCCCACTCCAGCCCTTAAAACTCATTAATAAACTTAATTATAGTTTATAATATTTAATTTAAATCAGCTCCTTGGGCCCACCAAGTCATTCACTAATTTAAATCATGTTCGTTACCATAATTAAGCCCATTAAGCGGTTTTAATGAATTAAAATTAATCCAATTAATTAAAGGCCCATTTTAATTGGTCCAATTAATTAAAAACACATTAATGTATCAGATATATCATATTTAGAATAATAAAAATTTTTCTATACAAGAACACACCAAGAACACCAATAAAAATCGTCATTCCATAAAAGGCTATGCACAAAACCCACAAACTAGGCCCTTCATGCATACACTTGGATTTAATCACCCAAATAAATTTCAAATCAATAAAAATTAAATATTTAGGCTCCATAACACTTATTAAAATATATTTAATTTGTTTTGGTCCAAGAATTAGGGCTCAAGGCCTTCTACCAGAAGGTGGCATGAAACCTTTCCTCTAAAGGGTTTCTGCGCCAAAATAATTTCTTTGGGCCTCTTTTAATTTCTCCAATGGATCTATTAATTATTATATCAGCATTATAACACTTATAATCTAATAATAATTAATTATAAAATATAATATTTTAATTAGGTCCATTTTACAGAACATTTCTAAAAAGTTCTGTGAACATTTTTACTTGATCATAATTAATTAAACTCTTTAATTAATTATTCTCTTATTCACTTCTCTATTCCCATAATAATATCAAATATTATTATCCTTGTCATTTTACCATTTTATCCTTTTTCTCTATATGTGTGTGACCTAATGGGTTTTTGTCCATATTGGCAATATAATATGTAATTGTGCGTTCTATTCGAAACTCACATGATTTCAACTTCTTTAAAATCATTTTATCAATCCATATTGATATTTATGATACATTAGCATAAAAATCATGAGCAACCTCTAGCTAGGCATCATGACTACCCAAATATCTGAAAAGTCAAGTGGTTTGACTATACCCTTCCATAGAAACAATTACCGTGCAATTACTCCTTTCACCACTCTTATCTCAATTAGATTCTGAGTATGGATTTCTGTCAACTTATATAAATCTAATTATGTATGTTCTATTAATTTAACCATTGTTCCAAAAATGCCTTTCATGGATCCCTATCCATCTTAGCATATTACTCTGGTCAGAGATTCTCTTAACAAGGCAATTATAAAATCATGTGAGATAACTTCCTTTAATAAATCTGGGATGATGAAATCTTTGTTAATCACTCAACTATCTTCAAGTAGGTTATGATATACCCAACCTCCTAACTATGTTCACCCCCAGTTGGAAGTAATCAGTTATGGAGTCAAAGTATACCACTTGCTACTTAAGATAACTTTGGTGATCTCAAGTCTAAGGATACTTGCACAACTGTTATGAAGAGATTCCTCACTGACATAGATTTAATATCCATGTGAGGATTCTCTTTGCAGGTCTCCAATGAACTTGTTCTTTTAACAAGCTTTCACATGTTAGCTTTGATTATCTTCTATAATCACAGTTATGAGAACCACTGCTTGAACCATTCAGGAAGCATAACATGTGCTAGTTTATCTGAATTAACAATGTCCTATCTTGTTAATTCTATGACTAGGGATATTTAGATATTAACACATTTGCATGCAATAGACATCTAATGTCATGAACACTTTCATGATTGCCTTTGCACTGTGTTTATAATATTAAGGACTTCATTTATTAATTTAAGATTTACAAACGCATGCATTTAAACATAGCATTAATAAATGAATGATGCCTTTTATTAAGAATATAAATTCATACATATGAAATACATCCCTATTACAAAGGCTCTAGGGCATACTCTCTAACAATTTTTTTCTCAACCAAAGCAGTACGAGTATACCCTAAAGCCTATATATATTAAAGACTTTTCCATTTATACATTCGCATTATTATTTATAAGTAGGCCATGCTATGTTTAATTACATCTTTCTTATGTCTTAAATTAAAAACTAAATTCATTGATATTAGAAATATAGTGCAAAGGTAACCATGAAAGAGTTCATGAAGTGAGATATCTATTGTACATAAATTTGCTAATAACATAATAACCTTAGTTATAGTATTATTAAGATAGGATATTGTTAATATGGATAGATTAGCACATATTACACTTTCTGAAAAGTTCAAGCAATAGTTCTTATATCAGTTGTCATAGATATGGTTAAAGTTAAAATCTAGATGCTTGTTATAAGAACAAGGGTACTGGAGACTTTTCAAGAAATCTTCATATGGATATTATGATCGGTGTCAAGTAATTGTACTAAATCAGTTATGTAATATAGGGTAGTAAGATTGAGACCCTTAAATATTATACCTTAGAGATTATGCATTCCAAATTTTACAGTGAGCAATGTGTGAAAGAATTCCTAAGTTTAACGTGCTTATTAATTAACTAAGTTAAAAGCAGTAACTAAACAAATCAAGTAGTTAAACTAAATTAATTATTTTCAAAACTAAAATAGAATAAGATGCAAAAAATGATAAAATTAAATATTAAAACACATTTAGTAAGAGACTATCTACCTCAACTTCTATCATAATGACATAATCAAAAGTAACATAAGTTGTTATGAAAAACCAATTCAAAGTCAAATATCTTACAAAGAATATCGTTCTAAGTACTAAATCCTCAGATTATGAACAGTCTAATACATAACATGTCAATTCAATTTATGAGCTCCTAAATTATCATTAAATCTTCTTCCAAGAAATCTAATCCCAACCTATTCTTAATTCAAAATTCTTAGTTTTAATTCAACTATTAAACAACACATTATTACCTTAATTTCCAGAACACAATCATGCATCAACATAAGTAAATCAAACTATGAACATGTAAATGATTGATCAAAAATTAATTTGATAATCAATTATTTATTCAATAAACTAATCATCAATTTATGATAACCAAAGATAAGTATCAACACAATAATTAAGAAATAACACGCTTATATTGAAATTAAGATCAAATCAAAGTCATTACAATAAAAGAATGAGGGTTCAAGTTTCCTTCATTAAAAGTAGAAAAGACTACTCACTCATCATCTTAAAACAATTGAAAAACTGAAATAAAAAGTTAAAATACACATAAAGTCTTTAGCTCCTCTTGATGTCTTCACAAAATAAAACAAGTTGCAGCTTCCAACCCCTAGTTAATTGTAATCTTGAAACTAGGTCTAAAAACTTAAGAAAATTTCTTCCCCCTTTTCAATTCTAGTGTTAAAACCACTTAAATACCTTAGAATGGAAGAAATTAGCCACCACAAAACTCCCTAAACTAGAGAAACTTTAAAATTTGTCATAACTAGAGCACTTGCCTCGGTAAAGAGGAATTTCTCCTCCATCGAGGTGATTTAGCCTTCCCTCAATAAAAGGGAAATTTCTCATTCATTGAGGTAAGCTTCTTTACTTTCTATTCATGGCTCAAATCTAAATTCCACTTAACCAAATATGAGCTAGATTCCATATGTGTGTGCAAGTCTAAATCAATTTAAACTTTTTCAAAATCAAAACACCAATGCAATTTCATAGTTAAACTTTAGAATTAATGTACACCTAAATGTACATATGTTTCATGCTCGAAACTCTAAAAATACCATAAGTCTCTTCTTTAGCACCAGAACCCAAAGGTCATCGCCACTAAACAACATAAAATCAAACATAGAATCACTAGAACTTTATTAGGTTGTAGCGTGGTTAGGGCAATGGTTAACAAAGAATGGACAAAAATAAATAAAAAGAATAACCACTCTCTGATTGAATAGACAAACATTTTTAAACTTTACTCCACTAAATCAAAACCATACCACTTAATCATACTTACTCAATTAAACCCTCATACACAAAGTAATTTTGAGAGAAAAGATTCCTAAAACTCATCTCAATTTCACAATTCAACCAATTTTCGAAGTCATAATTCTTTTCCTTTGTAAATGTCCTACAATTAAAACTTTGCCATAAGCTGCCAGCTTTATGTTAAACTTTCTTTCTTTTTTTTTCTTTTCTCCTTTTTTTTAAGAACTTGCTAGCTTCATTGCTGGCAACTAATGATAACATTGGTATTTACAAGTTTGACTTTTCATTCCTTTCTTGACTTTAACATTAACCCTTGACAATAATCCCAATAACCTTTTTAACTACACTATTTAAAATACACAACAAATATTAATCCATCTAAACCCTAGAGTGGCCAATTCTCAGAAGGGAAGATAAAGGCTTTTTAAATTATATGGTAAATAGATGAGTGTAATAAGAAAAATAAATATGCCTTATTAGGCATAAAATGGATAACAAGGGAAAAACATACAACAGGGTAGATAAACAAGCCCAGTTATAGCCAACAAAGAACTATATTCCTATATCACATTCTACATTGTATGAGTTATTTCTATGCTTCGAAGGATTATGAGAAGGTTTTAATGTCGTAAAATTCCTTTCTTAACTACTTTTATGCATTGGCTTTTTTTTTTACTTCAAAGCTGGTCTTAGTGTTCAAAATGCAAAACCTAACTAATATTATTCAAGTTAAAAATTAATCTCATTAGAATTCCATTAAAAACATTCATTCTTTAATGCTAAGCATAGATTTTGAACCTTACACATTCTAAGTTAAAGTTCAACAAGTTCGATTTTGTGAATAAACTAGGACAAACTAAACTCAGTGCAAACTAAATGATACTTGAACTAAATTATATCATTAGCACATGCAAAATAAGAACTCACGAAAACTACCATAAAAATACCACTAAAAACATTCATATTACTATGAAAAACATATTACAAAGTTACTACTATCAAAAGTTATAAATTAAATAAACACATCTAAAAAAATAGAAAATATAACTAAATCAACAAAAACAAAATAGTAAATTAAAAATAAAATTAAAACTTTCATGAACATAAGCATAAGCATAAAGGAAGTTTGATCTTGTCTACTTCCTAAATTTCAAAAGTAAAATTGAGATTAAATAAGCTTCACCCCCTCTAAATATCCTTACTATCCTCAGCAAGATAATAGGTACAAAAGATCATTATAGTGGTAGAGGTGGTTCTGGTGGAAACCACTACCAAAAGTGCATTGTGAAGTGCTAAAAGCCTTTCTATAATTTATTGATTTGCTCTACTTGAACATCCAACTGAGCATTCACTCGATTCATGAAAGCTACCACTTGCGAATAATGACCAGTTGCCTTTTGTTACTGATCTACCTCTTCATCTTTATCTCTCTGTGGCCCATTGTAGCCAACGAAAATTAAATGTAAATATCCCTCTTCATCTGTCCAATGGCAGTGTGGCTTATCCCACAACACTTTCATATTCTTCAACATTTTATAATCCATGAATTGTGATTTGCCAAGAGAATTCCCCATATCTAAGTACTTCACATCTTTTGCCATGATCAAGGTAATCCATCCTAAAGATATTACCTTAATAAAATTTGGCTTTCTTTGGAAGTCCTCTAACTTTCACCATAATAGATATGCACCATTCAATCAAATTCCCTAGACCATACACCTCAAAATATGTAACTCACCTGTATTCACTACCCTTGGGCCATTGGTACTATTGTAGAAAGTGATTGCTAAAAATGGATGAAGCACCTGTAATGCATGATTTTTCAATGAGTAAGCCTTAGTCCTATTAGAATTGTACATAACTTGGTCTATGGGATCTCAGATCACTTCTCAATTCTCACATAGGGTGGAATTAGGTAAGTCACTTATACCATCTATCGAAAATCCCAAATGCTATATGAACTCTAAAAATGACATTGTGTAGGGTTTTCAACCAAATTTAAAATGTACAGTGCCATAATCCTCATCATCCTCAATGTGGCAACTAAAACATCTAAAAAGGTCTCTTGCAAGGGAAGGATGCACTTCAGATGTCTTTTTGATAAATACACCCCAACCAATATTTTGAACAAGCAAAATAATCTTTGCCCAAAGATTGCCAACAATAATATCAAGATAGAATTTATTCAAACACACTGGCTTCACATATGTGGCTATCCTGAAATACTCATACAATTTGACATTTGACATGTTTCGCATCAATGTATGGTGGAATGTGTAATTCTGAGGAACTATAAGTGACATCATTCCTTGTACTCTTTAAAGCTGCTACATAATTAAAAATAGCAAAAGTTTCTAAAATTTAAAGCTCAATAATCATCATAAGAAAAACAAGTATCGTTCAAAGTCATTAATTAACAATGCATTATATCATTTTATTAAAAAGTAGATATCAAATGTGGAAAGAACACAATAACGTTTGGGATTGGTTAGAGATGGTTTAGAATAAAAAATAAAGCAAAAGAATTAAAATTAGTCATTAAGGTATTTCATCAAACACATGGTGTGCACAAAATAACTAAGCCAATACTACAGCAATCTTAACCATTATCAAGCCAACAATTGAAATCAAATTGAAATCTCAATTAACAATTAAACTAAGTGCAATTTGATGTAGGGGAAACATTAAGTTAACTCAAAATAAACTCTTAGAAATCCCATGTTTAAGAATAACAAACCTAATTTAATTTAATCCAAGCAATCTAAACATATAACATGAAAGATTAAATAAGGAATGTTAAACTTACTTGATGAAATAAAGATTAGAATTGATGAAAATCTAATGCTATACTTAAGTGCCTTAGTTGGGGTGGTTTAATCTTAATTAAGGGAGAAAAAAGTTGGCTAAAATGATATTTTTCTTGGTGGAGGAAGGAGTGAGGGCTCTGTATAGCATATGCCCCTCGATGGAGGTGAAAATCACCTCTACCGAGGTGATTGATTTAGCATGGGGAGAGAAGCCACCTCGATGGAGGTGAAAAACAACTCTACTAAGGACTTACCTACTTGATGAAAATGATACACTTTACCTTAGTGGAGGTGAAAATCACCTCTACCAAGGTGATCACATTTAATTAAACATTGACAAAGCTTTTATCCTAAAATTTTATATTTTACTCAAAACTATCACAATTCTCTCCTCATGCACACTATCAACTCATCTCCAAATTTCTACTTAAATTAAAATAAGGTCCCAAATTGATGTCATTCAAAGGTCCGAGTTTGCACCAACCTTGAAACTTACGTCATTGTTAGTTTAAAACACTGACAAGGAAAAAGTAAGAATATGCATACCTGTTAATTTGAACTCCAAATCTACTCCACCCACTAAAGACATATAACTTTACTTTAAGTTCACAAACCACAAAACACACTAAAATAATGAAAAATCACTTATTAATAATGAAATACTTACTAAAGACACATACAAGCAAAACCAACCAAAGTTAGAGAATTTAATTCTGAGTTATGAGTACCATAATAAGGCTTCAATCAATGTCTTTTAACTTTATATTCTAAACCATCATTTGGGCTCTTGAAGGTAACCACTCCAAATTCATTACTTGAAACCACTTGATATAGCCTAATCCATCTAGATTTTAGCTTACCTGGAAACAACTACAGCCTACTATTGTAAAGTAGAACCAACATATAGGGATCAAATTATTTTGGAGTTAACTTTTTATCATGCTAATGCTTAATTTTTTCCTTGCATAAGGCAACATTATTATATGACCATTGTCAAAACTCCTTAAGTTCATTGAGCTGCAAACACTTTTTTTCTCCTACACATCTTAAATCAAAATTAATCAACTTTATAGCCTAATAAGCTTTATACTTTAGTTTGACTTGCAAGTGATAAATTTTCCTAAAAACTAACCTAAATGGAGACATACCTATAAGGGTCTTAAACATAATAAGAAATCTAACTAACTATTCATTTTGCTTTTCTTTCCTAACTAAAGAAAGATAAGGCTATTTAGACTCATTGACATTAGAAACACCAAATTTTTCCTTACCCTTACTTTAATTAAAAATGTTAGGCACTTTATCACTAAAATTTGAGTTAGAAAAGCTCTATTATCAGTTCCACCACTTTTGGAGGAATTTTACCTTTTTCAGTCTCCTTTACCTTTTTTCCATTGCTCAAAGTAATTGTTTTTGCTTCCCTCCTAGGGTTGTGCTATAAGTACTTTTTGAGAGAAAATTTACAAGTTCCCTAACTTGTGTTTTTAGGTTTCTAATGGAGGTATCCTAATTTCTCATTCAAACATCTTGATATTTCTATCTAGCATCCTGGCTTACCTTTAATGTGGACTGTGTAGTCATAAAGTTAACAAACATTTTTTAAGTATGGTTTCCTATCATAAGGGGGTTGAAGTTTTGGTTGGGATCCTAGTAGTTGGTAAGGTGGAGCTTGGTAGGTGGATGGGTAGTGTCCTGGGGCTTGTACTTAATATGGTTGGTGAGTGTTAGCATGAGGGGGCTATAGTATGGTTAAAAGAGGCCTTAGGTTGAGATTTTGAGGTAGAAGCATGATTCCCTTCTCTCTAAGAAAAGTTAGGGTGATTTCTCTAACTAGGGTTATAAGTGTTACTATTGGGATTTACAACATTCACATCCTCTGCACCTAGACTTACCCCCTCTCCTATCTTATTTTGATGTGCCACTTGTGTTCCCCCTAAAGGGATTGCATCCTTAAGACAAAGCTGACACTTTTTGTACCTTTAAAACACTCAACTTTTTCTTCAATAACTCTATTCGAACCCTAAGCATTGTAACTTCATCCACACTATATGCTATTTGCTTCTTTTATATATTCCTTATATTTTCCCATTGAGCTTTACTTTTTTCCATCTCAACAAGGAGTATAAAAGCTTCCTCTGGTATTTTGTTAATAAAACTTCCCCTTCAAGTTGCATCTAGGAGAGTCTAGTTAATTGATAAAAACCTGCATTAAAAGGTAGACATTAGTTGGTGCATAACAATTTTATTATATGGACAACTTTTTAAAAGTCTCCTAAATCTCTCCCAAGCCTCATGAAATGATTCCTCATAAAGTTGTTTGAAATTATAAATGTTATTTTTAATAGTGGCTTTTTTGGTCGATAGGAAGAATCGAACTAGGAACTTCTCTTGCATTTTCTCCCATGATCTTATGTATTAGCTTGGCAACATTTGCAACTAATCTTTTGCCTTACCAATAAGGTTGAATAGAAATAATTGTAGTCTAATAGCATCTATATACACATTTAAAAGTTGCACTGTATTGCTTATCTCTAGAAAAATATCCAAATGTTTGAACTAGGTCTTCAATCTCTAATCCCATGAATTGGTTCTTCTGGAACATGGTAATAGTTGTAGGTTTTAGCTCAAAATGATTTTTTTCAGGCAGCATGATTGTCCTATGCTTCTTATTCCACCTAAGAGTGGTATAGTCCATTACAGTTCTCGATCTTATCCCATTCCCTTGGGCTTAATTTTACATAACTTGCCCTTTAAGTAAAGGTGGTGGATCAATGGAGAGAGGGCCATTCCATGATTGATCCTTTGGATTCATGTTGTTCCTTTGTTATCCCCTTATTCTACACAATGTCCTCTCTATCTTAAGGTTAATAGGGAAAATTGGGTCATCTATTACCATGCACTATTGACACTTACATAGCATAATAGAATAAAATAAATAAAAGAATAAAGAAGAAGAAAGAAAAGAAGAGTAGCACATAAAATTCACTTCAAAATCTAAAATAAACACAAATCATTGGCAACAACTCTAAACACTTCACCAGTGTCTAACAAGTTTACTACGTTAGTTAAATAATATAGGAAAATAAGACTAAGATCCTTAAATATCATACCCTAGAGATTGCTTATTCCAGATTTTATAGTAAGCAATGTGTGTACGTAAACAAATCTAGTGGTGAAACTAAATAAATTATTTGTAAAACTAAAATAGAACAAGATGCAAAAGATGATAAAATTCAATATTAAAAACACTTCTGCTAAGGGACTATCCGCCTCAACTTCTATTATAATGAATTAACCAAAAGTAACATAAGTGGTTATGGAAAACCAATTCAAAGTTAGATATCTTACTCAAAATATGGTTCTAAGTACTAAATCCTAAGATTATGAACAATTTAATACTTAGCATGTCGATCCAATTTATGAGCTCCTAAACTATCATCAAATAATCTTTTAAGAAATTTAATCCTATCCTATTTTTAATTCAAAATTCTTAGTTTTAATTATACTCTTGAACAACACATTATTACCTCAATTTCCATAACACAATCATGCATCAATATAAGTAAATAAAACTAAGAACATGTAAATCATTCATCAAACATCAATTTGACAATCAATTATCTATTCAATAAACCAATCATCAATTTAAGATAACCAAAGATAAGTATCATCTTAAAAATTAAGATAAAATCAAAGTCATTACAATAAAAGAATAAAGGTTCAAGTTCCCCTCAACAAAAGTAGGAAAATCTACTCACTATTCATCTTAAAACAATTTAAAACTGAAATAAAAAGTCACTATACACATAAAGTCTTTAGCTCCTCTTGATGTCTTCATAGAACAAAAGAAGCTGCAGCTTCCAACACTTAGTTGACTGTAATCTTGAAACTAGGTCTAAAAACATAAGAAAATTCATTCTCTTTTTTTTCATTTTGTTGTTAAAATCACTTAATTACCCTAGAGTTAAAGAAATTAGCCACCACAAAACTTTCTAAACCAAAGAAACTTTGATTTTTATCGTAACTGAAACACTTGCCTCAGTAAAGGGAAATTTTTCCTCCGTCGAGGTGATTTACCCTTTGAAGAATTTTGCCTTGCCTTGGTAGAGGGGAATTTCTCCTCCACTAAGGTGAGCTTCTTTGCTTTATATTCATATGTTCCTTTATAGAGGTGATTTTTACCTCCACCGAGGTGTTTGCTTCTAGATTGAAATTCCACTCCTTCTTCTTCTAAATATCTCGTTTGGTGATTCTCTCTTTCACCAATGTGATTTTCTCTATCATCAATTAAACACCTATAAAAACACCAAAAATGTAATTGAATCATTATAAATCAAAGAATTATGAAATTAAACACAAAATTAATTTAATTAGTACTAAAATAACTCCTAAACACACTAAAAACATACTAATAAATAGAGTCATAATTCAAAGTTATCATATTAAATCTATGTTAGTGAGGAATCTTTTCATATAAATAGAGCAAGTATCCTCAAACTTAAGATCACCAAATTATCTTAAGTAATGAATAATGCTTACCTCTATCGAAGGGTAAACATTGTTAGAAAATTGGGTATTCACGACCTACTTGAAGATAAATGAGTGATCAATTGAGGAGTCAATATTATAAATTTATTAAGGGAAGGATCTTATAAGTTTTAAACTATCCTTGTTTAGAAAATCTCTAACCAGAGTGAATTGCCAAAGTGAATAAGATTCACAAAGGGTATTTCAAGAACAAAGATTAAATAGCATTAGAGTAACTATATTTAGGTTTATATGAGTTGACAATAATTCATACTCAAACCTAATCAAGACAAAGTATAGTGAAAAGAGTAATTGCACGGTAAATATTTGAAAGGATTTGAGTTGGATTTAAATAAAGCTTGAATTAATTAATTAATTAATTAATTAAGCCTAAGTTAGTTATTTAACTATAATTTTTAAGAGTATTAAACCAATTAGAAATATGTTTTTACCTAGCATATGAAAACATAAGATTGGTAGGATTAGGTCACTTAATAGTTGGTTTCCTTTCTTTATTCTTCTATTGTAGCCGAATTCTATGACTATCACATCTGGAATTTCAGATGTCAAAATATTTTTTTGGTTCTTCATGCCTTTATCTTCTATGGATTATACATTAAAGGTATTCAAGTTTGGGATACTATGGTTTATAACAACCTATTACAGAGAAAATCAACTCCTCAACAACTCCCTAAAGTGATTTCTGAAATTCTCTTAGTTAGGATCAATAATTTCATGGCAAGATCCAAACTTTAATGAATTTAAAATTTTATTTTTATACCTTGTATATGATGTATGATATCTTTATATTCTGACATGGTATCAGAGCCTAGGTTTTGCTATGAAATTATTTATCTATTTTCATCTGCGATGAACATATAAAATTTAGCTATTTGTTAATTGCCCTATGAATGAAATTTAAAATTTTGATTTAAAGATTCATGACTCGTATTTTGAGGAATATTGATTTCTATTCATGTATAATTAAAATTAAGAAAAAGGAAACCAAATTGAATCGAGTTGGAGAAATGCTCTTTGTGCAAGAATAGTTCTTTGCATACGTAAAAGAATATGTTCATAGAAATTGCTCATATTTAAATATTTATTCCATCCATATAAAAATTATTTTAATGATAATTTATTTTTTCAATATCGGATATTAAGCTATATGATCAAACAAAATTAAATTCAAATTTTGAATATGCATGAAAACCTAGTCTAGCCGAATTAATGAATACACTAGGATTTATGTTGTGTTCTTGATAATTTTTTTTTTTGATCTTTAAAGTTGATACATCATATGTATTAAGGTGTTAATTAATTAAATTTAAGTAATTTAATTTAGACCTTAATCAATTTGATTGAATTAGTAAGCTAAAATTAATTAGTGTGTTTGATTAAATTTGTGGCTCATATGAATTGGTTAGCCCAACAAACTGATTGATGGTTGTCGAAACCACAAAAACTATATCCTATCTTTTTCCAATCAAATAAATTTTAAAAAAGGCAGTAAAGGGTTAAATCCTCAAAGACTGGTCTAACAACTAAAATTTCAACAATTAAAAATAAAAGGGGAGTTTTTATATCCTAAGAATGAAAAATAATGACTTAAATCAACTAACTAAAATTGCATAAAATTATTTAAAATAAATTTCAATGGATCGAAAATTCTAGTTAAAGATATTTACAACATAGGATTCAATTAGCTAATTATAAAAGAAAAGATAACTTTAAAATCATGCAATGGATCGACTATAGTTGTCAACTTCATACTCCCGACCAATCTTTCTATATTAATGGATTAACCAAGTAAGACTGTAATTAACCCTAAACTAATAAACAATCCTTTAAAAATAATTTAATTTATTGACAATATTAAGTTTTAAAAAAACCTAATCTAAGCTAACCAACCTGAAAGCGAGATTGATTTAGACCAAATCATGCATTTACTTAATATAACAACCCTTCTTAGTGATGTTATACTAATTGCTACTAGTTATTGATTTTACCAAATAATTATGGATTTGATGATCTTAACTAGTTATAGACACTAGTCCTAGGTCAACCTCTATCAGGGTTACCCAATAAGGATAATGATAATTCAAAAGTAGCCTGAAAGCAGTAGCACTCTATCCTTCTCCGGCATTAGGCTTTTAAAAAAATATTTTATTGCAGGTTTTATAGTTTTTGGTGTCAAAAAATGGTGGTTTAGGGGCATGTAGGTGTTCTCTCTCTCGTATGGGTGGAAGTGAAGGCTCTATCTTAAATCAAAAATAAGTTATGACCTTTACTCATAGGTCAAAATCGTGACTCACTTTTAAGTCACAACCTTAAGAGTTAATTCACTCCCTTTCTTTTGGACCATAATTTAAGTCACCGGACATGACTCACAATCATGACTTGGAAGCTCATAACTCACCAATTTCTAATTTAAAATGATTTTTTGGACTTTTATGAGGGGTCAAAATCCCATTCATACACCAGTCGAGGCCGTGATTGGGCTTTTTTCATCCAAATTTGTATATTTTCCCTCCAAAACAAAGGATTATTTTCAGGATAAAAAACTTCTACTTTATTAGTCCTAATCCAAATGTATTTTAAGGTAATGATTTCCTTTAAATGAAATATAACAAAATCATTTCAAAAAATGATAGAAAATCTAGAGAGAGAAATAAGAGAAAAAAGCTCTATTTTTTGCTGGGTTTTTAAGAATGAAGGAGTGCACTCACTAGTTTGTTGAAGTAGCTCTACTGAAGGTAATGTCAGAGGTAAACTTCTTGCTCATATATAGATCAAAGACTTTTGTTCTTGTAAATATCCATTTTAAGTCTGTTTTATATAGTTTCTTATACTCTGTTTCTTAACTTCTTTGTGTAATAATTGCTATATTTACCAATTTTTGTGTAAATGATGCTTAGGAGCTTAAATGTGTGTAATATTGAGTTTTATGCATGAATTTTCTATTTATAGGTGGATTTAAGTGCTCTAATGCTTAATAGTATTCACTTTCTCTCTCTAAAACTTTATTCTTTCATATGGTGATTTTATGAAATTATTGTTTTTACTAGATTTATTGGTTATTTTAAGCATTTAAGTTCATTTTATAGAGTTTGGAGTCCACTCTATGCATTTTTAGACCTTAAAATGCCCTTTAGAGGAATTAGAATTAGTCATGGCATTATTCCAGTAGCTGTTAGGCAAGCTAGGAGTGACTCACAGCCTTGAGTCATCAACGAGTCATGATCTTGGGCTCTAACTCACTCCTAACTCGCCGTGACTTGCTAGTGACTCACTTACGGGGGCGTGGCTCATCTTAGTCAAGGTCGTGACTCAACCCCTTTGGGCTATAACTTGCCTTATCTTCCTCCTTCCTTAGATAAGTTAATGACTCATCTATTTGTCTTTCCTTGTGTTTTTTTTTCTTATTGGTTTCCTTTATTTCTTTTTATGCTTTCCTTTTTCCTTTTCTTTTCTAGCCCTTATTTTTATTGATTTATTTATTCTATTTATCTTATATTTGATTTTCCCACTAATTTTTGTAATTTTATTAATAATTTTCTTTTCATGATTTTAATGTGTTATTTATTTTACTTAGCTAATCCTTGTGTTATTTTTCTCTTTTTCTTAACCAAATCATATAATAATACTGTGTGGAGGAGCTTAGGGATTAAAGATTGGAGTTGGTCTAATTTTAGTAATTAATTTATAATCCAATTTATTTATTTTGTATTTGGCATATATTATAAAATGGTTTGTAATAGCAAGTAAAAAAGGAAGTTTTGGCATAATAATTAGAGAAATTCACAGTAAATATTTTATGCTTAATTAATTATTTTTGAACCACCTAAAAATTTACCAATATCCACTTTTAGTCTAAAAAATCACATAAAGAATTTATAAAATATGCGTGAGGGAACCAATGTTCTTAAGTCAATAAATGATCCGATTTATGAAAGCTTTTCTCTTATCATTATCATTTTTTATTCATTCTTTTATTATTTTCATTGCACATAAATGGGTTTTCGAATGTTAATTTAAAAAATCATCAAATATTTTTCACTTTAAAATTATTTAACATGATTCTTTTCTAAAGCTGAGAAAGGTCAATTATCCCTATTTTTTATCCAAAATACACATAAAACTCTTTATAAATATACATGTGAGTACCAATGTCCTTATTTAGTTAAAATTTAATTAATTAGCTAATTTATGCATGATTTATTATTTAGTACTTTCATATCTATATTTTACCACTTTCTGCATGCTTGCAATGTGCTATTTAATTTATGAATGTATAGTGCTTAAGAAGGAGGTTGGGATAATTTACCATAAACAATCATTTATGTAAACATTAACCAAGTTAAAAATAGGAGTTAAGTCCTAACTATTTCTGGTTTTAACTTCACGAGGTGAGAACTTACTTTCCCAATGTTTTATTAGGTGGCGATTCTATGATACCTACCTTATGGTGCCCAGCGGATGCCCTTATATCTCATGACTTTTTGAGGTCTGAGGCATCATGGATTAGGATGAATCCTTAACCCATAGGCTAGTCCCACCTAGGAAAGAGATCATATGACTACCTATGGAGGAGTAATAAGGTTGGAAGGTTTTCTTTTGACTTGCGTATGTGTTTTGAGAATGATGCATAACATGCCTTTACATTACAAGTATAATCATGCATTATGCTAATAAACTTTCCTTCTGCCATTACAGAGTCATCTAAATGGATTAAGGGTTCAAACTGTTATCTCAACAAAGTTCCAATGACATAGGAAGATGAAAGCTCATTGGTTAAGCTTCAAGCCTCAATTTCTTTGGGAATTCACTTTGAATGAATTAATAACTGCATTGTTTGAAATATACTTAAAAGAAGTAATCTCTTGGCTATGTTGGAGGACCTGAGTCTTTTTGAAGAATTATTTTATATTACTGAAGTCACTATAGAGTCATTAGGGTGGTTTAGAAGTTCTGATAGGCATATGGTTAGGAGATCCCTATCAGAGTCATTGGAATCAGCATCAGAAATTGATTTAGGTTTGGTAGAAATCTTTGAGCTAACTTTAAAAAGTGCAAAAATGGTAGACTAGTGTAGATAGGAACTATTGATAATCAGGAACTTGCTATGAGGCTTGATGAGTTTGAAAGAAGGATAAGGGCCATGATGACATACATGATGAGCTCTCTAGCGTAGCCTGCTGACCAGTAAACCTTAGCAACTACCTTCATATATAAAGAATATGTTTTCATTATTGGAACTTTAGCTATTATAGTCAAACCTTCTTTAATGGCTAAATTGAGAGGTACTTGGCTAAGAGCTCTACTTGTTGAGCAACAAAAGGATAAGGGTATTAATCCTGAGGAAGATTTCATCATTAAGGAAGAGGAGCTGGTAGTGACATAAGTCCAAAGGAGTAAGCTGCCTAGAATAGAGGATCCATTTCTGAGGAAAATAGAAGAAAATATAGAAGCAATAGCTCATATAATGTTAGCTGGAATAGGCATTAGTCCATAAGATAGGGATTTAAAAAGTGAGGATGTGCTTCCTCAGTGATTCAAAATTCCTGAACTGCCTAAGTTTAATGGTACTTTTGATTCATCTGCTCACATCAAATGGTACACTTTGATCATGAAGGGCACCACTCTTATAAAAAGATAAAAGGTTAAGTATTTTAGCCTTTATTTTATGATCCCTGCCATTTAATGGTATCATGGCCTAGATAGAGGTACCAAAGAGGATTGGGATAGCTTGATGGAGGAATTTTTAAGATAGCATGACTGCAACACCCATATGGAAGTTACTTTAAAAGATCTAGAATAACTAAAATAGAAATAGGATAAATCCTTCCATGGGTATTTGATGAGGTGGAAAAATTGAGCGATGGAAATGAAAAGAAAGCCTAATATGGTTGATCATATTAGAATTTTTATTAGAATTGCTAGCCCTTATCTTAAGGACGGTATAAAGATAAAAGGGGTAAAGGATTAGGAGTCCATAAAGGATATCGCCATTGAAGGGTGAATATTTACAAAGAAAGTAAGTTCCACAGGTACTATAGGTTTCAATTATAGTCACCAAGGATATGGATTTATAGTCAATAAGACTGGTGGTATAGGTGATACTGTAAAAATAACTGAGGTATCTACCACCAAGATAACTCAAAGACATTATTCAAACCTGGGTAGGTCCTTATCATAGGTGCTTGATCGACTGATAAAAGAGAGAAAATTGTAGCCACTACAAGCTAAGCCTGCTAGGAGTTAGTGTCAGCCTAATCATCAGGCTGATTAATATTATGCCTATCATCAGCATGCAGGGCATCTCACAGATCACTGTAGGACTCTGAGGGATAAGATTTATGATCTTATTTATAGTAAACCTATCACTAACTCAAAGAAGAAAAGAAACTATAATACAGTTCTATCGTCGGCATCGATGATTAGTTCAAATTTACAAAAATAATATATGTTGTGTGACCTATATGGAAATAAGTATTTGGCCATTACCTGCCCTGCACAATCAAAGGCAAAGGTTGTAGCTAAACTATTAGTATTTGTAATTGATTATTAGGAATCACTTAGTGAGAATGAAGAAGGCAATGACCTCAGGACCTATGGTATTATGCGAATAAATAAGAGAAACAGAAAGTAAAGCTAATCACAAGAAGTGGTAGGGCAGTACCAGAGGTAAAATGGCTACAAGATTCTCAATATTTGCTTGTAAAAAAAGAACAAAAGGAGGACTAGATCCTTAAGCAGCTAAAGAAAACACATGCTCAGATTTTTGTTTAGGATTTGCTTAGACAGTCGCCCTCTCATAGTAAGTCTACTATGGCTATGACCATTTCACCTTCAGAATTGCTAAACTTGGTTAGAGGAAATGCAAGGGAGAATTTTGTGTTAGTGTAAGCCCTAGCCCCAATACATTGTTATAAAACACTTAAGTTAATAAATGAGGCATTTGTTTTATCTATTGTATTCCTGTGTATATCAATTGATAGAACTATCCAAGAATGTTATTTCAGTTTAAGTTATCATGTGTGAGGCACATGGTTGTAAGACTTTGAAACAAATGAGACTTCACTCTAAATATCCCTAGTCAGTCATTGTTATGGGAATAACAAATGAATTAAGACTAGTATGCGCTCTCTGATAAAATAAGTTTTGTCTTATGGATCTTAAGGACAACAGTGTCAATCAGAGATCATAGATACATGTTTAGAACATGGTATCTGGATTCGATCCGCTCATGAGAATACTATATGGTACAAGTCATAAGTGTTTCTCATGTGCAAGTTTTACATTGGAGTTCTTAAACCTAATGTGCTCTTTATGAATTACTGTGTACTTTGACATATAGCTAATGTGCTCGTAACAGGGTGACAAGTATGGGTATGCTTGGGTATGCACTAATCCATGTTAGAGAGCACGAGAGAAGTGAAAGGATTACCCCTCTCGATAAGAAAGAAAATATCATCGGCCACTTGATCAGTGAACTAAGAAGTGTATGGCCATACCGAGATGAAATAATGAGTAACCATTATTTACCTGAGAGTTTAGTGTCACTAGAATATCAAGAAAGGAATTAGTATATATAAGGATGACTGGTTCCATGCCTTATTTTAATTCTGATATTTAAGGGTAAGGGACTATGCAAATTTGCATTAGGTCACTAAATGCCATTTGCATTTTCATTTAATTTTGAATGCTATAATATCTTGCTAGAGAATATATATAGCCTTTGAATTAATTCATTAATTCATTGCCAATATTAAATGGACCTATAGGATCGCACACAAAGCATTGGGCTTAAAATATTTAAATAAAGTATTGGGCATTAATTTGGACTTTTAATTAAAGTCAAATTAATGTATGTAATGGGTGTTAAAATTGCTAAATGGACCTTAGTCCATTAGAGAGAGAGATTCAGCCCATAAGGTTTAATTTCAATTAATTAATTATCTTGTATTAATTAAGTTAATTTAGTATTAAAGCCTAAAAGATTTTGAATCAAATTAAAACACTTAAATAAGAGATAAAGTGACCGAAATTCTAAGATAAAAATCAATGAGAATTTCGGCACATGCTTATTTCCTAAATTAAGTGATTTTTTTTATTAAATGTCTTATGTTTATTTTGAATTAATTTGAATTTAAAATTTAAAGGAGTTTGAGTTAATGTATGTTACTTAATTAGGAAGTGATGGAGGCTGAATTAACTAGCTAAATTCGGAATTAACACTTACCTAAATAAGAGAGACATATAAATGAACAAAAGAAAAAAAACCCTAGGAGTGAATTACTCTCTCTCACACTCTTGGCCGAATTTCACAAGGGGAAATGATTCTTCCTTGTTCTCTTGTGTTCTTGGGTAGAAATAGCAACCAAAAGAAGAACAAGATCAGATCTTGCTACTTCAATCCATTACCATTGCCAATTACTTTACACATAGAGCTAGCACTCTCAATTTTAAGCCTTCCTTGCAAATATGTGTGTGAACATAGAGAGCAGTGGTGTAATGGCCATTCCTTTGGCATTGGTGGTGAAGATCTAAGGTGAATAAATCCTTCTTAGTTACTGGTCATCATCAAAATCAAATCTTGAAGTGCATCTAAAGTTATAAGTTTTAAAACCCTAAAATTACATGTTTTCGATTCTTGTTTATGGATTGCATGGTATGTATGATCAATTTTATTATTTTTCCGCTGCGTGATCATCATATATATGCCATGTCATATTCCATCAGTGGTATCAGAGCCTAAGCATGCTTATTTTAGTGCTTTAGATGCATGAAGTAATTATTCAAAAATCGTTTGATTAAAAACATGCAATGCTGAAATTTTCTGTTTTGAGTTTTTTGCATTATTTTGGTGTAAAAACAATTTTAAATGATTAGATAGGTATTATAATTATTATGACATATTAATATACTGTCCTAAGATGTTCTTAGAGCTGTTCATGGTCGGATTTAATTATAAATACCTGATAGTACATGTTAATCTTGAAATTAGGTGCTAGTTGACATGTTAAGTGTTTGTTTAACAACTAGTTTTCAAAATTAAATGTAAAAACGATTTTGGCATGTTTTTAAGTGATTTTTAAAGATTAAATATCATGTCTAGACATATTTTAAATTTGGTTTTAATTCTGGTCCATGACAATTTAATTGATTAATTTTAAGATCACTTAAAAATATAACTAGTTTGTGTTTGTTACATGTTTAATCGACATTATTTGTTTTGTTTTGATTAAAATGGTAAAAACACATTTAGATCAGATTAGTACAGAACATTAAATCAATATTTATGACCTTATTTAAATTATTAAATGACTCATAAAATTGTTTTAAGTGTTTGTGCATTTTTGTGGCATTATATGAACATTAAACAACTAGCTTCATTGTTGTTTGTTTGTTTTATTATAAATGCCATGTATGATATATGTTCTTCATGATTTTATGTTTTAATTCATGTTGGTACACACACACACACACACACACACACACACATATATATATATATATGTATGTATTTTTAATGTTTATGGGCTGTATGACATAAAATTAAAAATGGCAAAATTGAAAATTATACTAGAGTTGATTTATGGCACAAATCTAACTAGTTTGTGTTTTGGGCTTTTAAGAGAACTTATTCAATAAGAGGATTTAGTCCATTGGGCTTCAGCCCAAGCCCATCACGGGGACCTCTCTTAAAATTTCAAGTACACAATTTCCATTAATGGTCTTGGCTAAATTAATTAAAATTGGAATTTGTTTTATCCATGAATGTTATGTATATTTATTTGCTTATTTTATGTGATGAATGGATATGCATGTTGTACTCATGGGCCTTGTGTTTTTGTAATTAAATATGGCCTGCGAGCCATTATGTATTATTGTAAAAGTTTCATTTATTTCTTAGAATATAATTTATTTGAAAACTTTGTAATCAAGACAAAGCCCACCAGAGTGGAGAAGCCCAACTCGAAGATTCTTATGTAATAGTATAGAATCTTAGTTGTAGGTTTTTAGGCCCATGTTTGTCACGCTTTACTTTATGCAATTATATATATATGCATGCTATGAATGGATGACAAAGCATATGCCATGTAAGCCGTAATAAAATGAATCCCTAAAATATTAAGTCACAAAGTTGCCTTCTTAATTTGAAACATGTCAAGGCATCGATCATCAGTCACGTAGACTAGGAGTCCTAGATGCGCTCGATTATCTTTGTGAGGCATGGGTTGTGAATGTAGGTTGACTTAACATGGAAAAGGATGCCCGGACCTAGGCAACTAATAAATGGGTTTGTGCTATAACATCTTAAGATGTTAGCCCATTTGATCCAAGAGTCATGTACGAGACATGATTGGAGTTTTCCTGGCTAAGTAACTTAACTTGTTAGGTATACAAGCTCAGTTTGACTAATAAGTTGTTGTGAAAAGTGGATCTTGTCCCATATTAAATCACTAACGCGAATTATTTAAAGGGATATTAATTCGGTTTGTGGGATTATAAATAAAACCTCATTTAATCTTGCTAAGTTCTATTGTAGATTGAAAATGGCTTCTTCAAACAACGACTTTTCATTGCGATCGGTCCTGGAAAAGGGCAAACTAAATGGCACCAATTTCATAGACTGGTCTCGAAACTTAAGAATAATTCTTAAGCAAGAGAAAAAGTCGTATGTTTTGGATGCACCCTTGCCTGAAGAACCTGGTAGGAATGCCTCTGCGGTTCAAAAGGAAACTTTTGAGACCAAGAAGAGCGACTCATTTGCCTGTTTGATGCTAGCCACTATGGTACCTAACTTGCAAAAGCAATTCATGGACCAAGAGGCTTATGCAATCATGGTGCACCTCAAGGAGATGTTCTAAGAGCAAGCTCATCACGAGAGGTTCGTGACAACAAAGGCCTTAATTTCTTGTAAGATGGCTGCGGGTACTCTTGTTAGTACCCATGTACTTAAGATGAAAGGGTATCTTGATAATCTTGAAAAACTTGAGGTACAAGTCCCGAAGGAATTGGCCACTAACTTTATCATAGGTTCATTGACTAATGATTATGATCCATTTGTTATGAATTATAACATGCATGCAATGAACAAGACAGTCACCGAGCTTCATGGGATGCTTAAGAATGCTGAAGAGAACATTCGAAAGACCAATCCCATACTTATGGTTCAAGGGGGTATTAAGAAGGAACCCGCTAAGGGAAAGGGAAAGGGAAAGGAAAAACCCAAGAATGAACTGGCTCGATTAAATTCAAATGGGAGTGCACCTTAGGCCTAATCCAAGCCTAAGGCACAAAAGCTCAAGGAGAGCGAGAGCACATACTTCCATTGCAATAAGATAGGGCATTAGAGGAATAATTGCGCTCTTTTCAAGGAAGAACAAAAGAAGTATGGAGCCAAGGCATCCAGTTCTGGTATTTTTGTTATTGAAATTAACCTTTATATTTCTACCACTTGTGTATTGGATACCGATTGTAGTTCATACATTTGTTCAAATTTGCAGGGGCTAAGAAATAGGTGGTTACTTGGGGAGAATGAAGTGGACCTCTATATGGGGAATGGAGCACGAGTTGTTGCCATAGAGATAGGAGACTATTAACTCACTTTACCTTTCGGACTTTGTTTAGTTTTGAAAAATTGTTATTATGTGCCTGTTATGAGCAGAAACATTATTTCAGTTTCTTGTTTGGATTTGGATGGATTTGATTTTGTTATTGATAATGGCAATGCTCATATTTGTCGCCAAGGCATTTCATATGGCAATGCTATGTTACAAAATGGCCTTTATATCATTGATTTACAAAACAAAGAGTTTATATACAACATTAATACAAAGAGGGTTAAATCAAATGAATTGAACCCTACTTACTTCTGGCATTGTCATTTAGGGCATGCAAACGAAAAACGCATTTCAAGACTCTACAAATCTGGAGTGCTTAGGTAATTCTATTTAGAATCTTATGACACATGCGAGTCATGTTTGCATGGAAAAATGACAAAGAGTCCTTTTAACAAGAAAGGCGAGACGACTAATGACTTATTGAAGCTAATACATATCGATGTATGTGGACTATTAAGTACACAAGCTAAAGGTGGTTTTAGCTACTTCATGACATTCACAGATGACTTCAGTAGATATGGCTACGTCTATCTAATGAAGTACAAGTCTAAAACTTTTGAGAAATTTAAACAGTTTAAGAATGAAGTAGAGAAACAACTTGGCAAAAGCATAAAAGGCATTTGATTAGATCGAGGTTAAAAGTACTTAAGCTAAGAGTTTGACAGTCATTTGAAGGAGTGTGGAATCATTTCACAACTCACTCCTTTTGGAACACCACTATGGAATGGTGTATCTGAAAGGAGAAATCAAACTCTGTTGGACATGGTACGATCAATGATGAGTCAAGCAAATCTTTCTGTCTCTTTTTGGGGTTATGCATTAGAAACTGATGCATTTCTACTAAACCATACTCCAACTAAAGCAGTTGAGAAGACACCATATGAAGTATGGATTGGGAAAGAACCCAATATGTCATTTCTCAGGATTTGGAGCTGTGAAGCACATATTAAAAAATTAACAGATGATAAACTAGAGTCCAAATCCACTATCTGCTTGTTTGTAGGTTATCCCAAAGAAACAAAGGGATACTACTTTTACTCACAAGCCGAGAACAAAGTATTTGTTGCTTCCAAGGCTGTTTTCTTAGAAAAGGAGTTCCTTCTCAAGAAAGACAGTGGGAGTAAAGTAAAACTTGGAGAAATTCAAGCACCATAAACTCCTATAGAGGATGAGTTGGAAATGGGATCAAGTTCACAACCAGATGTGGAACAAGAACCCATTACACAAGAACCTAGATGGTCCAGTAGGGTACGTCGGGAGATTGAGAGATACGGATTTCTAATCACCGATAGTGACACTATTGAGTTAGTAGATCGTGAGGATCCTACTACCTACCGAGAAGCTATTGAGAGCCTAGACTCGAAAAGTTGGCTTGAAGCCATAAAATTCGAGATGCAATCAATGTACGATAATCAGGTTTGGACCTTAGTTGATCCACCGGAAGGTGCTAAGGTAATTGAATGCAAGTGGCTATTTAAACTCAAAGCTAATAAGGCCTACAAAGGTAGACTACTAGCAAAAGGTTTTTGGCAAACTCATGGTGTAGACTATGATGAGACCTTTTTGCCTGTAGTCATGCTCAAGTCCATTAGGATCTTGCTTGCCATAGCTACATATAATGATTATAAGATATGGCAAATGGATGTCAAAACTACTTTCCTCAACGAAAATTTACTTGAGGATGTGCATATGACACAGCCTGAGGGTTTTGTCAATCCCAAGCACCCTAAGAAGGTTTGCAAGCTTCAAAAATCCATTTATGGATTAAAGCAAGCATCCTAAAGTTGGAATCTTTGTTTTGATGAGGCAGTCAAAGAATTTGACTTCGTCAAGAATGAAGATGAGCCTTGTGTGTACAAGAAGGTTAGTGGGAGCATAATAGTATTTTTGGTCTTATATGCAGACGACATCCTTCTCATTGGGAATGACATTCCAACATTGCAAAAGGTTAAGGAATGGTTGGGGAACTGTTTCTCAATGAAAGACTTAGGTGAAGCCGAGACAATACTTGGTATTCGGATCTATAGAGATAGATCGAATCGGCTTTTGGGACTAAGTCAAGAAAAGTACATAGACAAAGTACTAAAGTGTTTTAGTATGGGAGACTCAAAGAAAGGGTACATACCTTTGGCTTTGGGAGTTCCTTTAACTAAAGAACAGTGCCTTAAAACCAAAGAAGAAAGGGACAATATGAGTAGAATCCTATATGCATCTGCTACTGGATCTATCATGTATGCTATGTTATGTACTAGGTTGGATGTTGCTCATGCACTGAGTATAACCAATAGGTTTTAGCAAGACCCTGGTGAGAAGCACTGGTCTGCTGTAAAGGGGATTCTTAAGTACTTACCAAAGGACTAAGGATCACTTCTTAGTGTATGGTGGTCAAGAAGAGCTCGTCATACAAGGTTATGCTGATACTGCTTTTCAGACCAGCACTCAGATTCAAGATCACAATCTGGTTTTTTTTATTTAAATGGTGGTGCTATCAGCTAGAGAAGCTCGTAGCAAGAGACCGTTGCTGACTCAACTATATAATATGAGTATATTGTAATGAGTGAGGCTACAAAGGAAGTTGTTTAGATTATAAATTTCATTTTTGGATTAGGAGTGATCCTAAACATCCTAGATCTATTAGAAATTTTCTGTGGCAATAATGGGGCCATCGCATAGGCTAAGGAGCCCCGATCACACCAGAAATCCAAACACATACTCGGAGGTACCACCTAATCAGAGAGATAATTGATCATAGGGACGTCAATATTAGCAAGATAGCAAGTGAAAACAATGTAGCAGATCCTTTGACGAAACAGTTGCGTCTAAATTTGCACGAAGCTCATTTGAGAGCGTTCAGTCTTAGGACTAAGTCCAATTGGGACTAGTGCTAGTGGGAGATTGTTAGTGTAAGCCCTAGCCCCAATACATTGTTATAAAACACTTAAGTTAATAAATGAGGCATTTGTTTTATCTATTGTATTCCTGTTCATATCAATTGATAGAACTATCCAAGAATGTTGTTTCAGTTTAAGTTATCATGCGTGAGGTACATGGTTGTAAGACCTTGAAACAAATGAGTCTTCATTCCAAATATCCATAGTCAGTTATTGTTATGGGAATAACAAATGAATTAAGACTAGTATGCTCTCTCTGATAAGATGAGTTCTATCTTACAGATCATAAGGACAACAGTGTCAATCAGAGATCATAGATACATGTTTAGAACATGGTATCAGGATTCGATCCGTTCATGAGAACACTACATGGTACAAGTCATAAGTGTTTCTCATGTACAAGTTTTACATCAGAGTTCTTAAACCTAAAATCTCTATGAAACTCTTTATTAATTACTGTGTACTTTGACATACACCTAACGTGCTCATAACAGGATGACAAGTATGGGTATGCACTAATCCATGTTAGAGAGCATGAGAGAAGTGAAGGGATTACCCCTCTCAATAAGAGAGAAAATATCATCGGCTACTTGATTAGTGAACTAAGAAGTGTATGGCCATACCGAGATGAAATAATGAGTAATCATTATTTATCTGAGAGTTTAGTGTCACTGGAATATCAAGAAAGGAGTTAGTATATATAAGGATGACTAGTTCCATGTCTTATTTTAATTCTGATATTTAAGGGTAAGGGACTATGCAAATTTGCATTAGGTCACTAAATGCCATTTGCATTTTCATTTAATTTGAAATGCTATAATATCTTGCGAGAGAATATATATATAGCCTTTGAATTAATTCATTGCCAATATTAAATGGACCTATAGGATCGCACACAAAGCGTTGGACTTAAAATATTTAAATAAAGTATTAGGCATTAATTTGGGCTTTTAATTAAAGTCAAATTAACATATGTAATGGGTGTTAAAATTGCTAAATGGACCTTGGTCCATTAGAGAGAGAGATTCAGCCCATAATGTTTAATTTCAATTAATTAATTATCTTGTATTAATTAAGTTAATTGAGTATTAAAGCCTAAAAGAATTTGAATCAAATTAAAATACTTAAATAAGAGATAAAGTGACCGAAATTCTAAGATAAAAATCAATGAGAATTAATTATCTTGTATTGAAAACTAGCCATTTAGTGGGTTTCATATGGCTGCTATCAATGTTGATAATGATGGTGAACGAGAATCCACTCCTCAAGTGGTAAACATGATAAAGAAAATGAACTTCTTGTTAGGGGGTGGGCTTGGTAAAGATTCATGTCCTTCAAAAGCAATTACTATAATAAGACACACGAGCCAAAGGAGATTATGTAATAGCAAGTTTGATATTAAAAAGAGGATCTGGCCAAAGCCAAAAGGTGCCCCTCACATTCTAGATAGCTTTGTGCCTGTATGCATTACACCTGAGCACTATGGTGAGATTGAACCTATATCAATTGAAGGAAAGATTATCCCTAGGTTTGATATTTTCAATGATATCTTCGAATGGGTTAGTGGAATCATCAAATTTGCCTAGGGTTTTTGGGATAAAAAAATCATGATTAAGCTATTGAATGGGATAATGATGTTCCTGAGGAAATTATGATACCAGAGCTATTAGCCTACAAAATTAAAGGAAAAAGGAAATTTGAATTTGAAGTCCTAATGCCTAAGTTAAGGGATGATGTCATTGAAACTATTACAGAAATAGACACAAAAGTTTCGTTGAATGCAAAAAATGGGGAAGGCTTGTTTGATGGATCAAACTCGCTGGATGTAGATAAGGATACTTTTGTAGATGTTCTTTTTATACCTAAACCTTTTAACAATGATGTATGAAACTCCTTTTATATCAATAATATGAATAACTTTGCTTACTTGTGTGAAGTTTCATATAATTTCATTTCATATGATCATGGTTATAAAGAATTAATATTTGATATCAATTTAATAAATACTACTCCATTCAATCTTGGTACTCTTGAAAATCTAAAAGAAATCTTGAAGAGAAAAAAATTGAGAGAATATTAAGAAAATATAAAAAAGTCTTTACCTGGACCTATAAAGACATGTTAGGGATTGATTGGGAAGTCATTGAGCATGCCATTCCCACCTATCTTGACTAAAAGCTTTTTAAGTAGAAACTCAAGAGGTTTAGACTAGAATTCAATAGGCTTAGATTAGAGTAGGAAGAAAAGCTTAAAGAAGAAGTAAAAAAGCAAATAGATGCTAAGTTTCTAGTGAAAGTTCAATATCCCACATGGTTAGCAAATACGGTGCCTGTGGCCAAGAAGGATTGAAGAGTTAGGGTCTATATGGATTACTTTGATTTGAGTAAGGCATGTTTGAAAGATGACTTTTTGCTTCCTCACATAGATATTCGAATGGATAGTGCAGTTGCAGATGCAATGTACAATTTTGTTGATGGGTATGCTGGATACAACAAGATTCTGAACAAGATTGTAGATAAAATCGAGATAGCATTCATCATTAATGGGCACATATGCTAATCGGGTCATGCCATTTGGATTGAAGAATGCATGCGCTACTTACCAAAGAATGGCTACAAAGATCCTGGATCATTTACTTCTTAAGGAAGTGGAGGAATACATTCATTTCATGATGATTAAGTCAGCAACTCAAGGTCACTTTGAAGCCTTGAAAAGTTCTTCCAAAGGATTGATAGCTACATTCTCCATCTGAACATGAAGAAGTATGTCTTTGATGTGACTTCATACAAGCTCCCAGGACATGTTGTGAGCTAGGGAGGAATATAAATGGATCTTGATAAAGTGAAAGAAATCAGAGAGATACCTATGCCATAGGAAAAGAAAGGAGTTCGAGGGTTTCTAGGCAGACTCCAGTACATCAGTCGGTTCATAGTTAAGTTAACTTCAATCTATGAGCCTATTTTCATGTTGCTTCAAAAAGATCAATCAATATTTTCAAATAATGATTGTCAGGAAGCTTTTGAAAAAAATCAAGGAATATCTTCTGCATCCACCAATGCTGAGGCCATTATAGGTTGGAAAACCTCTAGTTTTTTATCTAGTACTAAAAGATAGCTCGATGGCAGCCATGATGGCATAAGAAGATGACTTTGGAATTGAATACGTTGTGTACTATCTCAATAAAAAGTTTTTGCCATATGTGTAGCCATTGAGACTAGATCAACCTTTTATCAAGGTTACCTAATAAGGATAATGCTATTTTAGAGATAGTTTGAAAGTAGCATTGTCTTCTCTTCTCTTATACCGATGTTTTCCATTCATGAGAAAATATTTACATCAAGCTTTTAATGGAAAAAAAGTGATCTTTTAAAAGGTATGTTTTTTTCATCCTTTTGTATTTGGCGGGAAAGTAGCCATGATTGGGACTTTTGGTTGACTCAAGAGTGAGTCACAAACTTAACTCATGGGTCAAGTCAGTGACTATTGCTTGAGTCACGGCTTTAAGTGCCTGGTCACTCTCCACTTTAGTCCATTACTCGCTAGCAAGTCATGGTCCAGGGTCCATGACTCACCTGCAAGTCGCGATCCTTGGTCTATGACACATCATTTTTAACTTTAAAATATTTTAGGCCCCACTAAGTTTAATCCATCAGTCACATTCCTTGACTTATAAGACATGCCCCTTTTCCGTGACTTAATATTTCCCAGCAAAAACTTTAGGTTTTCACCCTATGAGATAGGGGATTATTTTGGTTAAAAAAATATCAATAATTTTTTCCCTTGATCTTAATCTAAAGCAATTAAGGAAGATGGGATGTTTTTCTTGGGATTAACGGAGCAATTATCATTTTTTTAACAAATGAGAGAGAGAAAAAAGGAAGGGTTTGTTGGGAATTAATCAGTTACATACATCACACATATAAACGAAATTTAAAATTTTTAACTAATATATTTGATCTTGCCATGAATTTACAATGTAAATATTAATGAGAATAAGAAAAATTACCTTTGATTTTTGTTGAACAGTTGATTTTCCTTCTCACGGGGTTGTCGCAAACCACAATGTCCAAAATTAAACACCTCCAATCGTAATCCACACTAGAGAAGGATCAAATGAACCAAGAATTATGGAATTACAAGGCTGGCTGCAATTTCATTGATGCTAGCAAGGGAGTGGCGGCTAGGGTTTTGGAAGAGAGTGTTTCTTTGCTCTTGAAATTTCACTTAACCCTAAAATTCCCTTAACTTAGATTTTTATAGCCAGGTTAAAATCCAACTTCATAATGGGATTGGGCTCTTTAAAATTGTTGGAAAAATATTAAATGGGCTTTTAGAATTATTAATAATTTATTTGCGCTCAATTAAATCTAATTTAAGTCCATTCATAAAGGACTATGCACAAAACCCACAAACTAGGCCCTTTGTGCATACACTTGGATTTAATCACCCAAATTAATTCCAAATCAATCCAAATTAAATATGTAGACTCCATAACACTTATAAAATATATTTAATTTATTTTAGTCCAAGAATTAGGCCTCTAAGGCCTTCTATTTGGAGTTGGCATGGAAACCATTGTCTGGTGGGTTTTTGCGCCAAAATCAATTCTTCTGGGCCTTTTATATTTCTCTAATGGATCTATTAATTATTATATCAGCCCTATAACACTTATAGTCCAATAATAATTAATTATGAAATACAATATTTTAATCAGGTATATTTTGTAGAACATTTCTAAAAAGTTCTGTGAACATCTCTACTTAATCATAATTATTTAAACTCTTTAATTAATTATTCTCTTATTTATTTCTCTTCTCCCATAATAATATCAAATATTATATCCTTGTCATTTTACCATTTTATCCTTTATTTTATATGTGTGTGACCTATTGGGTTCCTATCCATATTGGTAGTATAATATATAATTATGAGTTCTATTCAAAACTCATATGATTTAAACTTCTTAAAATCATTTTATCAATCCCTTATTGATATTTATGATACACTATTATAAAAATCATGAGTGGCCTCTAGCTAGGTTATGATACTTCCCTTAATAAATGTGGGATGGTGAATCCTTTATCGATTACTCAACTATCTTCAAGTAGGTCATGATATACACAACCTTCTAACTATGTTCACCCCTAGTTGGAAGTAATCAGTTATAGAATCAAAGTATATCACTTGCTACTTAAGATAACCTTAGTAATCTCAATTCTAAGGATACTTACACAACCACTATAAACAAATTCCTTACTGACATAGATTTAATATCCATGTGAGGATTCTCTTTACAAGTCTCCAATGAACTTGTTATTCTAACAAGAATCCACATGTTAGCTTTGATCATCTTCCATAATCACTATTATGAGAACCACTGCTTGAACTATTCAAGAAGCATAACATGCGCTAGTCTGTTCGAATTAACAATGTTCTATCTTGTTAATTATATGACTTGAAATATTTAGATATTATCACAATTGCATGCAATAGAAATCTCATATCATGAACACTTTCATGATTGCCTTTGCACTATGTTTATAATATCTAGGACTTTATTTATTAATTTAAGATATACAAACTCATGTATTTAAACATAGCATTAATAAATAAATGATGCCTTTTATTAAGAATATGAATTCATACATATGAAATACATCCCTTTTACATGGGCTCTAGGGCATACTCTCTAATAATCTCCTACTTGTACTAGAGCCAATCCCTCATGTGTCTTAAACCCATGTTATTTATATGGTGTTCGTACTTAATCTGGTAAAGTGAAAGTTAGCGGATCCGCCACATTATCATCTGTGGGGACCCTTTCTATTTTCACATCATTTGTGGCTACTATTTCCTTTTTGAGATGGTAGCATATGAGAACATGCTTGGATCGCTGATGAGCCCATGGTTCCTTTGCTTGTGCAATGGCTCCATTATTGTCACAATATAAAGGACTTGGATCAACAGTGCTAGGCACCACTCCTAGTTTAGATATGAAATTTTTGATCCATATTGCTTCTTTGGCTACTTCAGAAGCAGCAGTGTACTCAGCTTCTATTGTGGAATCAGTAATTGTTTCTTGTTTAGAACTCTTCCAACTAACTACTCCTCCTCCCATTATGAGCACAATACCAGACTATGATTTACAATCATCTTTATTAAATTAGAAGCTGGCATCAGTATACCCATTTACTTCCAAATTGCCCTCCCCATATACCAAGAATATATCCTTAGTCTTTTTCAAGTACTTAAGGATATTCTTGATAGCTGCCCAGTGTTCCTATCCAAAATTGGATTGGAATTTGCCTGTGACACTTAAAGCAAATGCTACATCTAGATATGTACATAACATAGCATACATGATATAACTAATTACATATGCATATGGTATTCTATTCATGCTCTTTCTATCCTCTAATGTCTGAGGACACATAGACATAGAAAGGTGTTTCCCATGCACCATAGGTATAAACCTTTTCTTAGAGAGCTCCATATTGAACCTCTTCAATACTTTATCTATATATGTACTTTGAGAAAGACCTAACAACGTATTGGATATATCTCTATAGATCCTTATTCCCATAATATAGGATGCTTCTCCAAGGTCTTTCATGGAGAATTGCTTAGATAACCATATTTTAACATATTAGAGAGGAGAAATTTCATTTCCCATGATCAATATGTCATCCACATATAGAACTAGAAAGAAAATTGCACTCCCACTGACCCTTTTATACAGATAAGGTTCATCTTCATTCTGTGAGAAACCAAACTCTTTGATTGTCTTATTGAATCATATGTTCTAGCTCTTAGAGGCTTGCTTCAATCCATAAATGGATCTTTGAATCTTGCATACCTTTTTGCCATCTCCTGTTTTGAACCCTTCTTGTTGTGTCATATACACATCCTCAATCAGATTTCCATTTAGGAAAGCTATCTTCACATCCTTTGCCAAATCTCATAATCATAATCAGTTGTAATGGCTAAAAGTATTCTTATAGAATTAAGCATCGCTATAGAAGAAAAGGTTTCATCATAGTCAATTCCTTCCTTTTTACTATAGCCTTTTGCTACTAAGCGAGCTTTATAGGTAACTATATTACCTTTCATGTCAGTCTTCTTTTTGAAGACTCATTTGCACCCTATGGGTTTTATCCCTTTAGATGGTTGAGCTAAAGTCCATACTTTATTTTCATATATGGAGTCCATTTCAGACTGCATAGCCTTAAGCCATAAATCATGTTCTGAGCTGTTCAAAACTTCTTGATAGCTTGTAGGCTCATTGTCCTCTACTACAGTTATGCCTCTATCTGAATCAATGCGAAATCCATATCTCACAGGGATATAATGCATCCTAGTAGATCTTCTAGGATTTTATGTATAATTAGGTTCAACTGTAATCTCATCATTACGAGATTTAGTCTCGGGTTCAATCGGTTGATCTACTTCTATTTGTGGGTCTTGAACTTCACCAAGTTCAATTTTACTCCCACTATCTTCTCGTAGGAGAAATTCGCTTTCTAAAAAGACAACATGCCTTGAACAAACACCTTTTTTTGTAAGTGATTGTAGAAATAATATCCAAACATTTCTTCTGGATATCCCACAAATAAATATTTGTCAGACTTAACATCTAGTTTGTCTAACATTGTCCTCTTTACATAAGCAGGACAACCCCATACCTTCATATGAGAAAGTGTGGGTTTCGTGTTATTCCATATCTCATATGAAGTAACATCAACCGATTTACTAGGAACTCTGTTTAACACATAAACAACAGTTTCTAGTGCATATCCCCAAAAGGACTAAGGCAAGTTTGCTCGGCTCATCATGGATCAAACCATATCTAATAGTGTTTGATTTCTTCTTTCAAATTCACCATTATGTTGTAATGTATATGGTGGAGTCCATTGAGATAAAATCCCATTATCGCTAAGATAATCTTGAAAGTCTTAGCTTAAGTATTCTCTACCTCGATCTAATTTACGTGTCTTAATACTCTTGCCAAGTTGCTTCTCTACTTCATTTTTGAATTCTTTGAACTTTTTAAATGCTTCTGATTTATATTTTATTAGATAGATATATCCAAACCTGGAGTAATCATTTATGAAAGTAATGAAGTAGGAGTAATCTCCTCTAGCATTTGTAGTCATAGGACAACATACATCTAAATATATTAAATCCAAAACCATTCTAGCTCGTTCTTTTTTAGCAATAAAGGGAGCTTTTTTTCATTTTTCCTAATAAACAAGATTCAAATGTATTAAATGATTCATAATCAAATGATCCAAAATTTCCTGACTTGTGTAATTTGGTTATACGGTTTTCATTTATATGGCCTAAACAATAATGCCATAAATATGAGGTATTTAGATTATCTTCTTTCATTCTCTTGGTATACATTATGCACTTCTTTAATTAAATCAAGAACAAATATACCATTCTCAATGATAGCTTTAGCATAAAATATATTGCTCTTAAAAATGTAACAACATTTGTCCTTTAAAGAAATGTCATAATAGTTCAATAAACAACAGAAAGAAATAATACTTTTAAATAATGCTGGAACATAATAACAATTATTTAACTCCAGTATTAATCCACTTGGAAGAGGCAAATGATAAGTCCCCATAACTATTGTAGAGATGTTTTGTCCAATAGCTGGCTATAGACATATTTCTACCTTTTCAACTCTTCCGCTACTTTTAATCCCCTATAGATCATTACACAAATGAGATCCACATCTAGTATCTAATACCCAAGATTATTTTGAAGCAATAGAATAAGTATTTATTTCAATCATATGAATACCTGAAGTAGAAGCAACAACTTGTTTATTCTCCTCTAGAGAATCTAGATAGGCCTTGCAGTTACGCTTCCAATGACCATCTTTTCCATAATGGAAGCAAGTTCCTTTCGGATTCTCTTTCTTTGCAACCTTATTCTTGGAAACCCCACCATGCTTTGGCTATGCCTTGGTCATCTTCTTCTTCTTTTGCTTCTTGCCTTTAGCAGAAGTGATAACCATGACACTTTTTGGATCCCTCTTGAAGGATCTATCAGCTATTTTGAGCATATTGATTAACTCAGGAATGGTTACATGGATCTTGTTCATGTTGAAGTTAATCACAAAAGGTGTAAAACTTGGAGCCAACAAGTACAAGATTAAATCTATGTATAGATCATTATCCATCATATAGCTAAGTCTACTTGAATGCTTAATATACCCATACATCTTTAATGCATGAGCAGCAGCCGAAGTGCCTTCCACCATTTTACAACTAAATAAAGCTCGAACAATCTCATATTGCTCAGTTCTTGCTTGAGAAGAATAAATCTCCTCTAGATGCAAAATGATAGTTCTAGCATCCATCATCTCATGTTACTTTTGAAGCTCTGAGGACATAGCACTTAGCATCAAACATACCGCCGCTTCACTATCCTCCATGTATTTTCGATCAATGCCCTTGATCTCATCAATGGCATCATCTAATGAAGTTGGTGGTGCATCTTTATCCAAGACATAATGGATCTTGTCAGCTCTAAGAACAATTCTCACTTATCTGATCTAGTCAGAATAATTGCTGCTAACCAGCTTGTTATCCAAGATTGATCGTATGTTTATGTTTGATGTGCTTATGATGATGACCTAGATGTGAAAAAAACATATGAGAGTATGTTCATATATATGTATGCATTAATTAGGTCTTTATTTATTCCATTTACTCCCACTATTTTATTGTGAATTTATAGCCCTCACTATTTAATTCGAGAAAACCCGATAGTTTTCTTTGTAGGCCAATATCCAATCTTTGATATGAAATTTAACCTTAACTGTGGTCAACAAATCAAACCCCATACCCTTGAAAGGTAGGTATCTTTATACCAATTGTGTCTCTACATAACTATTGGATCATTAGGTTATCAACTCTTGATATATGCATATCATATATACATTCCCTAATCTTGCGTCTAGAACCATTAGCCTTGACTTTGGTTAACAAGCTAATAGGCTAGCTAAGATGACCCATTTAATTATATTCGAACATATTTGATATAATGTGAGCTTGACTGTGGTCAACAACCCACACTCTAAAGAACTCTGGTTCTCCTCCAATTAATGGAAGGCTTATATACCTTAGTATTAGTTTGAGGGATTTTAGTTAAATAAGTCTCATCATACATGGTTGGCATACATTGGTATGCATCCTATATCTATCACATAAATATAGTCATACAAATATGAAATAGTTATAGACTTTACTATATTGATCTCCCCGAGCCAAAAGGGAAATTAAAAGGTCAAACCTAGGTAATATGCATGATTCAAACAAGTAAAATAATGACATTATCTTCAATCTTGTTGGATCTCCATCCGGCCCATCTTGCTCCTTGATAGTAGTCTCTATTTCTATCTCTAATTCTAATCTAAGTAATCTAATTACATATTACAATTTGAAAAAGAAATACAAACCAAAAATAAGTTGTCGGGATATGAAAGTCTTCATTGGGCCAAAACATGCATTATGCTCAATTACATTGGGCCTTTGTCTATAACTATCCATCATACCAATCATACACCCTTATATGCACTTATAATGTATAAAGTAAAACCATATAATGGAATACAAACTATGTTTCAACTCTTGAAACTTACTTCTGAGTTATTTTAATAATGTCATCAAATTAGGAAACTTTTTCCATTTTAGAAACTTTCATTTTAGGAAATCTTTTTGCATGCATGTGTTCTTGTCTTAATTATCAATCCAATTGATTATTAATTGATTATTTAATTAATTAATCATATTAAATAATTAACGAATCAATTTTGGATTTAAAACAAAGGGTAGGCCAAAACCTACAAATTAAAATCCTAAAGTGTGTTTACACACAAACTAGTTTTGTATCTTTTGGACCATTTGGGCCTTTTGGAATGAGCTAAGCTCACTCCAGCCCTTAAAACCCATTAATAAACTTAATTAAAGTCTATAATTTTTAATTTAAATTAGCTCCTTGGGCCCACCAAGTCATTCACTAATTTAATCAAACCCGTAAACATAATTGAGCACATTAAGTTAATGAATTAAAATTAATCCAATTAATTCAAGGCCTATTTTAATTAATCTAATTAATTAAAAATACATTAATATATCAGATATATTAGATTTAGAAGATTAAAAATTGTTCTAAACATTAACTTACCAAGAACATACGAAGAACACCAATTTATCGAACTTTTCGATTAAACTAGTTTTCATGTAAAACTTGTTTGATTTTAATTTTGTTTTATCCTATGACTTAATATCACATATTAAACACATAAATTATCATCAAAATAATTTTAGAGTGGAACAACAAAAATTTAATTTATAACATCCCCTAAACTCTTATTGAAAAATAAAATTCCTCACGCAAAAAGGAATGATTCTTTTCTCAAAAGAATCATTTTATTTTTTTCATTTTATATATTTGATGACATACATCCAAAAATCAATATTTATCATCCGTGAACAATCAAATCTGATATTTTATGTTTCATGAAATAAATAACTCAAAAATAAAAAGAAAAACTATTTCGCAAATAATATAGAATTGTAGATTCGTGGCAAAACCTGTCTCTGATACCATGCTGGAAATTAATCGGTTATATACATCACATGTATAAGTGAAATTTAAAATTTTTAACAAATATATCTGATCTTTCCATGAATTTACAATATAAATATTAATGAGAATAAGAATAAGAAAAATTACTTTTGATTTTTGTTGAACAATTGATTTTCCTTCTCACCGAGTTGTTGCAAACCACAGTGTCCAAAATTAAACACCTCCAATCATAATGCACACTAGAGAAGGATCAAATGAACCAAGAACTATGGAATTACAAGGCTGGCCAAAATTCCCTTGATGCTAACGAGGGAGTGGCGGCTAGGCTTTTGAAAGAGAAGGTGTTTCTTTTCCCTTGAAATTTCACTTAACCCTAAAATCCCTTTAACTTGGATTTTTATAGCTAGGTTAAAATCCAAATTCATAATGAGATTGAGATCATTAAAATTGCTAGAAAATTATTAAATGGGGTTCTGGAATTATTAATAATTTATTTGGGCTCAATTAAATCAAATTTATGTCAATTCATAAAGGACTATGCACAAAATCCATAAACTAGGCCATTTGTGCATACACTTTGATTTAATCATCCAAATTAAATATGTAGGCTCCATAACACTTATAAAATATATTCAATATTATTTTAGTCCAAGAATTAGGCCTCTAAGGCCTTATATTTGGAGTTGGCATGGAAACCATTGTCTGCTGGGTTTTGGATCAACAATGCCAATTCTTCTGGGCCTTTATATTTCTCCAATGGATATATAAATTATTATATCAGCCCTATAACACTTATAGTCCAATAATAATTAATTATGAAATACAATATTTCATTTAGGTTCATTTTGTATAACATTTTTAAAAAGTTCTGCAAACATCTCTACTTGATCATAATTAATTAAACTCTTTAATTAATTATTCTCTTATTCATTTCTCTTCTCCCATAATAATATCAAATATTATTATTCTTGTCATTTTTTCATTTTATCTTTTACTCTATATGTGTGTGAAATATTAGGTTCCTATCCATATTGGTAGTATAATATGTAATTATTAGTTCTATTCAAAACTCATATGATTTAAACTTCTTTAAAATATTTTATCAATCCCTTATTGATATTTATGATAAACTATTATATAAATCATGAGCGGTCTCTAGCTAGGCATCATGACTATCTAAATGTCAGGAAAGTCAGGTGGTTTGACTATACCCTTCTATAGAAATAGTTACCATCCAATTAAAAATTTCACCACTCTTATCTCAATTAGATTCTGAGTATGGATTTATGTTAACTCATATAAATCTAATTATGTATTTTCTATTAATTTAACCATTGTTCCCAAATGCCCTTCATGGATTCTTATCCATATTGGCATATAACTCTAGCCAGAGATTCTCTAAACAAAGCAATTATAGAATCATGCGAGATAACTTTCTTAATAAATCAAGGATGGTGAATCCTTTATCAATTACTCAACTATCTTTAAGTAGGTTATGATATACCTAACCTCCTAACTATGTTCACCCCCAGTTGAAAGTAACTAGTTATGGAGTCAAAGTATATCACTTGCTATTTAAGATGACCTTGGTAATCTCAAGTCTAAGGATACTTGTACAACTGCTATAAAGAGATTCCTCACTGACATTGATTTAATATCCATGTGAGGATTCTTTTTGCAGGTCTCCAATGAACTTGTTCTTCTAACAAGCGTCCACATGTTTGCTTTGATCATCTTCCATAATCACAGTTATGAGAACCCATACTTAAACTATTCAAGAAGCATAACATATGCTAGTCTATTCGAATTAACAATGTCCTATCTTATTAATTCTATGACTAGGGATATATAAATATTATCACATTTGCATGCAATAGACATCTCATATCATGAACACCTTCATGATTGCCTTTGCACTGTGTTTATAATATCTAGGACTTCATTTATTAATTTAGGATATACAAACTCATGTATTTAAACATAGCATTAATAAATAAATGATGCCTTTTATTTGGAATATGAATTTATACATATAAAATACATCCCTTTTACATGGGTTCTAGGGCTTACTCTCTAATATGGTTCTTTTTGGATTTAAAAAAAACTCCAATTTTTCTAAAAAAAAAGAAAAAGGAAAGAAAAAAGAACTAGAGCTCTAAAAACAATAGAAAAATCACATAAAAAGGGAGAGAAGAGAAGCAAAAGGCTCTCTCATTAGGTTTATATTACATCTAAATTGAACGTAATGTGATGGACTTTTCCAATTATTAAGAATTTATATAATTTTCTTTTATTTGTTTTAAGCTTTCAAGATCCGTTCTTGAGTTTTTCATTGTATATAGCTTATTTATATATTGATTTCTTTGAGTTTGATGTTTAATATTGTATAATTGGTATGCTTATTACTAATTTCTCTCTCTAAAACTCATATTCTCTCACTTGATCAATCTATTCAATTTGAGTTATTTGATGTGTTTTAATCTTATTTTAAGCTTTGTGTGTTGGCTTAATAGAGTTTAACGGTGTTTTTGCATGGTTTTTAGCTTTAGAATTAGGTTTCAGACCTTAGAGCTTTGTCCATGGCAACATTTTAGTGTTACTGGATCATTTTAGGCTAACTCATAGACCTGATCCATGAGTGAGTCATGGATAAAGTAAATGAGTGAGTCACAAACTAGATCCATAACTCACTCTTGAGTGGATAGTGACTTACTAGAAGGGGAATGACTCACCCTAAGTAGGCTCGTAACTCAATCTCCTTTTAGGCCATGACTCACTGAGTTCGTCAGTGATTCCATGATTCACTTCCATCCGAGTTCCTTGATCCCTTGGCCTTATTTTGTCATAAAGTCTTTTGTTTGTTAATCTTTATGCATAGTTATTATATTTATTTATAGTACATTTAACTTGTATACTTACTCTTTTTGTGTCATTGTCTTTATCTATTTCTTTATTATTGTCTGATCAATTATTTCTACTATTCTTAAATGTGTGAACATATAAATCTATTAGGAATGAATGAATTCAACTAAGCCTAGATAATATAGTTTATTAGTTTAGTCCATTTTTAATTATTTGTATATTTTAGCCTGTATAATTATCATCAGTCTATACTAATGAAGTAAAAAAGTCATCTGTGGCATAAAAATCAAGGAAGTGACATATACGATTTTTATTTAATTAATTGGGATTTAAACCACAAATTGGACCAATGTCTTATTTTTCCCTACAAAGTCACACTAAAAAGGAATTTTGTAATTATATATAGGAAACCAATGTCCCCAATGTTAATGGATACCCTGATTTATATAGGTTTATTCCTTTTATTTACCTTAATTTTAGCATGCACAAAAATATAATTTTACTTAAAGCCATAAAATTAAATGAATTAATTATAATTTCACACTTACACATGTTGGGACCAATGTCCTTAAATACCCACGATTTATGTATGAATTTTATCATTTTTTATATGTTAGCATGTTTTTTTATTTGCCTTATTATATTTCTTGTGATACATCAAAAAAGAACTAATATAATTTGTCATAAGTGTTTGTTTATGCTAACTATCAGCCAAGTGATGTAAGTAGAAATGGGATTCAAATTCTTTCCAGTTTCGATATCATGAGGTATTGAAAAATTACTTTTCCAATATTTTATTAGGTGACGACTCTTGAATATATGGCTTATGATGCTTAATAGATGCCTAATAAATTAGTCATTAGCAAATGGATAAGAATACCTAAAGATACTGTCTCATCCCTTTTTAGGAATTAAAGGTATTGCGTATCAGGTTGAGTTCTTGTTCATTGCAAAACTATTGATTTTTATAAGTTAAACGAACCTTATTCGGTCCTAAAAGTGTGTTATCAATGATATGCCGGATATCAATAGGGTTTGGCATGTATCACAGTGGCAATTCCATTGGGGATCATTTAAGATCCTATCTCAAAAACAACTTGGCTGATATGGCATAAACATTTGCTTATAATTTTATTATGTTAGTTCTTTTCTAACTTAAAATGCAGTAGAAGCATGCTATGGCTTTAGACATAAGTTAGGCATCCTTATTAAATGTAATGTAATCTCAAAACATGACCCTAGATTCACTTAATCTAAGGAATGTTTAAAAAGACCACTAGCCCAAGCCTCGTATTTATTAGGTTGATGAAATGGTGACCCAACCGGTTGTTATGCTTATGATGAGCTAGATCTGTTGGCATGGATCATGCTTAGGGGACCCTAAAGTTTTAATACTAGACCTATGCCCTATATAGTGGTAGAGATACTTCTTTCAGGTAATATATACCTTAATACTTTGCCTGCCATTTGGATACCTATATACGCAATCAAGTTCCAACAAATCAAAGTAGGCGCTATCAAAGGTTGTCATGCTCTGGTAGGCCTATTTTGGGTTTATTTGAATGACTGGAATATATAAAGATCAATATCGCATTTGCTTGTGCTTTAATTTAACAGAGATTATGTTGCCAATTTTTACTATGCATCACATGTATTCAATGGGTTCCTTGCTAACCTATGAATCAATCATGCCTAAAGAAGAGACTGCATGACCTGTTATGCAGGAGAAATAAGGTGGGAAGGTTTCATTATGGCTTATGCATGTGTTGTGTAAATTATATATGATATGCTTATGCATTCCATGCATAACCATATAGCATGCTAACAAGCTTCCTTTTCAAACATTACAAAGTCATCCACGTTGTTTGAGAATTTGACTTATTATGAAAGGATGATAATACCTGGATAAGGTTTGAGCCTAAGTTTCTTTAGGAATTCACTCAATGGGAAAATATAGCTGCTTTGCTCAATGAATATTGGCAGTGTGAAATCCTTTTTGAAGTGTTAAAAGACCGAAACCTTGATTAAGGGTCAGTAATTTTAGTCACCATAGAGTTAGCAAGTTGGTTCATGAGTCTGAATGGGCATTTAGTCATAAAATCTTTATCAAGTCAATTTCGATCGACATTAGAGTTAGATTTGGGGTTGGCTAAAGTCTTTGAAATAGCATGTGAAGGAATCAAGATGATAGATCTAATAAGTGGTAAAGCCATTGATAGTTAGGAACTAGATAAAAGGCTGGATGAGTTCGAAGAAAGGATGAGATCCATGATGATAGATATAATGAACTCTATGGCATAACCTATTAGTCAACAGCCTTTGATAGCTATTGTTGCCTATAAAAAGCCTGTGACTTTGGAAGCTACTCTTATTACTTCCTAAGCAGAGCTTTTTTTTTGTAGCTGAGTCAAAAAGAGTGGGGTCATGAGTTCAATTTCTGGAGCTGCTGAAGGACAAGGGGATTGCACCTAAAGAGGATTTCATTTTGGAGGAAGAAGAACCACCTATGGCATAAGTCTAGAGAGGGAAGCAAGCTAGGATGGAAGATTGAGTCCTTAAAAAGATGGAAGAGAAAATAAAAGTAATGGCTCAAGTTTTATCAGTGGAAAAAATGAGTTATTCTGGAAAATAGAGATTTGAAAAGTGAAGATCTACTCCCTAAATCGTTTAAAATGTCTGATCTTCCAAAGTTTGATGTTTACTTCTGATCCATCTATACATATTAAATAATACACCTTAGTCATGAGGGTACCAATATCACTAAAAGGCAGAAGGTTAAGTATTTCAGCTTTAGTCTTACTGGTCCCACAATGGACTAGTATAATGGCCTAGATAGTCTTACTAAGGAGGATTTGGGCATGTTGATAGAAGAATTTCTAAGGTAGTACAATTGTAGTACAATGATGGAAGTTACTCTGAACGATCTTAAGCTGTAACAGCAAAATCTGGATGAGTCTTTTCATGAATACCTTGTAAGGTGGAGGAACCGAGTCATGAAAATGAAAAGAAATCCGATGCTCCTAACCAAATTGGGCTTTTTATTTAGAATTCTAGTCCTTATTTGAAGGAAGGCTTGAATATGAAAGGTTTAAAGGATTAGGAGTCCCTAAAATACATTGCTATTTAGGCTGAAGGTGAATATCTAGCCAAGAAAGTAAGTTTTAAGAGCAGTGGTGGTTTTGGTGCTAGAAGCTGGGGGTATGGAACCATGCTTGGGAAAGCTAATGTTGCTATCGCTACTGGAAAGATGGCTAAATTGCAAGTTGTTGAGGGCACTTAAAGGTAATACTCAAATCTAGATAGATCTTTATCCTAGGTTTTAGATTGTTTAATGAAGGAAGGAAAACTATAGCCTTTGTTGGCTAAACCTGCCAAAAGTCAAGGCTAGCCTAATCATAGGTCTAATTAATATTGTGCATATCATTAGCACGCCGATCGTCTTATAGACTATTGCAAAACTCTGAGGGATAGAATCAAGATCGTATTAACATTAAGCAAATCATTGGTCTAGAGAAAAGGGAAAAGAGGAAAAGGAATTACAATTCAATTCCATCTTCCATGATAATGATTGATTTAAGCCTGTCAGAATGCTAAGTTATGTGTTATTTATATGGCAATGAGTGCATAGCCATTACTTGGCCTAAGTAGTCAAATGTTTCTGAATAATATTATAAAAATATTGTTAATAAAATTTATAGTTTAGAATAATTAGATTAATTTCATGATTAGATATTTGGTATAATGTCTAGTTAATTTAAATGTAATTGTTTTTAGTTGATAGTTTATATAGTTAATGATTAACTATAATATATATGTAAAATTAGTTGCTTATATCTATTTGATTCTTAATTTGTCTTTAGATATATAATTTTAGTTATTTGATTCATTATTTGAATTAGAAATTAAAAGTAGTGTTAGCTGTATTTTTCAAATATGTGTATGCATATAATGTTTATATTAAAATTGGAATTTAATTGTTGGTGTGTAATACACATGTGATGATTGAGAGCATTTATATGCTATTTTTCTATGCAAAAGGATCTCCAATATTAGCCGTTATGATGCCCGATTATCATAAAATTAATTCACTACAAGAAAATCTACAAATAGCAACGGAAAAATAGGAATGAAATTTATTCTGTTGCTAATTTAGCAACGGAATTCGTTTTCCGTTGCTAATTAGCAACGAAAATTAAATTACATTACTAAATTAGGTTAATTTTTTTGTTTAGCAATGGAATAAAAAATGATGGTATTTCGTTGCTAAAAATAGAGGGAAATTTTAGCGCCACAATATGGCCACGAAAATAGCAACGAAAATCTATTTCCGTTGCTAAAAATGGCGGCATTAGATGGCAGCTAAATTTTGGAAAGAAATTTAGCAACAGAAGACAAAATCCATTGCTAACATAGCAATGGAAAATAGTTTTCGTTGCTAACTGTGTGTCAAAAAATAGCAACAAAAATTAATTTTCGTTACTAATTTAGCAATGGAATGCAATTTCCATTGGTAATTTGGTCCCAAAGAAGTGAAAAATTTTGGGTCCTAAAATAGCAACGAAAATTTTATTCCGTTGCTAAAATAGCAACGAAATAATTTTCCGTTGCTATTTTACTTAGTCCTAGGAATAATTTTCCAAAAATAGCATCGAAAATTAATTTCGTTGTAAATTTGCAACAGAATTAATTTCCGTTGCTATTTTTGAAAAACCGTAAGTATAAATGCTACTTCTTTTTTTTTTTTTGCGCCTCTCGCCTCCTAGCTCTCTCTTATTTGTTCCTTTTTTTTTCTATCAGTTCTAGAGACTCTATTTTTCTTTCCCTTTCACGCAGTTTGCTCTCTTCCTTTTGATAGATCGATCCCAAGTTTCAAGTAAGCTCGCTCTCCTTAATATTTTGTTTTTACTTACCTTTGCTTTTTTTTATTGCTGAGTCGATGCCTTTTTTGGGTTATATATTATGTTTCTGGAATGGACCTGATTAGTAGGTGTTTCCTGTGATTTTTTGCCTGTAATGTAGATTATTGTCCTTGAAAAAAAATCAATTTGCAGTAACTTGAAGACACCTGCAAAATAAACACAATCAATAGCAAAAGGTCGCGATTTTTTCTTTTTTTTTTTTCAAAAGATAAAGAGCAGAAGCTCACGAATTCATTGCACAAAAATACCAAAAATCATTTGTGAAAGGAAAAAAGAACAGAGCACTACAAAATCGACAAAAGAAAACTTGACTTTTCTTATTATACCTTAAAAATAAATAAACAATAAAATTGATCCAATAAAAGGAAAAGAAATATCGCAGCAATCCAAAAGAAAAAGAGGAATTAAGTGAACCAAATTTGATCCTAATCCTAAAATTTAAATTCATCCAACCCCTGAAACACTAAATTCGAATCCAACAAAAGAAAACACGTGATCAAGAAAACTATTCAGCTTTCTTTTTAGCCATTTATACTATGTAAATATAGTATTTTTAATTTTCCATTTTGTCTTGTTTTGATTGGTAAATTCTCTTTTGATACATGATATTTTTCTTTACTAAATTTTATCCTTTTAATTTTTTGTATGTCTTGGTTGGCCGTGCCGTAACTCAATTTGTTTCGTGGATGACAAGAAAGCTTTTTCCCATGCGATACATAAGCATGGATTGGTCAAGTAAACGGAGAACATTTCCTCTTCCATTATGTTGATTTTGGTCATTGGGTGTGTGAGGTTAGCTTTTGGATTGGCTTTGATTTTCGTTTTTGTTCCTCTTTTTAAGTTTCGAAACTAATGGTTTAGTTGTCTGCATCTGCCAATTTCACTCTCATTTTCGACTCCAAAATGATTTTAAGAAATTCAATTGCTCCTTTGAACTTTATATAAAAATGAACAACAAGTAAAAAGAGGGCTATTTTGTTTAATAAAGTCTTGTATGTAATTTCACTAGAGGAATAATAAAAGACAGATTAGGCTTAGCTGCTTTTTGACTAAAATAGAGCGTGAATTCATTATTAGTTCTACAATAGATATTTGTTGCATTGTTTGCAAATTGCAATTTCATATCTACCATAAAACTGTCAAGACTAACATTTATCCTGGTGGTTGTAAATGTTGCAGGCAATTCAAATTGAAAATGCAATTAGAGAAAAAGAGCGATGATGCACTATGGAGACTATTGGTAAGGAAGGTAATCTTGTTCTCTAAAGGATACACCAACATGGGTTGTTTCTATTGTCTGCCTTGTCATGATTGCCATCTCAATTTTAATTGAGCATGCTTTTCATTTGGTAGAAAAGGTATGATCTTTCTCGTTTTTAATATAAAAAATACATATTATATTCTAATAAATGGCTAAGTATGTATTTTTGCATCTTAATGTATACAGTGGTTCCATAAGATGCAGAAACCAGCTCTAGTTGAAGCACTTGAAAAGATTAAATCAGGTAATTAACCCACTTGATAAAAGATTCAATAAAATTATTAATTTTTGTGGGTTTTTTTAGCTGACTTGAGTTCACTTGAATTTTGCAGAGTTGATGCATATGGGATTTATATCCTTACTTTTAACAGCACTTGGAGGTCCTATTTCTGAAATTTGCATACTAGAAAGTGTTGGATCCACGTGGCATCCTTGCAAAAACGATGAAGAAAAGAAAACTGCGGAAGATAAATGTACAAAGAGGATAATTAAGAATCATAATCAGTGTGATATTTTGCTTTTGTTTAAATTTATATAGTATAAATTTGATTGTTTAATACTAGTTTTGCAAATATTTCAGGGTAAAGTTTCATTTGTATCAGCCTATGGGATTGATCAGCTTCACTAAGACATGGGTTTATCATGGTAAGTTAATTAAAACATATATACACTTGTTCTCTAATCTAGATTCTAGAATTTTTATTGATAAATTAGAGTTGAAAAGATGAAGGTTTTAAGGAATGAGCATCGTCAAGGCTATACTCCTACGCTTGATGAAATTTTTGATCCTGATAATCAAGTACATGGTTGGTTTTTCTTACTCATAATATTTGCATTATATATATATATATATATATCTTCATGATTTTGCAGGAAACAAATCAGATAGTTTTATCACTTAATAAATAAATATGTTCCCTTCTACTTTACATGTAAACAATTAATATCAAATTTTTCATAAGTGTAGGCTGTCACTTAATAAATAATTCAGCCATTTTGATTGCCTTCATGGTTTTAAGCCTACTCTAATAGCTTTATGTGGGTTGCCATAGTTGTAAGATTTTGTTAGGGTGTTAGTATCCAATCAAATGTAATTAAATTTTTTAATTCTTTTCAGTTTTTATTTTGAGGTTTTTTATCCCTTCAAACAATAATCTACTTTTTCTAAAAGAAAAAAATATTGTTGCTTCTTTTTTGCTTTGAAAAACCTGTAATCAGAATATGAACCTACGCTTTGATAGCCTGTTATTGCAATATAACATCTGAATTGATTAAAGAGGCATGTTGTCTCCTCTTAATTAGGTTTTTCTTTGTAACATAACCCTGCACAAGATGCAGTTACCTTCTAGGAGGGCTATTACCAGAAGTCAAGAACAAGCTGTATTTTTCTTCATGCTTTTGGTGATGAAATCTATCAAAGCTCATTGTTATAATGTAGTTGACGGTTGAACATTTTAACATTTTTTCTTTTCATGGTTCTCTTGATACTTACGTTTCACCATTTTTGTCCTTTTATCAATGTTTTTAGGGTTTGAAGGTTCTCAATTATTCAGTGGAGAATTGCTATTCCTTTCTCTATTGGATGCAGTCATATGTTAGCGATGGATTAGTGATGAAAATGACCGTCGTTAATTTTTTTACTTATGGGTGAATTTAGCAACGAATATTAAGATTCGTTGCCAAATTTAGCAATGGAAATTAAATTTCGTTGCTAAAATTAACCAATTAACCATATCTTGCATTGTTTAAATTAGCAACAGAATTCAATTTCCGTTGCTAAATTTAGCAACGAAATAAATTTTCCGTTGCTAAAAATAGCAACCGCCGAATTAGCAATCGAAATTTCCGTTGCTAGTTTTGATTAGCAACAAAAACTTGACATTTTCCGTTGCTAAATTGTAATTGCCTTGTAGTGATTGTTTCATATTTGTGTAAAATGTAAATGTATTTATGTATATGTTTGAGTAATTTCTATTCTAAAAATTTAAATGAGTAATTATATATACTTTTAATATAATATAATTTTTTTAATACTAATTGATTATTAATAATATAAGCATATTCATTGTTGCATTTCTTCTTACTATGCACTACAAGATGAACAAAAGACTCAAATTAATAAAATCTAAATTTGAATGACTGATTACTTCTTGCCTATAGTGTTGTTAATTTGAGTTCATCTCTGTAATTTGAAGTCATCTACTATTGACATTAATAACATAAAGAGTAATTATTATGTGATTATTGATTCCATCATTTTAGATATGTCATTTTTCAAATGTTTTAATGTTTTAATTATATTCAGATTTAAATGTGTAATCCTAAATACATGTTCATTTGATGGTATATTGCACATAATAATTTATTTCTAAATATAAATATGCCTCATTGCAGAGTGCCTTCACAGCCATAGCCACGTCTAAACATTCAAGCTCCTGATTGGATGATAGTAGCTCTGGCTGCTCAATAGAGAGCCATGCATGATGTGCACTTCCAGACTGGTCACTTCATGAGCCAATGGCATCTAGGGATATGTATAGTATTAACTTGCATGAGTAGGATGGTTAGACTATATGCTTTCGCATTTGCTACCAATCCCAAGGTGGTTTGCCAGTTTTTGGCTATTTTTAATTACCAAGGTTATAAATGCCTTGATAGTTAAGCTAAGATGGTCTCATTTAGGATTTCTAATTACACTTTTAGCATATTTTAGTCTTAAGTGTCTGAGACCTTCGAGTTACATACGGGTGTCAATATGCTCATCCCTAGGAGGATAGCTGGAGATGACTAGTGGGCTACTATCGTTAAATTAGGTATTCCCTACAATCCCTCGATAGTAAAGGCTACTTTGTTTTTTTCTCAGGCGTTTAGGTACTTGTAGAGAGTTCTCTCATATTTATACATAGGTCGGTTATGGAGCCCTGGATCCCTAAACTTCACGGATATCTAAGGCCTTTAAGGCATGGTTGAGGGTCATCCCCTCAACATATCACATAAAATTTTACAAAATATTTATAAGGTAGCCTAGACCCTAGGTACTATAGTTGTCATTAGAGGCATAGGTACTAGACTACTACTATCACTTGGAGTTCCTAAGGCTGTGATGGCTAAAATGGGAGCACCAGCGAAGGTGGATATATTTGTGGATTTTGACATGGCATTAGATATGAGGATGATTAAGCACCTTTGAACTAGAGCTATAGGTTATTATTAGTAGAGGAATGTGATAGAGGATTTAGAATTCGTAGGCCTCGAAGTGCTATATAGGGTGATGATCAACTGGTATACCCTATACCAGATGTCCATCCTCCCCTTTAAGCATATGATTAGGCTGCAGATCTTGCACAGGATGTTCATCCTCCTCAGTCACATAGGTATATTGCATATCTTTCACAAAAGGCTTACTCACCTATACGTCAGTCCCAATTGCCTATTAGTTAGGCCCACTCGGACACCTAGGCTCATCATATAGGATTTAGTCCTGTACATTCTGCATGGTCACAGTCGACATCATCTGAGAGTTCTAGTAGCCTGCATATGCCAATGTTATTTAGGGCACATACATTCAGTGCACATGGAGATCTAGGAGCCTCTGCTTCCTATGCTCTAGTACCACATACTGGTACTGCCTCTAGTGTTCCTATAGACTTAGAAAGCTGATTAACCAAATTGTAGGTTACTATTGAGGGGGTGAGGTAAGATGTGCAGACTGTATTTGAGAGGATTTTCATATCTGATCAATCTTTTGGTATAAATCTTCATAGGATACGGATAACTATATCTACTATTATGGGTATTGTAGCTATAGTTACTGCAGTGGTCCGTGCTCTCAGGCACAGTGTGAGGGGGACTAAGAATCTCCATGCAATTCATTTAACTCAGCTAGAGTTAGGTATACATTGTCATAAGTTAGCTATGTAGTAGGTTCAAGATAGTTTGAGCAATTAATCTGAGTTGATGGGATAGGTTTTAAGACCCTTAGCTCAGGCCACCAGTTTTAAAACCCCTAGTTCTATCGCATATGTGCTACACAAGTACCAAAAGTATGTCTGGCATGCTCTTTAAAAGGATGACATTGTTGCTTCAAAATTTAACATACATGTAGACAATCATGCAAACTTATAAAAGGGAAAGTAATATTCCTTTGTTACATCAAAGCTCTAATGTTAGACATTCTTGAAAGTACTAGCATTTATGTCAAGAAGCAATAAGTCCTCTCAAGAGGCATTCAATCATCATCCCTGATCTTACATACCTATAAGCTGGCACCAAACAGATGACTTGCCTACTGTTAAAATGTTGATAAGCTTACGTGTCAATACCAAGTTAACACATCTATAAACTGATGTTAATCACCCTTATTTGATTAAAAGTTAAAATATCAAAAATATGATGGTAATTACTCATTTAATCCATGGTTAAAACGTTGATAAGCTGATGGTAAATACCAAATTAGGATTGAAAATGTCAAAAAACTGGTGATAATTAATCTAACAAAGGTTAAAACATCAATAAGCTGATGGTACTTATCCAATCAAGAGTTAAAATGCAGATAAGCTAGCGATAATCACTCAACTAGAGATTCACTACCATAAATGCTATGTGTTTACATTATAAATGCTATGTGTTTACATCTCGAGATTCACTACCTTAAGTGTGCATATTTTATCAGTTTTCTTTAAATTTTAGCCAACCCAGACACAGTGCACTAGTTTTTCGAAATTAGGGGCAGCTATAGTCACTAAGACTGGATCATCCTCTGTTAGGGTTACCTAATAAGGATAATTCTATTTTAGAGATAGTCAAGAAGTAGCAGTGCCTTCTCTTCTCTTTTACCAGTGTTTTTTAGACATGAGAAAATATTTACATCTAGCTTTTAAAGGGAAAATGGCTCTTTTAAAAGGCATATTTTTTCATCCTTTTGTATTTGGTAGGAAAGTAGCAATGATGGGGAATTTTTGCTAACTCAGGAGTGAGTCACAAACTTGACTCATGGGCCAGGTCCTTGACTTATTGGTTGAGTCACGACCTTAAATTCCTGATCACTCTCTATTTTAGTCCAATACTCTCCAAAGAGTCATGATCTAGGGTCTATGACTTGTGAACGAGTCACGGTCCTTGGTTCATGACTCACCAACGAGTCACAAACCTTGGTCCATGACATATCATTTTTAACTTTAAAATATTTTGGGCCCCACTAAGTTTAGTTCATGAGTCATATTCCGTGACTCATGAGTTTTGTCCCTGGTCAATGACTCTATTTTTCCAACAAAAACTTCAGGTTTTCATCCCACAAGACAAGGGATTATTTTGGTTAAAAAATATCTATCATTTTTTCCCTTGATCTTAATCCAAAGCAATTAAGGAAGATGGGATGTTTTTCTTAGGATTAAGTGAGCAATTATCATTTTCTTAACAAATAGGAAAGAGAAAAAGGAAGAGTTTTTTTGGATTGAAAAAAACTCTTATTTAAAAAAAAGAAAAAAAAAGAACTAGAGCCCTAAATAACAATTGAAAATCATGTAAAAAGGAAGAGAAGAGCAATAAAAGGCACTCTTGCTGGCTTTAGATTATAGCTAAACTGAAGGTAATGTGAGGGACTTTTCCAATTATTAAGAATATATATAATTTTTTTATTTATTTTGAGCTTTCAAGCTCTGTTCTTGAGTTTTTCCTTATATATAGCTTATGTATATATTGATTGCTTTGAGTGTGATGTTTAGTATGGTATGATCAGTATACTTATTTGTATTTTCATGAATTATGCAAGAATTTTATTTTTGTTTTATGAACTTGGTTAAGTTTTACACTTTCTATGGTTACTTTCTCTCTCTAGAACTCATATTCTCTCACATGATTAATCTATGCAATTTGAGTTATTTGAAGTTTTTTAATCTTATTTTAAGCTTTCTATGTTGGTTTAATAAAGTTTAAGTGTGTTTTGCATGTTTTTTAGCTTTAGATTTAGGTTTTAGACCTTAAAGCTTTGTCCATGGTGATGGTCTAGTGTTACTGGACTTTTCTGGGCTGAGTCATGGACCTGATCCATGAGCGAGTCATAGTATAGGTCTGTGACTTGCTCACTTGGATGAGTTCATGACTCACTTATGAGCGAACAATGACTTGCTAGAATTGGCATGACTCACCCCAAGTAGGCCCGTGGCTCGTTCTCCTTTTAGGCCATAACTCATTGAGTGTGTGATTCACTTCTATTCTAGTTCCTTGATCCTTTGGCATTATTTTTTTATAAACTCTTCTTTTTCTTAGTCTTATACATACTTATTATATTTATTTATAGTACATGTAACCTGCATACTTACTCAATTTATGTCATAGTCTTTATCTATTTCTTTACTATTATTTGATCAATTATTTTTACTATTCTTGGATGCATGAAAATATAAATCTATTGGATGGGAATCTAGGCCTAGATAATATAGTTTATTAGTTTATTCTTTTTTAATTATTTGTATATTTTTGCCTATATAATTATTATTAGTTTGTAATAATGTAGTAAAAAAGGCATTTTTGGCATGAAAATCAAGGAAGTCACGTATATGGTTTTTATTTAATTAATTGGTATTTCAGCAATAAATTGGACCAATATCCTATTTTACCACAGAAAAGTCACACTAAAAAGGAATTTTGTACTTACATATGGGAAACCAATATTCCCAACTTAAATGAGTACCCCAATTTATATATATTTGTTCCTTTTATTTACCTTAATTTTAGCATGTATAAAAATATAATTTTGTCTCAAATGGTTAAAACTTATAATGACTGGGCTGAGAAGTTACCTTTCGCATTACGGGATACAAAACCACAACTAGGATTTCAATAAAAGCCACTTCTTTTTCACTTATTTATAAAATAAAAGTTGTATTGCTAGTGAAAATTGAGCAACAATCATTAAGAGTGGTTTTAGAGGCTGAGTTACCGAAAATAAAATTCCAAGGTAGAGGTTGCTTCAGGTTAACTTGTTTGATGAATATAGGATGCAGGCCTATTATCATAATCAAATTTATTAGAAGAGGTTGGCTCAATCTTTTGGAAAAAAAGTCAAGAAGTCCAAAGAAAATGCGATCCTGAGGGATAGTTATGGGAATGAATCAAAGAACTAGTCAACATTGATAGGCTAAAGAGGCTCCATGGCTAGACTTGAAAGAAATAAATATAAAAAGGAGAAAAAAGACAATATAGCCCTACATGTCAAAAATTGAAAAATGCCAGCCTTGCTAAAATTAGGTGCCTCGCCAAGGTAAAAACTAAAAAAAGGGCATCTTAGACATAAATTAAAGGGAGAGTGAAAATGTTCAATCAAGAAAACCTGAGAAGGCTAATTGATAATAAGGGAAGATGCTTTCAAGGTTTAGTCATAAGGTTGAATATGGTCTTGTACTTTTTGAACTTAATGTTAAATAGTGATCGTGTGTAGCAAAAGTATGTTGAAATATTCTCATATGTAATGTAAACTCATGCATTAATATAAATAGGAGTAGTTTATTTTACGTACTGCAAGTTATCTGACCGGTGTCTAGCAAGTGTACTAGATCGGCTAGTAATATAGGGAAATAAAATTATGACCTAAAATATCGAACCCAAGGGAAACTTGTACTTGCATGTGCTATTTCAATTTCAAAATCAATTTTGTGTGTAAAGAGAGAAGAGAAATCCCAAAGTTGTGATGATTTGAAAACTAAGTTAAAATGATTACATAGACTAAATAAAGTAAATAAGAGATCTATTTGAAAACAAGTAAATTGAATGAGTTAAAAATCAATGATAAAAACAACTTTCACTAAAGGACTATCCACCTTAACAAGTATTGCTATGACTTAATTAAAAGGAAACATACAAGTGATCATGGAAAATTCAGTTTATTAAACCCAAATAACTTTGTTCAAGATTATTATTCTAAGTATTAAATTCCCTTATTCAGAACAATTCAAAACTTAGCATAAAGAACTGAATCAAGTTTCCTAGATGTCTATTAAAACCTTTTTTCAAGAGAATTAACTTTCACCTATTCTTGGTTACCCTTTTCTTAATCTTAACTCACTCAAATTAACACATAATTATAGCTTATTCAGATTATAACCATGTATTAATCCAACTAAATCAACCTAAGAGCATGCAAATCATTAATCAACTTAAACCAATTAATTAACCAATTCTTAATCAAGTTAATAATCAATTTAATATTGAGAAAAGATAAGACTATTTTAAGAACCAAGAAATAATCAACTTGTATTAAAATTTAAGAACAAACTCAAGTCATGTCAATACAAGTCAAGGATTCAAATATCCTTTAGCAAAAGTAAAGAAAACTACTCACAAGACATTCTTGAAAACTAAAAACAACGTTTTGGAAAAATTGTAAAAACAACGAATGCAACAACTAAAACAAAGAAAGCTTAAAACTAATTCTAAGGCTTGATGATGATGAATGATGATTCTCCCCTTCTTCTGTGTTTTGGACTACTATTTATAGGCAAAAGAAGACATAGATTCCTTCTTAAACTCTGAAAACCAAAAAGGAAATAAGTTCTGCTCAAAATAGGAAGTTCGTAAATCCTTCGCGCAATTGGAGAATCAAATCACGTGGCCACGCCTCACTATGCCTTATTCTTCACGTGGTCACGTTCCATGTAAGTCTTCTTCCACACGTGGCCACGTGATTTCTTGTGTAAGAACACACGTGGTCATGTGTTTCAAATGTCTTCTTCAATCTCCCTTTTCACGTGGCCATGTGTATTTACACTTTAAATCTTTCTTTCACTTCACATGGCCACGGCTTCTCAAACTTGTTCTTCACGTGGCCACGTATGAAGCTCTTCAAGAATTCACGTGGTCACGTTTCAGGGCTCTGGACTGGACGCCAACTTTTCTTGCATCAATTCTTCATATTTGCACTTTTGGCCCTAAACTTTGCCCTTTTTACACTTTAAGCCCTTTTATATCAAATTAACCCTGAAAATCAACCAAAACACAGAATTAACCTCAAAATCATAAATATTAACAAATTAATTCTAAATCAACCTAAATCAAACCAAAACAACTGAATAAATTAACTAAAAACATATTAAAAAACTATATATATTTCACACTTATCAAATACCCCACACTTAAACCTTGCTTGCCCTCAAGCAAATTAGAACAAATCCTCCTTCAAAACCATCAAACTTGAACAAAGCCTTGCAATTTCAAAACCCAGCTTAGCATTTTAACAAAAGCACTCAATATAAACTCTAAATAGATTAACTTCAACAAGAGAATATAAACTAGTTTCCTTGAGTGTGTGCAAGACCAAATCATTTTAAGCAATTTTGAAAACCAAAATATCAACACAACTAAGTAATGAAGTATAGAATATATGAATGCATAAGCATACAATCGGTTTTGTGCTTGAAACTCTAGAAACACAATAGGCCTCTCCTTTAGCACCGGAACCCGTAGGTCATCTCCGCTAAACAACTCAAATCAAACTTAAAATCACATAGGTCTTATAAAGGTTGTAATGGGGCTAAGGGTATGTTTATCAAAGAATGGATCAAAGATAGTCAAAATGAATATAGCCACTCTAAGACCAAATAGATTACAAACACCCCAATAACTTAAACAAGACAAATTCAGCTCATCCTTGCCTTGATTCCAAACTTTCCTTTATGCTCTTTCACCAAGAAGTCAATATTTTTTTCTATTTTTCCTTGTACTTACCCCACACTTATCTTTTTTTCATATTTGCTAATTCTCTTTTTCTTTCTTTTTCTTCTTTTTATTTTTCAAACATTTTTTTCTCTCTCTTTTTTTTTCTTTTATTGAACTAGCATTCACAAGCTAACATCAAGGTAATACAAGGTCTATTTTCATTTGACTTCATCAATAATTTTGAAACTTTCTTACTACACCCAATAAAACTTTATTCTTTTCATACATCCATTTAATCCTAAAGTGGCTAATTCCATAGGGTGAGATAAAAGATTTTTAGGTTATATGGTTAAAATATTAAGTGTAACAAGAAAATATTAATGGTACGCCTTCAGCATACCCTTATAGGCTCAAAATGGTTTAACAAAAGATAGATTTATCAAGGTAGGACATAAGTCTTTTGAAAGAGTTTATCAAGAAAATTGTTGCCTAGATCATTTTCTAAGATGCTTGAGTTGTTCATAGGGTGATGAGGAAGGTTCTAGTGTTCTAAATTTTCCTACTTCACTACTTCATTGCATTGAGTTTTTCTAAGTCAAAAACTTGTCTAAGTGTTTTTAAGAATTTAGAAACTAACAAATATTTATCAAGTTGAAGATTAATCCATCCAAAGACATATTAAACAACATAAATATTCTCTTGCTAAGCAAAGGTCCAAAACATGCATACTCCATATCCAAGTTCAAAGTGTTCAAATTCTGAAGTTAACTAGGGCAAACTAAGTTTTCATGCAAATTAAATGAAAAGAGTGAACTACATAAGTCTCTAATACGTTTTACAAACTCAAACAAAACATAAACACGGTAAGAGAAAACAAAACAAAACAAAATAACAGAATTAACAAAATAACAGAATTTTGATTCATGAAAAAGAAAAATAAAGTTGAAGAAAAACTTCCTGAGAGGAGGCTACCCCCTCCTAAAAACACTGCTGCCCACAGCAAATGATGATCTATTCTGGTGGCGGTGATGGTGGAGGCATGGACACGGAAAGAGTGAAATGAACTGAAAATGAAGAAGAAGTGAAGAAACATGAAGTGTTTATAAAAGAGGGGAACTTTGGACGTGGCCACGTGAATTGCAGTGAAGACATACACGTGGTCACGTGTAGGTATATGGCCTCTTCACTTTGTAACCCGTGGCCACGTGGATTCTTATAGAGAGACCACACGTGGTCGCGTGTAATTTAGGAAACTAAGGCAGCGGAGCAACCCTTGGCCATGTGGTGTTTTGCTTATAAAATACCCGTGGTCACGTGTGTGGAAGTGAAGTGTGATACTTAGCAACCCGTGCCACGTGATGGCAAAGGAAGAGCCACATGTGGTCACGTGTTCATGTATTTTCCTGCCTTTCATTCTTCGTTTTTGAAACACAAATACACAAAACTCTTCTTTCAATGCAATTTTTTTCAATTTTTAAGTTTTGAAAACACTAACTCATCTCTAGCAAAAACATATCTTCTTTTAAAAACATTGCTTTACTCATTCTTTTCATGAATCAAAACACACAACCATAAAAAATGCAAAAACATGAACACTTAACTAAAACTCAATTATAAAATGAAGAGAGAGAAAGAATAGAAGTTCTGAGTTTTTAAAGTCTCCAGCTAGACTTTCCAAACCGTTTTTTAAGTATCTTTAAGAACCATGGTTGCTTCAACAACCTCTTGTTGTCGGCGGCGGCGGGATTTGGTATGGTTTAAGTCCCTTTGATTTCAGCTTTCGTTTGATCTTTTCTTTGTAAACTGCTGCATTGTCATATAACCATCCTTTAATTTTGTCATGTTCATTGAACCTTCGTTGAGTTTGCACTATCGGCTTAAAATTATCTTCTTTGGGTGTATGATGTGCGTAATAATTGGAGCTAATCCCTTTTAAGTCGGACGTTTCCCAATCAATTTCTCTTATGTGTTTCTTGAGGATTTCAATGAGCATTTCTTCTTCCAACCCTGTCAATAAAGATGAATTAATTATTGTCTTAGCATTATCATTTAGAAATATATAATTCAAATGAGATGGAAGTAATTTGAGTTTAGAATCTCCCTTAGGAGGGGATGGTTCATCCTCCAATTCATCATGTTCACTGTGCTCTTGTTCCAGAATTTGTATCAGCTTCATCTCTTTTGCTTCTAACTCTTCCATTTCCTTGGGATGCATTAAGCAACTTTGAAGCTCATCATTGATAATGATTTCCTCTTGTTTTGCGTTGACACATTCTTGAATTTCATCAACAAAACAAATGGACTCTTCAAAATCATATGAGGGGTATTTTAAAATTTTATTAACATTGAAACTCATCTTTTCCTCGTTAAATCTTAAAGTAACTGTTTGTCCATGGACATCAATTAAAGCTCTTGCTGTGTTCAAGAATGGCCTCCCTACAATTAAAGGCACTTTTCTATCCTCTTCCATGTCCATCACCACAAAATCTACTGGAAATATAAAATTCCCTACTTTAACCAATAAGTCTTCAATGATTCCCTTTGGCCTTTTCACCGATCTATCTGCCAATTGAAGCGTCATTCGGGTTTCCTTCAAATCACCTAGATTCAATTTCCTGCAAATTGAATAAGGCATTAGATTAATACTCGCACCCAAATCACATAAAGCATTGACAACAAAATTTCCTCCTAGTTCACAAGGCAATGTAAAGCTACCTGGATCTTCCAATTTTTCAGGAATTTTATTGGTTAATATAGCACTACAATTACCGGATAATTGAACTGTTCCTATTCCTTCTAGCTTTTTCTTATTAGTACACAATTCTTTCATAAATTTAGCATATTTAGGCATGTGTAATAAAGCTTCAGCAAATGGTAAGTTTATATGTAGCTTTTTAAACATGTCTAAAAATCTACTTAATTGTTCATTTTGTTTCTCTTTCCTAGCTAGAACCGGAAATGGCAATGAGATTCATCAAGAACAGTGGATACAAGCTTTTCTTTACCTTTACCCTTCTCAATCGTAGGAGGTGCTCTTTGATTATTTTCAGAGTTAGGAACACTTACCTCCATTGTCGATTCCACCTTTTCAGAAGATTTCTTACCAAGTTCAGTCTTTTCTAACTCTTTCCCACTCCTTAAAGTGATTGCTTTGGCTTCCTCCTTTGGGTTTCGGTCTACATTAGATGGAAATGTCCCTTGAGCCCTGTTGGATAAGGAACTAGCAAGTTGCCCCATTTGGTTTTCTAGGTTCCTAATGGATGCCTCTTGGTTTCTCATCCCAATATCTTTTGACTTCCATCTAGCATCTTGACTAGCTAAAATGGAGTGTTGGGAAGCCATAAAATTTGCAATCATTTCCTCAATATTAGATTTCTTTTCTTGTGGAGGGGGAGGTTGAGTTTTTTGAAAACCGGGTGGTTGGTGGTATGCTTGTGAAGGATATTGATTTGGATAATAAGGTGGAGCTTGGTTTTGGTATGGATGTTGATTATTGGAAGCTTGATTGTGGTTGAATTGGGGTCTAGGATTGGGGTTAGAAGAAGAACCTTGATTACCTTCTCTCCATGAAAAATTTGGATGGCTTCTCCATCCCGCATTGTAAGTACTGCTATACGGATTCAAGGCATTGACTTCTTCCATCATATTCTCAGCAGTCTTCATTCCCATATATCCCGAAATTCCTGCATAAGAATCAACTTCATTAGACAACATAGAGACATTTTTAGATTTGAGCTCATTAATTTCTTTTAAATGTCTTTTTTCCATTAATTCCAATTGAGCTTTTAACATTGCAATTTCATCAACATTATGAACTCAGTGTTTCTTTTAAGTTGCTCTTGAGCTTGCTCATTGAGCATCATTGGTGGCCATCTCATCAAGGAGTAGAAATGCGTCTTCGGGAATTTGATTCATGAAGCTTCCATTGGAGGCTGCATCTAGCAAAGATCTTGTTGATGGATGAGCACTTGCATAGAAAATATGCATTAGTTGAAAAATAGGAACTTCATAATGAGGGCAACTTTTCAAGAGTCTCCTAAATCATTCCCAAGCTTCATGGAATGGCTCCTCATAAAACTGCTGAAAATCACTAATTTGTTTCCTAATGAAGGCGGTCTTAGTAGGTGGGAAGAATTTGCACAGAAATTTCTCTTGCATTTGTTGCCAAGAGTGGATGGATTGATTTGGTAACATTTGAAGCCAATCCCTAGCTTTTCCTATAAGGGTGAATGGAAAAAGTTTCAACCTAATTGCATCAGTCGATGCATTAGGAATTTGCACAGTGTCACTCACTTCTAAAAACATATCCAAATGTTGTGCAGGATCCTCTATATCCGAACCCGAAAATTGGTTTCTTTGTACCATAGTGATGGTAGCAGGTTTAATCTCAAAGAGTTGGTGGTGAGGGATTCTAATAGTTCCATGCTCTTCATTCCATCTAGGGATAGCATAATCCCTTATGGTTCTAGGTCGATACCCATTTCTGGGAGCTTGATAGGGTATGTGTTGCTCTTCTATCCTAGGTGGTGGATCATTCATAGGTTGTTCAATTTCTGGGTCCTTCATATTGCCTCTTCTGTTCCTATGGAATGTCCTCTCAATTTCAGGGTCTAATGGCAAGATGGGGTTGTCTCTCACCATAAACCACTAATCAACCAAAAAGAAAATAAGAAAAGAGATGGAAAAGAGAAGAAAACACACAAAAATCAATTTAAAATCAAAGTAAACAAACAAACGCAAATGTGTCCCCAGCAACGGCGCCAAAAACTTGACCGGTGTCTAGCAAGTGTACTAGATCGGCTAGTAATATAGGGAAATAAAATTATGACCCAAAATATCGAACCCAAGGGAAACTTGTGCTTGCATGTGCTATTTCAATTTCAAAATCAATTTTGTGTGTAAAGAGAGAAGAGAAATCCCAAAGTTGTGATGATTTGAAAACTAAGTTAAAATGATTACATAGACTAAAGTAAATAAGAGATCTATTTGAAAACAAGTAAATTGAATGAGTTAAAAATCAATGATAAAAACAACTTTCACTAAAGGACTATCCACCTTAACAAGTATTGCTATGACTTAATTAAAAGGAAACATACAAGTGATCATGGAAAATTCAGTTTATTAAACCCAAATAACTTTGTTCAAGATTATTATTCTAAGTATTAAATTCCCTTATTCAGAACAATTCAAAACTTAGCATAAAGAACTGAATCAAGTTTCCTAGATGTCTATTAAAACCTTTTTTCAAGAGAATTAACTTTCACCTATTCTTGGTTACCCTTTTCTTAATCTTAACTCACTCAAATTAACACATAATTATAGCTTATTCAGATTATAACCATGTATTAATCCAACTAAATCAACCTAAGAGCATGCAAATCATTAATCAACTTAAACCAATTAATTAACCAATTCTTAATCAAGTTAATAATCAATTTAATATTGAGAAAAGATAAGACTATTTTAAGAACCAAGAAATAATCAACTTGTATTAAAATTTAAGAACAAACTCAAGTCATGTCAATACAAGTCAAGGATTCAAGTATCCTTTAGCAAAAGTAAAGAAAACTACTCACAATACATTCTTGAAAACTAAAAACAACGTTTTGGAAAAATTGTAAAAACAACGAATGCAACAACTAAAACAAAGAAAGCTTAAAACTAATTTTAAGGCTTGATGATGATGAATGATGATTCTCCCCTTCTTCTGTGCTTTGGACTACTATTTATAGGCAAAAGAAGACATAGATTCCTTCTTAAACTCTGAAAACCAAAAACGAAATAAGTTCTGCTCAAAATAGGAAGTTCGTAAATCCTTCGCGCAATTGGAGAATCAAATCACGTGGCCACGCCTCACTATGCCTTATTCTTCACGTGGTCATGTTCCATGTAAATCTTCTTCCACACGTGGCCACGCGATTTCTTGTGTAAGAACACACGTGGTCATGTGTTTCAAATGTCTTCTTCAATCTCCCTTTTCACGTGGCCATGTGTATTTACACTTTAAATCTTTCTTTCACTTCACGTGGCCACGGCTTCTCAAACTTGTTCTTCATGTGGCCTCGTATGAAGCTCTTCAAGAATTCACGTGGTCACGTTTCAGGGCTCTGGACTGGACGCCAATTTTTCTTGCATCAATTCTTCATATTTGCACTTTTGGCCCTAAACTTTGCCCTTTTTACACTTTAAGCCCTTTTATATCAAATTAACCCTGAAAATCAACCAAAACACAGAATTAACCTCAAAATCATAAATATTAACAAATTAATTCTAAATCAACCTAAATTAAACCAAAACAACTGAATAAATTAACTAAAAATATATTAAAAAACTATATATATTTCACACTTATCATTATCTTATTTGATATAAAAAGTAATACATAGTTTTTTTACATTACAAGTGCAAGTCTAAGGATCATCCTCTGATGCTTTTGCCTGAGCTTCCTCTTAGCCAATTTGCTCTACTGTCAACTATAAGGTAGGTAACCCAACTATTATATGTACTAGAAATGGTAAAATCATAGTCATTCAATCTTTGAATATTGGCTTTTGCATACAATTAAGCCTAGAGATGATGACAACTTGAGACAAAGACAGTAGATAGGGTACCTCTTTGAAATTATAGTAGTCACCTTACAATGTCTTATCGCTCTCCAAATTACTAAGCCTAGAGGGAGACTTCACAAAATGTGGCTCTGTACAGGCCGTATAATGGTACACATTCGGAATGTCCATCTTTGGTTATATAATCAAGTGTCAACCATGTGTTAGTGTAAGCCCTAGCCCCAATGCATTGTAACGAAACACTTGAAATTAATAAAATGAGGCATTAGTTTTATCTTTTGTATTCCTGTGCATATCAATTGATAAAACTATCCAAGAATGTCGTTTCGGTTTAAGTTATCATGTGTGAGGCACATGGATTGTAAGACCTTGAAACAAATGAGACATCATTCTAAATATCCCTAGTTAGTCATTGTTATGGGAATAACAAATGAATTAAGACTAGTATGCTCTCTCTGATCTTATGAGTTCTGTCTTACGGATCATTAGGACAAGAGTGTCAATCAGAGATCATAGATATATGTTAAAGAACATGGTATCTGGATTCGATCCGCTCACGAGAACACTACATGGTACAAGTCATAAGTATTTCTCATATGCAAGTTTTGTATCGGAGTTCTTAGACCTGAAATCTCTATGAAACTCTTTATGAATTACTGTGTACTTTGACATACACCTAACGTGCTCGTAACAGAGTGACAAGTACGGGTATGATTGGGTATGCACTGATTCATGTTAGAGAGCATGAGAGAAGTGAAGGGATTACCCCTCTCGATAAGAGAGAAAAATATCACCGGCCACTTGATCAGTGAACTGAGAAGTGTATGGCCATAACGAGATGAAATAATGAGTAACCATTATTTATCTGAGAGTTCAGTTTCACTGGAATATCAAGAAATGAATTAATGTATATAAGGATGACTAGTTTCATGCCTTATATTAATTCTGATATTTATGGGTAAGGGACTATGCGAAATTGCATTAGGTCACCAAATGCCATATGCATTTTCATTTAATTTGGAATGCTATAATATCTTGCTAGAGAATATATATAGCCTTTGAATTAATTTATTAATTCATTGCCAACATTAAATGGACCTATAGGATCGCACACAAAGCATTGGGCTTAAAATATTTAAATTAAGTATTGGACATTAATTTGGACTTTTAATTAAAGTCAAATTAATGTATGTAATGGGTTATAATATTGCTATTGGGCTTTGGTCCATGAGAGAGAGAAATTCAGCCCATAAGGTTTAATTTCAATTAATTAATTATCTTGTGTTAATTAAGTTAATTGAATATTAAAGCCTAAAGGAATTTAAATTAAATTAAATCACTTATATATTTAATTAAGTGATTTCATTTATTTAAATGTCTTATGTTTTATTTCAAATTTGAATTTAAATTCAAAGGAGTTTAATTCAAAATATATTACTTATCTTTAGGAAGTGATAGAGTTTGAATTAATTATCTTAAGATAGTTGAATTCAGATTAATGACTTGCCAAAGGATAAGCATATATATTAAAAGAAATAAAACCCTAAACCTAATTTTTTTGTGGCATGAATAGTAACTCGTGAATAGTAACTCGTGAATAGTGACTCTCTCTCTCTTAATTCTTTTGTTCAATTTTTCACAAGGAGAAAGGATTGTTCCTCATTCTCTTGTGTTATTGAGCAGTAATAGCAATATAAAGAAGTACAAAATCAAGTTTTGTAGCTTCAAACTATAACCCTTACACAATACCGAAAAAGAGATCTAGCAATCTCGTTTTTAAGCCGACGGTGTAATTGTGTGTGTGAGAATAGAGGGAGTGGCGCAAAAGGATGTTCCTTGGCATTGGTGATCGAGAACTAAGGTGGATAAAGGCATCTTGGTTGCTGGACATCACAAAATCAAAGAATAAAAGGCATCATCTATTGTAAGTTTCAAAACCCTAAAATTGCATGTTTTCGTTCCTATCTTTGGATATGTATGGTATGTATGATAAAATTTTTGTTTTTCCGCTGTGCTATCATGATTATCATACCATGTCATATTCCATCAGTGGTATCAGAGCCTGGTTATGCTTATTTTAGTGCTTTAGATGCATGAAAAAATTAATTAAAAATCGTTATTTTGAAAACATGCAAATCTGAAATTTTCTGTTTTGAGTTTTTTGCATTGTTTTGGTGTAAAAACGATTTTAATTGATTAGATAGGTATTATAATTAATATGACATGTTAATATACTGTCCTAAGATGTTATTAGGGCTGGTAATGGTTGGATTTAATTATTTATACCTGATGGTACATGTTAATTATGAAACTAGGTGCTAGTTGGCATGTAAATTGCTATTTTAACAACTAGTTTTCAAAATTAAATGTAAAAACGTTTTTGGGATGTTTGTAAGTGATTTTTAAAGATTAAATATCAGGTCTGGACATGTTTTAAATTTGGTTTTAATTCTGGTCCATGACAATTTAATTGATTAATTTTAAAATCACTTAAAACTATGTCTAGTTTGTGTTTGTTACATGTTTAATCAACATTGTTTGTTATGTTTTGATTAAAATGGTAAAAACGCATTTAGATTAAAATGGTACAGAATATTAAATCAATGTTTATGGAATTATTTAGATTATTAAATGACTCATAAAATTGATTTAAATGTTTGTGCATTTTATGGAATTACATAAGCATTAAACAAGTAGTTTTTGTTGTTTGTTTGTTTTTGCATGAATGAGGTGTACTATATATGTGTTCTTCATGATTTTATTTTTAATTCATGTTAGCACATATTATATGCATTTTTAATGTTTATGGGCTGTATGACATAAAATTAAAAATGGCTAAATTGGAAATTATGCTAGAGTTGATTTATAGCACAAATCTAACTAGTTTGTGTTTTGGGCTTTTAAGAGAACTTATTCAATAAGAGGATTTAGTCCATTGGGCTTCGGCCCAGGCCCATCATGGGGTCATCTCTTAAAGCTTCAAGTACACAATTTCCATTAATGGGCTTGGCTAAATCTAATTAAAATTGGACTTTGTTTGATCCATGAATGCTATGTATATTTATTTGCTTGTTTGGTGTGATGAATGGATATGCATGGTGCATTCATGGGCCCTGGGTTTTTGTAATTAAATATGGCCTGCGAGCCATTATATTTTATTGTAAAAGTTTCATTTATTTCTTAGAATAGAATATACTTGAAGACTTTGTAAATCAAGACGAAGCCCACCGGAGTGGAGAAGCCCAACTCGAAGATTCTTATGTAATAGTATAGAATCTTAGTTGTAGGTTATTGGGCCCATGTTTGTCACGCTTTACTTTATGCAATTATATATATATGCATGCTATGTATGGATGACAAAGCGTATGCCATGTAAGCCGTAATAAAATAAATCCCTAAAATAGTAAGTCATAAAGTTGCCTTCCTAATTCGAAACATGTCAAGGCATCGATCATCGGTCACGTAGACTAGGAGTCCTAGATGCGCCCGATTATCTTTGTGAGGCATGGGTTGTGAATGTAGGTTGGACTTATCATGGAAAGGGATGCCCGGACCTAGGCAACTAATAAATGGGTTGTGCTATAACATCCTAAGATGTTAGCCCATTTGATCCAAGAGTCATGTACGAGACATGATTGGAGTTTTCCTACCTAAGTAACTTAACTTGTTAGGTGTACAAGCTCAGCTTGACTAATAAGTTGTTGAGAAAAGTGGATCTTGGCCCACATTAAATCACTAAAGCGAATTATTTAAAGGGATATTAATTCGGTTTATGGGATCATTAATAAGACCTCATTTAATCTTGCTAAATTTTATTGTAGATTGAAAATGGCATCTTCAAACAACAATTTCTCATTGCGATCGGTCCTTGAAAAGGACAAATTGAATGGCACCAATTTCATAGACTGGTCTCGAAACTTAAGAATAGTTCTTAAGCAAGAGAAGAAGTCGTATGTTTTGGATGCACCCTTGCCTGATGAACCAGGAAGGAACGCCTCTGCGGTTCAAAAGGAAACTTTTGAGACCAAGAAGAGCGACTCCAATGATGTGACCTGTCTGATGCTGGCCACTATGGTGCCTGAATTGCAAAAGCAATTTATGGACCAAGAGGCTTATGCGATCATGGTGCACCTCAAGGAGATGTTCCAAGAGCAAGCTCGTCACGAGAGGTTCGTGACAACAAAGGCATTAATTTCTTGCAAGATGGCTGAGGGTACACCTGTTAGTACCCATGTACTCAAGATGAAAGGGTATCTTGATACTCTTAAGAAGCTTGAGGTACTAGTGCCAAAGGAATTGGCCACTGACTTGATCTTATGATCATTGCCTGCTGCTTATGATCCATTTGTGATGAATTATAACATGCATGCAATGAACAAGTCAGTCACTGAGCTTCATGGGATGCTTAAGAATGCTGAAGAAAACATTCAAAAGACCAATCCCGTACTAATGGTTCAAAAGGGAATTAAGAAGGGACAAGCTAAGGGAAAGGGAAAGGGAAAGGCAAAACCCAAGTCAAGTGGGAGTGCACCTCAGGCCCAATCCAAGCCCAAGGCGCCAAAACTCAAAGAGAGTGAGAGCACTTGCTTTCATTGCAACAAGATAGGGCATTGGAGGAAGAATTGCGCTCTCTTTAAGGAAGAACAAAAGAAGAATGGAGCCAAGGCGTCCAATTCTGGTATTTTTGTTGTTGAAGTTAACCTTTCTATTTCTACCACTTGGGTATTGGATACCGGTTGTGGTTCTCACATTTGTTCAAATGTGCAGGGGTTAAGAAATAGGCGGTTACTTGGGAAGAATGAAGTGGACCTCCGTGTGGGGAATGGAGCACGAGTTGCTGCCATGGAGATAGGCGACTATCACCTCACTTTACCTTCCGAACTTTGTATTGTTTTGAATAATTGTTATTATGTGCCTGCTATGAGCAGAAACATTATTTCAGTTTCATGTTTGGATAATGATGAATTTGATTTTGTTATTAAAAATGGCAATGCTCATATTCGTCGCCAAGGCATTTCTTATGGCAATGCCATGTTGCAAAATGGCCTTTATATCCTTGATTTACAAAACAAAGAGTCCATATACAACATTAATATAAAGAGGGTTAAATCAAACGAATTGAACCCTACTTACTTCTGGCATTGTTGCTTAGGACATGCAAACGAAAAACGCATTTCAAGACTCCACAAAACTGGAGTGCTTGGGTCATTCGACTTAGAGTCTTATGATACATGCGAGCCATGTTTGCATGGAAAAATGACAAAGAGTCCTTTTAATAAAAATGGCGAGAGGACTAATGGCTTATTGGAACTAATACATTCCGATGTATGTGGACCTTTAAGTACACATGCTAGAGGTGGTTTTAGCTACTTCGTGACATTCACAGATGACTTCAGTAGATATGGCTATGTCTATCTGATGAAGTACAAGTCTGAAACTTTTGAGAAATTCAAAGAGTTTAAGAATGAAGTAGAAAACCAACTTGGCAAAAGTATAAAAGCCATTCGATCAGATCGAGGTGGCGAATACTTAAGCCAAGAGTTTGACAGTCATCTAAAGGAGTGTGGTATTATTTCACAGCTCACTCCTCCTGGAACACCTCAATGGAATGGTGTGTCCGAAAGGAGAAATCGAACTCTGTTGGACATGGTTCGATCTATGATGAGTCAAGCTAATCTTCCTATCTCTTTTTGGGGTTATGCATTAGAAACTGCTGCGTTTCTATTGAACCGTACTCCAACTAAAGCAGTTGAGAAGACACCATACGAGGTATGGACTGGGAAAGAACCTAATATGTCTTTTCTCAAGATTTGGGGCTGTGAAGCACATGTTAAGAAATTAACATCTGACAAACTAGAGTCCAAATCGACTGTCTGCTTGTTTGTGGGCTATCCCAAAGAAACAAAGGGATACTACTTTTACTCACAAGCCGAGAACAAAGTATTTGTTGCTCGCAAGGCTGTTTTCTTGGAAAAAGAGTTCCTTCTCAAGAAAGACAGTGGGAGTAAAGTAAAACTTGGAGAAATTCAAGCACCACAAACTCCTATAGAGGATGGTTTGGAAATGGGATCAAGTTCACAACCAGTTGTGGAACAAGAACCCATTACACAAGAACCTAGAAGGTCCGGTAGGGTACATCAGGAGATTGAGAGATATGGATTTCTAATCACTGACAGTGACACTATTGAGTTAGTAGATTGTGAGGATCCTACTACCTACCGAGAAGCTATTGAAAGCCCAGACTCGGATAATTGGCTTGAAGCCATGAAATCCGAGATGCAATCAATGTACGATAACCAGGTTTGGACCTTGGTTGATCCACCAGAAGGTGCTAAGATAATTGAATGCAAGTGGTTATTCAAACTAAAAGCTGATAAGACCTACAAAGGTAGACTAGTAGCAAAAGGTTTTCGACAAACTCATGGTATAGACTATGACGAGACCTTTTCGCCTGTAGTCATGCTCAAGTCCATTAGGATCTTGCTTGCCATAGCTGCATATCATGATTATGAGATATGGCAAATGGATGTCAAAACTGCTTTCCTTAACGGAAATTTACTTGAGGATGTGTATATGACACAGCCTGAAGGTTTTGTCAATCCCAAGCATCCTAAGAAGGTATGCAAGCTTCAAAAATCCATTTATGGATTAAAGCAAGCATCCCGAAGTTGGAATCTTCGCTTTGATGAGGCAGTCAAAGAATTTGACTTCATCAAGAACGAAGATGAGCCTTGTGTGTACAAGAAGGTTAGTGGGAGCATAATAGTGTTTCTGGTCCTATATGTGGACGACATCCTTCTCATTGGGAATGATATTCCAACATTGCAAAAGGTTAAGCAATGGTTGGGAAAATGTTTCTCAATGAAAGACTTAGGTGAAGCCGAGACAATACTTGGTATTCGAATCTATAGAGATAGATCGAATCGGCTTTTGGGACTAAGTCAAGAAAAGTACATAGACAAAGTACTAAAGCGTTTTACTGTGGGAGACTCAAAGAAAGGATACATACCTTTGGCTTTGGGAGTTCCTTTGACTAAAGAACAGTGTCCTAAAACCAAAGAGGAAAGGGACAACATGAGTAGAATCCCATATGCATCTGCTATTGGATCTATCATGTACGCTATGTTATGTACTAGGTTGGATATTGCTCATGCACTGAGTATAACCAGTAGGTTTCAGCAAGACCCTGGTGAGAAGCACTGGTCTGCTGTAAAAGGGATCCTGAAGTACCTGCGAAGGACTAAGGATCGCTTCTTGGTGTATGGTGGTCAAGAAGAGCTCGTCATACAAGGTTATGCCGATGCTGCTTTTCAGACCAGCACTCAGGATTCTAGATCGCAATCTGGGTTTGTTTTTGTTTTGAACGGTGGTGCTGTCAGCTGGAGAAGCTCGAAGCAAGAAACCGTTGCCGACTCAACTACAGAATCTGAGTATATTGCAGCAAGTGAGGCTGCAAAAGAGGCTGTTTGGATTAAAAATTTCATTAATGGATTAGGAGTGGTCCCAAGCGTCCTAGATCCATTAGAAATTTTCTGTGACAATAACGGGGCCATTGCACAGGCCAAGGAACCCCGGTCACACCAGAAATCCAAACACATACTCAGAAGGTACCACTTGATCAGAGAAATCATTGATCGTGGGGACGTCGAGGTTAGCAAGATATCAAGTGAAGACAATGTAGCAGATCCTTTGACGAAACAGTTACGTCCAAATCTGCACGAAGCTCATTTGAGAGCGTTCGGTCTTAGGGCTATGCCCAATTGGGACTAGTGCTAGTGGGAGATTGTTAGTGTAAGCCCTAGCCCCAATGCATTGTAACGAAACACTTGAAATTAATAAAATGAGGCATTAGTTTTATCTTTTGTATTCATGTGCATATCAATTGATAAAACTATCCAAGAATGTCGTTTCGGTTTAAGTTATCATGTGTGAGGCACATGGATTGTAAGACCTTGAAACAAATGAGACATCATTCTAAATATCCCTAGTTAGTCATTGTTATGGGAATAACAAATGAATTAAGACTAGTATGCTCTCTCTGATCTTATGAGTTCTGTCTTACGGATCATTAGGACAAGAGTGTCAATCAGAGATCATAGATACATGTTAAAGAACATGGTATCTGGATTCGATCCGCTCATGAGAACACTACATGGTACAAGTCATAAGTGTTTCTCATATGCAAGTTTTGTATCGGAGTTCTTAAACCTGAAATCTCTATGAAACTCTTTATGAATTACTGTGTACTTTGACATACACCTAACGTGCTCGTAACAGAGTGATAAGTACGGGTATGATTGGGTATGCACTGATTCATGTTAGAGAGCATGAGAGAAGTGAAGGGATTACCCCTCTCGATAAGAGAGAAAAATATCACCGGCCACTTGATCAGTGAACTGAGAAGTGTATGGCCATACCGAGATGAAATAATGAGTAATCATTATTTATCTGAGAGTTCAGTGTCACTGAAATATCAAGAAATGAATTAATGTATATAAGGATGACTAGTTTCATGCCTTATATTAATTCTGATATTTATGGGTAAGGGACTATGCGAAATTCCATTAGGTCACCACATGCCATATGCATTTTCATTTAATTTGGAATGCTATAATATCTTGCTAGAGAATATATATAGCCTTTGAATTAATTTATTAATTCATTGCCAACATTAAATGGACCTATAGGATCGCACACAAAGCATTGGGCTTAAAATATTTAAATTAAGTATTGGACATTAATTTGGGCTTTTAATTAAAGTCAAATTAATGTATGTAATGGGTTATAATATTGCTATTGGGCTTTGGTCCATGAGAGAGAGAAATTCAGCCCATAAGGTTTAATTTCAATTAATTAATTATCTTGTGTTAATTAAGTTAATTGAATATTAAAGCCTAAAGGAATTTAAATTAAATTAAATCACTTATATATTTAATTAAGTGATTTCATTTATTTAAATGTCTTATGTTTTATTTCAAATTTGAATTTAAATTCAAAGGAGTTTAATTCAAAATATATTACTTATCTTTAGGAAGTGATAGAGTTTGAATTAATTATCTTAGGATAGTTGAATTCAGATTAATGACTTGCCAAAGGATAAGCATATATATTAAAAGAAATAAAACCCTAAACCTAATTTTTTTGTGGCATGAATAGTAACTCGTGAATAGTAACTCGTGAATAGTGACTCTCTCTCTCTTAATTCTTTTGTTCAATTTTTCACAAGGAAAAAGGATTGTTCCTCATTCTCTTGTGTTATTGAGCAGTAATAGCAATATAAAGAAGTACAAAATCAAGTTTTGTAGCTTCAAACTATAACCCTTACACAATACCGAAAAAGAGATCTAGCAATCTCGTTTTTAAGCCGACGGTGTAATTGTGTGTGTGAGAATAGAGGGAGTGGCGCAAAAGGCTGTTCCTTGGCATTGGTGATCGAGAACTAAGGTGGATAAAGGCATCTTGGTTGCTGGACATCACAAAATCAAAGAATAAAAGGCATCATCTATTGTAAGTTTCAAAATCCTAAAATTGCATGTTTTCGTTCCTATCTTTGGATATGTATGGTATGTATGATAAAATTTTTGTTTTTCCGCTGTGCTATCATGATTATCATACCATGTCATATTCCATCACCATGCACACATGAAATTTATGTCATTGTTATCCACTGTTGCTAGCCATGTAAATCCTTCCTATGGTGAATCAAAGTCATAAAGTCATCTTCTAAGAAGATGATGCCTCAAGGAGTATGTACCGATTACCCTGGGAGGAGGTTCCTCTAACAACTTTATTTTTTCCTATACACATTTCTAAAAATGAAAAGAAATGATAAAAATGAAATAAATAAATTAACAAAATGAAAAAAATGGATGAAATAAAAGCCACTGGGGTGACTTGGTTTTATCTCAAGTAAAAATAAGTCATAGGGTTGTGTGAAAATCCAAAAGGTCACACTTAGTGTGAAAACCCACAAAGGGCTTGATACCTTTTAAAACAATGATTGGTACGTGAAGTAATAAAGAGCTTCCAAAGAAAGTCATAGTGGGGTCAGTACAAACAATATGCAAGTTAGGATGGTTACTGCCAAAAATATGGGAAGGGGAATCAGACCACTATATATACCTTTGACAATGTTGAGTAATCGGTATTCACAGGTTGGTTCCCATGGATTCACTATTAAATATAGAGTAAGATAGAGTAATGCCAACATGGAAAGTGGATATGCTAGAAAAGTCATTCAGTGCATCAAGCAGTGGCCCTAAAAGGATCTATCTATGTTGATACATTAATCTGATGGTTATAAAGGTGATGGATATTGAAGTAAATGATAGAAAGCCTTGGTATTTCAACATTTAGAATTACCTCAATAAGTTTATATTTCTAGAAGAAGCTATATAAAAAAGATGAAAAGATGCTATGCAAGCTATTTGTTCAATTCACAAGTGTAAGAGGGGTACTTTACAAAAGATTATTGGATGGATTACAGTTAAGGTGTCTAGATGAGAAATAAGCCCAGAGAGTCAAGAGAGAGGTGTATGTTGAAGTTTGGGGTGCTTACATGAATGGGCTAGCTTTGGCCAAAAAGATAATACACCTGCAGTTTTTCTAGCTCACTATTGATATAGACTATTCCAAGTATGTGAAAGAATGTCAGCTATGCCAACAATATGCTAACTTGAATCATGTGCTAGTATTATACTTATGTAATCTTACTTCACCTTGGCCATTTACTTCCTAAGGCATTGGTCTCATTGGAATGATTCACCCGTCGGCATCAAATGGACAAAGGTTCACTATAATGTCTATTAATTACTTCTCAAAATGGATATAAGCAAAGTCATTCAAAAACTTGGGTGCAATAGAAATGGCTAAGTTCATTGAGAAAAACTTGATATGTAGATATGGGTTTTCACATCATATCATTTCTGACATTTTCGAGGAGAAACTGAACGGATGTTCAAAAGGTATGAAGTACAGCATCATAAATCCTTACCTTATCATCCTCAGGCAAATAGAGTGATCAAGGTAGCTAACAAAAATGTTAATAGAATTTTGTCTCAAATGGTTAAAACTTATAATGACTGGGCTGAGAAGTTACCTTTCGCATTACGGGATACAAAACCACAGCTAGGATTTCAATAAAAGCCACTTCTTTTTCACTTATTTATAAAATAAAAGTTGTATTGCTAGTGAAAATTGAGCAACAATCATTAAGAGTGGTTTTAGAGGCTGAGTTACCGAAAATAAAATTCCGAGGTAGAGGTTGCTTCAGGTTAACTTGTTTGATGAATATAGGATGCGGGCCTATTATCATAATCAAATTTATTAGAAGAGGTTGGCTCAATCTTTTGGAAAAAAAGTCAAGAAGTCCAAAGAAAATGCGATCCTGAGGGATAGTTATGGGAATGAATCAAAGAACTAGTCAACATTGATAGGCTAAAGAGGTTCCATGGCTAGACTTGAAAGAAATAAATATAAAAAGGAGAAAAAAGACAATATAGCCCTACATGTCAAAAATTGAAAAATGCCAGCCTTGCTAAAATTAGGTGCCTCGCCAAGGTAAAAACTAAAAAAAGGGCATCTTAGACATAAATTAAAGGGAGAGTGAAAATGTTCAATCAAGAAAACCTGAGAAGGCTAATTGATAATAAGGGAAGATGCTTTCAAGGTTTAGTCATAAGGTTGAATATGGTCTTGTACTTTTTGAACTTGATGTTAAATAATGATCTTGTGTAGCAAAAGTATGTTGAAATATTCTCATATGTAATGTAAACTCATGCATTAATATAAATAGGAGTAGTTTATTTTACATACTGCAAGTTATCTTATTTGATATAAAAAGTAATACATAGTTTTTTTACATTACAAGTGCAAGTCTAAGGATCATCCTCTGATGCTTTTGCCTGAGCTTCCTTTTAGCCAATTTGCTCTACTATCAACTATAGGGTTGGTAACCCAACTATTATATGTACTAGAAGTGGTAAAATCATAGTCATTCAATCTTTGAATATTGGCTTTTGCATACAATTAAGCCTAGAGATGATGACAACCTGAGACAAAGGCAATAAATAGGGTACCTCTTTGAAATTATAGTAGTCACCTTACAATGTCTTATCGCTCTCCAAATTACTAAGCCTAGAGGGAGACTTCACAAAATGTGGCTCTGTACAGGCCGTATAATGGTACACATCCGGAATGTCCATCTTTGGTTATATAATTAGGTGTCAACCATGCACACATGAAATTAATGTCATTGTTATCCACTGTTGCTAGCCATGTAAAGCCTTCCTATGGTGAATCAAAGTCATAAAGTCATCTTCTAAGAAGATGATGCCTCAAGGAGTATGTACCGATTACCCTAAGAGGAGGTTCCTCTAGCAACTTTATTTTTTCCTATACGCATTTCTAAAAATGAAAAGAAATGATAAAAATGAAATAAATAAATTAACGAAATGAAAAAAATGGATGAAATAAAAGCCACTGGGGTGACTTGGTTTTATCTCAAGTAAAAATAAGTCATAGGGTTGTGTGAAAATCCAAAAGGTCACACTTAGTGTGAAAACCCACAAAGGGCTCGATACCTTTTAAAACAATGATTGTTACTTGAAGTAATAAAGGGCTTCCAAAGAAAGTCACAGTGGGGTCAGTACAAACAATATGCAAGTTAGGATGGTTACTGCCAAAAATATTGGAAGGGGAATCAGACCACTATATATACCTTTGACAATGTTGAGTAATCGGTAGTCACAGGTTGGTTCCCATGGATTCACTATTAAATATAGAGTAAGATAGAGTAATGCCAACATGGAAAGTGGATATGCTAGAAAAGTCATTCAGTGCATCAAGCAGTGGCCCTAAAAGGATCTATCTATGTTGATACATTAATCTGATGGTTATAAAGGGAAGGATTCCCAAGACTTGACTTACATCTCTCTGGCAATCCGATACTTAACTCGGGACATAGGGTAAGGTTCCGGGGGTGAAATTCACATCGATATTTCTAGCAAATTCTTGAGCAAAAGCAAATAACTCCTAATGAATAAACTTAAAGATATGAAATCTAGGATCTCAATATCGAGTAGCTGCTAATTAAAAATTGATGTCAAGTCAAACCCTTTTTAAGATTTTTAAGCCAAAATATAGAGTTAAGATAGGGTTTTCCTAGATCCTAGGCATCAAGCATCCTATGCATTTTGGCAAAAAGGTAGTGGCCATATAGATTGATAAAATTTATAAAAAAGAAGGAAAGAATGTACATGGTAAATAATGGGAACTTTCTTTAACAAGTAAGATGTGTAGAGTGATAATTAGTCTAATAATGATGTAAACCATATAGTAAAATGTATAAATATGTGAAAAAATAATGATCAAAATAATAAATAGAGCATATGTATAAAAATAGTAATAGTATAATAGCAATATAGTATAAAAGCATTGAAAAATAATAGTGTAATAAATAATAAGTGAGATAAGGAAAAATAATAAAAAAGAGAAAAAAGAAGGAAAATAATAATAATAATAATAATAATAATAATAATAATAATAATAATAATAATAATAATAATAATAAATAATATATATAAAATAACATAATAAGTAGAACTAATAAAATAAAATAAGGAATAGAAAAACTAGTCAATAATAATTGATAAGAGATAAGAAAAAAGAGAAAGCGTACTTGGGAAAAGAAGACCACTTGAAGAAGTCGAGCATGCAAATGAGAATATTTGAAGGGTATTTATAGGCTAAGGGTAAGTCACTCCTTTGACTCAATTGAGTCACACTCTTGGGCATTGAGTAACCTCTAAACCACTTAGATGGAGCATTTTATATGGGACATGCATTCTTTTAGCTTACCATGCAAATTTCTTAAGTTTTATAGGAAAATTCCACAAAAATTGCGTGGGGAATCAAGGGCATCATGTGATTCAAAGAGTAAAAAAATAATATTATATATGTGTGGCAGTTCTTAAGATAATAAAATGTAAATAATAAAAATGGTAATGGAAAAACAATAATAATAATTAGGTATATAGATAAGAATAAAGTAACCTTGTGTACAATACTATAAAAATAATCAAATTGGGTTTAAATTTGTTTAATTAATTATTATAATTAGTGTTTAATTGACATTTAATGGGGATTTAATAGGATTAAATGCCACTCACGATTGTCAATTATCTTTTTGACCATTTTAGTTGAGTCACCCCTAAAGCCATAACTTGCCTATTTTACGTGATACTGTGCCATTTTGCTTGTGAGTCATGCCTCATAAACATGACTCGCTGAGTGAGTCACGCCTTTGAGCCGTGACTCATCAAAAATTGTTTAAAGCAGATTATCTTATTTTTATTATTTTTCTTCTTTCTTTTCTTTCTCCCTTAGAATGCAACTCTTGGTCTTCCAGAAGCCTTTTTTTGTCATTTCTCCTTAGTGTAAACTCCATTTTGTGCACTATCTTCGCTATTAAGATCATAATTGAATTGAACAAGTGTGGTTACCAATTTTGTCAATTTTTGCCTTCTGAGACTTGATTTGCCATTAAAGGCATAAGGTTAGCATTTTTCCAATTTAGTGCTTATTTATCTTTCTCTTTAGCTTGTAATGCATGCTTTTGGTTGTTCACTTTAATTATTAGCTCAACTTAAATATATCTTTATATGGCAATTTTTAAAAACATTTCATCTTTGGTTTAATTTCTTTACTTAACTTTTTTCTTATATTTGTTTGTTTTACTTCTTTAATTTTGTTAGCAGTTACTAGCCTAATATTTAGCTAATTAGATTGAAAAACAGAGGATAAAAATAGTAGTAATAAAAAAAAGGAAATAGCAGACAAAAGATGTGGAAAAGAGATGATAGAGGCAATAAGCAATTTAAAAAAAAGAGCAAAGAAAGAAAAAAGGAAAAAAAAAACAAAAGTAAAATTGGTTAAATACCAATTGAATGAAAAATGTTTGTGACAATAGGGATGATTGCCATTCATGTGCATTTATGGCCTTTGAATTAAAATGAATAGCAATACAGTAGCTATATTGTATTCCTATTTAGATATAGGCATGTAGTTAACTTTCTTTTGAGAAAATGTGTTAAGGTATAAAAAATAAAAATAATAGTAATAAATAATAAGTAGTTATATTTAACTTAAATCAATACAAAAGCTATTAATGCATGTAAAGTTCCATAAGGAGAGATAGAAATAATTTTGTTAAGTAATAATTATGCAAATTAAAAGATTTAACTTATAGTTTGCTAGCATTCATTTGATTCGTTAAGAAGAAAATAGAAGCACGACAGTGTCCTTAACTTAAAATGTGCAATTCTAATGCAAGCATTCAAGCAAGCAAATAAATAAGTTACGCCAACATGTTTAAAATATTAATTAGCCTGGCTGATTATATATGAAACTGTTTGTGGATCATTGTGGGCATTGTTTGCACCATTTTTTATGTAGGAGGGCCTCTAACGCTTTGTTGTTATGTTGCTCGATTTTCATCAAATATATTGTTAATTTTTATGCTTATGCTATATTTTAAAAGTTAATTAAGGTTTAGTGTAAATTTAAAAATCGAAAATTTGAATCTTGAAATTGAATATGCATATGCATTTCCCCATGCAAATTGTTTAGTAAACAATTAATCAGTGTGCTACTGAAATTTGATAAAATCAAAGTTATTCTCATATGTTGGCATTTTTTATGAATATTTTTTAATACGCAATTTTAATAATCTTGCCAAGGCTTATGTTTTCTAAGTTTATTGATTTACTAGAATATGCATTATTTTCATGCTTTTCCTAGAAATTTCAATATTCATGCTAGCAATTTATGTTAATACATAAAGTCTTTAGTTTTAGTGAATTATTGTAGTTATTCACACCACGATCTAGCATCTCAATCGTGATTAGCTTCCAATCTAAAGATTGTGATTGAATTTTTATTTGACATGATTGGTTTGTTGAAAAGGTTAATTGATTTTGTATTTATGCAAATGCCTCATCGCAAAAAGTCGTGTACGTAGCCTGATGCTCAGGCACCCAATTGGATGACACAAGAGTAAGCCACCGGGCACCAAGCTTTGTGTCATATGCATATCCAGGCTAGCAAGTTTATGAGCCAATATTTTCTTGAGATTATGGGGATCTAATCGGGAGCACTGAAGTTACTTACACGAGTCAATTGGCTAGATTTCTACACTTATGCTTTTTCTACATATGCCAAGGTAGTTTGACATTTTTTGGCTACTTTTCACTACCAGAGATACTAATGCCCTGATACCAAGGAAAGGGTCAACACTTTTCTGGTTTTGACATTCCATTTAGTTTATCACAAGCATAGGTGGTTGATATTTTCCAATTACTTATAGATCAAGATGTCACTATCACTGGATGGACTCCTAAACCAAACCAGTGGGAAACCACTATTAGGCCAGGCATTCCTTATGACATTTTGATGGCGAAGGCCACTATGCTGACTTCATAAGTTTTGAGATACCTATAGCTGGTCTTATCATGTTTTTACGTAGGATGATTAAGCAGTCCGAGGTCCCTTAATGTTGTGGACATTTATAGCTTATAGGCTATGACAACTGGATAGTGCCTTAACATTATCATGATATTCTACTCAACATCAACACAGTAGGCCAATCACCAACTATATTTGTGGTCATAATCAGGATAGTTACTCGACTAATACTAGCATTTGGGGTTCTTCAGTTAAAGATGGGACTGCAGGCTGAGGATAGCGTGGTCGTGAGTTTTGAAGTGGTGCTATATATATGTACGATTAGGCATATGCCTATCGGATACAAACTACTCTTAGTAAAGGATGTAGATGGGGATCTGATAATTAACAAATAGTAGCCTATAATATTGTCAGATGAAAAGTAGTTAGACGATAGTGCACCTCGTGGTCATTCTTCCCTCCACTAGGCATACTTGATAGAGACTCAGACTTCTAATATGATATCCAATCCGAGCAACTCTACAAGGCATAAAGGGATGTAACCTACACTTCCCCAAGGTTCTAGCAGATTACAGATACCGATGCCGATATAAGGTCGATAGATTCCATCCATATGGAAACCTTGGAGCATCTACTTCCCGAGGGACAGTGCAACCTGCTTCAATTTCTTATACTCCTACTGCTTTAGATATAAAGGGTATATTAGCTCTCTTGGAGACCATTGTCGAGGTTTTGGGATGAGATATGCACAGAGTCCAGGAGATGATTATTGTATCTAGCCACCTCATTGATTGAAATTATCAAATTTTGGGCATATTAGTGGCCATTATAGTGCAGATGGCATAGAGGTTCTAGATAAAGATCACTTAGCAGGGCTCGTGGGTCGAATCTTTAGTCCCTTTGCTCAGGCAATAGGCTTTGAGTTCGAGTTGCCTTAGCTGCCACCACCACCTACTGACCCTTTCCAGAAAGGTCTTTTCCAGCCTCTTCAGCTGACACCTAGTCCCTCGGCCAGACCATTGAGTTCCTCAGGATCGAGACACTGGAGATGATTTTCAAGGAGATGTATCCAAATTTTTATATTGATTGTCTAAACTATTGTTTATTTCAAGTTATATTTACATTTATGGATTTAACATTTTATCTGGTTTAAGTAATGTATAGATAAAATTTTTCCTTATAATGTTTATGCATGTATGTATGTGTTTGTTTCTTTACAATTATTAACGCAATGTTCAATGCAATAAGCAAATAAAAAAGGAAAAACATAACCGCTTATATGATCTACATAGTAAATTCAATAATATAACTAAATTTATAAATCAAAATGCCAAAAAAAATTAAAATTTATGATAACGTGGTTTGAGCAACACATAGTGATCTACTTCATCATTTATCACCTAAACAATGAAGATCTTAACACAAAGCCAATGTAATGCCCACTCTAATTACTTTTTATTTACATATAGTTTCATTTAATTACTTGCACAAATACACATATATACATATACATTTTACGTACTTAATAATATTTACAAGTGGTTCATTATATGCATTCTACATTCTTTACATTTAACATATTACAAAGATCACTAAACTACCAAAATTGATCTTCACTCGACCATCTCCTAATGGCCCATGGATGTTGACTTGAAAATTTGCTCCTCAGATCTACACCTATACAGGAAAAATAACCATGCTGAGCGATAACTTGGTAGAGAGTAAAGTAATGCAATAGACTTTTTATCAAAGTTGCAAACATAAATAATATAATATACAAATAATAATACATTATAGTATTAAATAAATAGCATACTTTGTCATATCACTGCTCACATGCATTCATTATGATAGTTCTATAAATTAAACAACACTTCAAATAATTCTTTCATTTCACTGCAACATTCAATGAGAAATACTAACACTACCATAAGGCACTAAAACATTTACACTATTGATCATTCACTAATATTTGTGCAAAAGTTTAAATCACTTTTATTTCTTGAATTTCCACCGATGGTGGATAATAGGTACAAAAACTCGATACTAGCAAGTAGTATCAAACATGAGACATATTAGTCTCAAATCACAAGGTACCAATAGGTATTAGAACACTGAACATCTTTTAGTGTCAACACTAGCAGCTGCAATTACTATCCCTTTACAGGCATGCCTATCTATCCATGACTATGTGAAATTCAAGCTTACAATAAGTCAATATTCACTCAATAATATCACTCTTGATACATTTAGTATCATAAAGTTAATAAGCATAAAGAGCACGTATAAGCTCATTAAACAATTTTTTCTCTATTATACTTAATATTTACTTCAACATAGTAATCATTGGTCAAATAATATGTAATACTATGTATATCAGTTATCATTTTCATTCACATCCATTAATTGTACATATTCCTATACTTATATACCTATGACTTTATTTTAAGAATTTCATTATTCTCTACACACATTTCATATCACATTTTACTCTTATTTTTTGTTTAAAATACTATAAACATGTTCGGGAAGGTTCGAGTAAGTTTTTTATGGTAATTCAAGGTTTAAAAATCAGGTATGAGGGAACTAGGGGAGGGTAACAATTGAAACTATTTTATTGTAGCCATGACATATGGTCCCATTATACTTCATAAATGGGTTCACGGTGGTAAGGGATTGGTTGTGACCATAAGGTCCCATTATACTTCAAAAATCTTAAGGATAGATTTTCTAGGTTCAACTTGTATGCCATTTTAGAATCAAATGACATTTTTATGAAAAGTGGTCTTCTACATGTTTATAGTTTCTAAAAAATTAAAACTCACTGAATTATGGCATCTATATCTCAAGATATTCTAAAAATATTACAAACTACTCAATCAATTTCAATTCAAATTTCAAGGGCTTTAAAGATAGAATCAAGTTTTGTTCCTTCTACAAAGTTATAGATCTATGTCTTATCTTTTATATACAACTAGAATCACCTCAATTACATATTTACAGAGAGAGTGATGCTCTTTACACTAAAATTAGTCTAAGTGAACCTTAGGCAGAATTTTTACTAGGTCACTTTTTCATGCATAATTGTGATTCTCATGCAATAACAATATCATTAACAATTTTAGCCATCGATAACATAACAATTATAAAAGAAAACATCATTTTGGATCAATTAAACATAAAACAAAGGAAATTAAAACTCCCAAACCTCTTAGGCAAGTTCCAACCATTCCTTTAGGCTCCTTCTCCTTCCTTGCCTTTAATATTGCTAGATTCTCCAAATAAAACATGTTGTAAATGCACATTAATATCTAAATCTCATCTATGATTCCAGCTTCTAATGTTTACAACAAATAAAGAACCAAACTTTAGCCAAAAATCCTATAAAAACTTACCTTAAATTAGCTAGGATGCATAAACTCCTTAAGCTAAAGTATAAGCAAGAGAATGACATAGGGAAGAAGAAAAAAATGACTGGGATTCTTTGGCCAAAAGAGGCTAGCTAACTCACACACAAAAAAGGGTAGATTTCTTCCCTTTTCTCACACTCTAAATTCTTTTAAAATTACTAAATGTCCCTCTCTCATTGGCCTTATGTTTTTTCTCTTTAAAATTACACTTCACTCCCTCTTATTAGTCTTAATTACTAATTATATACCTTATTAACTTCTTTTACTACATTCCCCCTACTTCTTTAGTCATAAAGTACATTTGCTACCAAATTACCAATTTACAAAATTACCCTTCACTTATGCATTAATACCGATTACGTCCTAATTTCATTATTAACAATTCTTTTACACTGAAAAATTTTCAACATGTCTCTCCACTACATACTAATCCTATTAGGGTATTCTTTAGGCCTTACATTTCTTTTCCTCTTAAATGAATTTCATCCTCGAAATTCCTTCCGTTACTAAGTATACCAATACATTATCTTTAAATAATAACTTCACATAACAATAACACTAAATGGAACATACCAGGTAAGTTCTCAACATTTGGATTTTTCTTTTCTCCTTCTATCATAACATATACTCGACCCGAAGCATCAGAAGCAATGGATTTTTCCACAATCTTAGATGGCATTTTGTTAGCTCCATTTTTCCTCTTCTACCTCTCCTAGTCCTAGAAATATTAACATTTTCTTTACATGCTTGTGAGGTTAAACTTTTTTGAATTTAAGGACAATTGGCTAGCATGTGTTCCATACTACCACACTAGAAATATGCTCTAGTAAGCTACCTACACACACCCCAATGTCTCTTTTAACAATGTTCGCATGTCGGTGGGGTGCTATCTTTACTAGATGGTAATGTAGCAATAACTGTCGAGGCTGGTTTCTAAGTCGAACCCTAGGTAGCTTGCTTACTTTGAGCTTCATAAGCTTTCTTACTACCCATTACTCCACTATCTTGCACTTTTCTCTTTTATTCTTTATTCTGCTTTACTTATTCAGACTCTTCTACCCTTAAGGTAGCTTCAACCAATTTATTATAATTTAATTTTTGTATAGCTATTACTAGTATCAAACATCCTCGAATAGCCTCATTTAAACCATCCTTAAAGTGCTTACACTGAAAGCCTTTCGTCATCAATGTGTTAGGCACATACTTGCTAAGTTAACTAAACTTTTTCTCATATTCAGCTATGATCTTATTCTTTTTCTTTAAGCTTATAAATTCCTTCCATTTAACCTCTTTGTAAGCTTTAGTAATGTATCTCTTCCCAAATTTTTGGACGAAAAACTATCGTATAAACTTTGCAAGTCGTTGAGGATTTTGAAGCACTAATTTCAACCAGTCTTAAGTCGGACCTTACAATAAGAACACTATATAAGTAACCCATTGAACCTATGGATAATTAATCTCTTGCAGTAACCTATCTACTTTTTCTAACCAAAACTCAACTACATCCAATTCATCTATTAAGATACCCATAAAATCCTATGCTTGTCTCTTCCTAATAAGATCAGTAAGAGCCTTTAGAGTAGTCAATCTATCTATTATCTACATTAATCCTTACACTAACATTGAATTACATTAAGTAGGATCTAAACCCTTCACTGGTTGTTGCTCAGGTTTAGATGATTGTCATGTGCTGGGTTTGTACTTCCAACCGTTTCACCTATATTTTCACTAGGATCTGATTCCATCTCTAACCAATATAAGATAATATTTGTATTAAGGCTATAATACTATATAAACACATAGGTCTAATCTCTTCTCTAACGTCTTATTGTCCAAAATTGCTTAAACATATGCTTTGATGCCACAATGTAACACTCACTCTAATTACCTTTTACTTACATATAGTTTCATTTAATTACTTGTATAAGTACACACATATATATATACATTTAACATACTTAAAACATATTTACAAGTGGTCTTTATATGTATTCTACATCATTTACATTTAACATATTACAAAAATGATTAAACTACCAAAATTGATCTTCACTCGCCCTTCTCCTAATGGCCCATAGATGATAACTTGCAAACTGACTCGTTAAATCCATACTTGTATACCTACATGGGAAAAACATCCATGCTAAGAGATAGCTCAATAGGGAGTAAAGAAATGCAATGGAATTTTTGTCAAAGTTGCAAACATAAATAATATAATATACCAATAACAATACATAATAGTATTTAATAAATAACATACTTTGTCATATCACCACTCACATGCATTCATTATGATAGTTCTATGCATTAAACAACACTTCAAATAATTCTTTCATTTCACTACAACATTTAATAAGAAACACAAACACTACCATAAGGCACTAAAACATTTACACTATTGATTATTCACTAATATTCATGCAAAAGTTGAAATCACTTTCATCACCTAAATTTTCACTAATGATGGATAACGGGTATAAATACTAGATACTGGTGAGCAGCTTCAAATGCTAGAGACATATTAGTCTTAGGTCACTAGATACCAATAGGTGTCAAAACATTGGACACCTTTAGGTTTCAACACTAGTAGCTGCAATCACTATCCCCTTATAGGCATGCTTATCTATCCATAACTATATGGAATTTAGGCTTATAATTAGCCATTATTCACTCAATAATATCACACTTGATACATTTAGTATCATATAGTTAATAAGCACAGAGAGCACATACAAGGACATTAAATAATTCATGCTCAGTTATACTTAAGATGCATTTCAACATGGTTATCATTGGTCATATAACAATATACATATCATTTATCATATTCATTCACACCATTAATTATATATATTCTTATACTTGTACGCCTATGACTTTATTTTAACAATTTATTTATGCTTTACACACATTTCATGTAACATTTTACTCTTGTTTTTATGTTTAATATACTCTAAATGTGCTCAGGAAGATTTAGGTAAAGTTTCGATTAAAAATCAAGTATAAGGGAAATAGAGGAGGATCACGATGGCAACTGATTTATTGCAGCCGTGAAATAGGTGTAATTTAAATGGTAGAAGGGGCTTGCGGTGGTAAGTGATTGGTTGTGACCGTGAGGTACCATTCCACTTCAAAAATCCAAAGGATAGATTTTTAGGTTCAAATTTTATGCCATTTTAGACCTATCAAATTACATTTTTAGGAAATGTGTCTTTTAAAATTTCATACATGTTTTTAGTTTCTAAAACATTAAAAATTACTCAATTATGACTTTTAAATCATAAGATATTTTAAAAACATGATAGACTATTCCTAATATCAGGGTAGCAGATATCACTTAAATTCAATCAAAATTTGAGGCCTTTAGAGATAGAATAAGGTTTTGACTTCTTCTACAAAGTTTTAGATAGATTTCTTATATTTTGTATCCAATTTGAATCACCTCAATTAGACATCTATCGGGAGAGGTATTTTCTTTACACTAAAACTAGTTCAAGTGAACCATGGGCAGAATTTTCACTAGGTCATTTTTTCATGCGTAATTATCATTCTCATGCAATACCAATATCAATACCTAGTTCCACCATCAATTACATAACAATTATAATGCAAACATTATTTTTTATCAATTAAACAAATAACAAAGGAAATGAAAACTCCCAAACCTCTTTGGCAAGCTCTCATGCTTCCTTTAGGCTCATTCTTCTTCCTTCTCTTTACCCTTACTAGATTCTCCAACTAAAACATGTCATAAACACACATCAATATCTAAATCCCATCTATGATTCCAACTCCTCATGTTTAGAACAAATAAGACGAAACTTGAGCTAAAACTCCCATACAAACTTACCTTAAATTAGCTAGGATGCATAAACTCTTTAAGCTAAACTATAAGTAAGAGAATTACATAAGGAAAAAGAAGAAAATGTCTAGGATTCTTTGGCCAAAAGTGGTCGGCCAACTTATACACAAAATGGAGCATATTTCTTCCCATTTCTCACTTTCTCTCCATTCTTCTAGAATTATTAAATATCACTCGCTCATTGGCCTAGTGTTTGTCCACTTTAAAATTACAATTCACTCCCTTTTATTAGTATTAATTACTAATTATACACCTTATTAACTTCTGTTAGTACATTCATCACTACTTCTTTAGTTATAAAGCACATTTGCCCCCAAATTGCAAATTCATGAAATTGCCCTTTACTTATGCATTAATACTGATTACGTCCCAATTGCATTATTAGCAATTCTTTTTCACTAAAAATTTTTTGAACTCTCTCTCCACTACATACTAATCCTATTCGGATATGTTTTGGGTCCTTAAAATATCATAGGGATTTCACATCATCAATAACTTAAGCATCACAAATGGTGTGCAATCAAATCAAAATGAGACCTTTACATTCCTAAACTATGTAAATATCAGGTATATACTTAAAAATGCCTGCAAAAGGATGGCCCTTCTACTCAAAGTTGAACTATATGAAAGCAATCATACAAATTCATAAAAAGGTAAATACTTTCCTTCACTATAATAGTGTTCTGATATTAAAACCCTTTTACAAGTACTAATGCTCACTTAAAAGGTAGTATACCTATAAAAGGAAAAAGTCCTCTAGTAAGGCATTTAATCCATCATCTTTTCTGATCATACATGCTAATAAACTAGCACTGATCAAATATCCCAACCCAAGGTTAACACGTCAACAAGATTGTTGGGAATTATCGGTTATAAGCATCTCATACATAAGCAGAATTTAAAGTTTTTAACTAATAAATATGATCTTACAATGAATTTACAATATACAAATTAATGAGAATAAGAAAAATCTCCTTTGATTTTTGTTGAATAATTGATTTTCCTTCTCACCAGGTTGTCGCAAATCATAGTGTCCAAAATCGAACACCTCCAATGAGTAATCCACACAAGAGAAGGATATAATGAACCAACAATTGGGAGAAACAAAGGCTGGCCAAAAAACCCTAGATGCTAGCTAGGGAAGGTGGTGACTAGGGCTTTTTGAGTGAGAGAAAACTTTTCTCTTAATTGTTTACACTTAACCCTAATACACCATCACTTTGATTTTTATAGTTAGGTTAAAAATCCAGCTTCATAATGGGATTGAGCTCTTTAAAATTGCTGGAGAATTATTAAATTGGGCTTCTGAACCTATTTATAATTATTTGGGCTCAATTAAATCCAATTTAAGCCCTTTCACAAAAGACTATGCACAAAACCCACAAACTAGGCCCTTTGTACATATACTTGGATTTAATTACCCAAATGAATTCAAAATCCAACCAAATTAAATATGTAGGATCCATAACACTTATGAAACATATTTAATTTATTTTGGTCCAAGATTTATGCCTATAAGGCCTTTTTTTTGTAGTTGGCGTGTGGCCCTTTCTCTAGAGGGTTTCTGCTCCAACTTCACTTCTTTGGGCCTTTATAATTCCTCCAATGGATCTATTAATTATTATATCAGCCCTATAACACTTATAGTCCAATAATAATAATTATAAAATACATTATTTTAATTAGGTCCATTTTACAGAACATTTCTAAAAAGTTTTACGAACAATTTTACTTGATCATAATTAATTAATTATTCTCTTATTCACTTCTTTATCCCCATAATAATATCAACTATTATTATCCTTGTCATTTTATTATTTTATCCTTTTCTCTATATCTGTGTGACCTATTGTGTTCCTGTCCATATTGGCAGAATAATATGTAATTGTGAGTTCTATTCAAAAATCACATGATTTAAACTTCTTTAAATCATTTCATCAATCCCTATTGATATTCTTGATACACTATTATACAAGTCATGATTGGCCTCTAGCCAGGCATCATGACTACCCAAATGTCAGAAAAGTTAAGTGGTTTGACTATGCCCTTCCATCAAAATAGTTACCGTGCAATTACTCCTAAAATCCCTTTAACTTGGATTTTTATAGCTAGGTTAAAATCCAAATTCATAATGGGATTGAGCTCTTTAAAATTGCTGGAAAAATATTAAATGGGGTTCTGGAATTATTAATAATTTATTTGGGCTCAATTAAATCAAATTTAAGTCAATTCATAAAGGACTATGCATAAAATCCATAAACTAGGCCATTTGTGCATACACTTTGATTTAATCACCCAAATTAATTCCAAATCCATCCAAATTAAATATGTAGGCTCCATAACACTTATAAAATATATTCAATTTATTTTAGTCCAAGAATTAGGCCTCTAAGGACTTATATTTGGAGTTGGCGTGGAAACCATTGTCTGGTGGGTTTTGGATCAACAATGCCAATTCTTCTGGGCCTTTATATTTCTCCAATGGATATATTAATTATTATATCAGCCCTATAACACTTATAGTCCAATAATAATTAATTATGAAATACAATATTTCATTTAGGTTCATTTTGTATAACATTTTTAAAAAGTTCTGCAAACATCTCTACTTGATCATAGTTAATTAAACTCTTTAATTAATTATTCTCTTATTCATTTCTCTTCTCCCATAATAATATCAAATATTATTATTCTTGTCATTTTTCCATTTTATCTTTTACTCTATATGTGTGTGAACTATTGGGTTCCTATCCATATTGGTAGTATAATATGTAATTATTAGTTATATTCAAAACTCATATGATTTAAACTTCTTTAAAATATTTTATCAATCCCTTATTGATATTTATGATACACTATTATATAAATCATGAGCGGTCTCTAGCTAGGCATCATGACTATCTAAATGTCAGAAAAGTCAAGTGGTTTGACTATACCCTTCTATAAAAACAGTTACCATGTAATTACAAATTTCACCACTCTTATCTCAATTAGATTCTGAGTATGAATTTCTGTCAACTCATATAAATCTAATTATGTATGTTCTATTAATATAACCATTATTCTCAAAATACCTGTCAGACCCTTACTTGACCTTAAATGAATTTTATGTTTTGAGAGGAGTTTTTATTTGATTAAGATTAAGAATTTAATGAGAAATTCGTATTAATGGTGATTAAGGGATAAATTATGTCTTATTTATTTTAATGGCATGGGAAATAAATTGATTAGTGTGATTTAATTTTTAATTGAGGGTTTAATTGGAGTATAATTATTGATTTGGGGTAAATTAGTAATTATGACATTTTAATGGGGTCAATTGAGAATTTGAGAACAATGGAGAGGCTAATGTAAGAAAGAGGTTAAATGATGAGGTTGAATTAAGAATTAATTAAATGGTGGGGTATAATTTGTGACATGCAAAGAATTAGATGTTATTAATGAGACATGCAAAATCTTGAAGGACTAAAGGGGACATTTAACATAGCATTATAAATAGATTAATCTTAGTGGATGGAAAGAGAAAAGTGAGAGAGGGTGAAGGTGTGGTCGGCATTGAGAGAGGAGAAAAACCAGAAATTTACTTCCTTGCATTTTCTTTCAAGTCTTTGAATCTTCAAGCAAGTTAAGTGACAAATCTTAATGGTTAATTAAGGCATTTAAGTGCTTAACTCTAAGGTAAGTGGTTTCTATTGAATTTCATCATCTTCTTCTTCTTTTTCTTATCTTGGTTGTGGTAAATGATGAACAAGTGCTGGAAATGATGGAATAATGGGGAATGAATTGTGTTGTAGTTAAAGAAGGAGGAGATAGAAAGGATAAAGGGAAAGACATTGCAAGGGATTGAAAGCTTGGGTGTGATAGGGGTCGGCTAAGGTATGGGATTAGGCCTACCTTAATGCATGTTAATTTGGTTGTTGCATGTGAATATGGTTGCTGGAACTTGTTGTGATTAAATTGAATTTGTAGTAATTAAAAGAGAGTTCAATGTATGAAATGTGCATGAAGAGATGAGATGAAAATTCTGACCTATTGACTAAAAATTTAGTGTAAATTGTAATAGAGACCTCTAATTGTAACAAATCAAATTTCTGTAGTTATATAAGACATTTTCCTACAAAATTGAAGAAGGAACCTACCTTCAATTCTGCCTCTAGATATTTTTTATGATTTATTGAATTTAGGAGAACTTTTAAATTCGAATTCTGGACCAGGTTGGGGAAAAATTGAGGTATCTGTATGTACAATGATCAGAATTACATGAAATTAATTCCTATGAAAAATAGACTCATAAATATTTATATGAAGGAATTAATGCCTAATTTTATTTCTAAGTATTTCAAATAATTAGCATGAAATTCGTTGAATCTGTTTGGACTGTTAAGGTACAGATGTTGGTATTTTGGGCATAAGTATTAGTAGAGAAGTCAAAATCTTATTCTGTAAAATTTTGGGTAAACTAGATGCCTAGGAGTACGTTTTTATGAAGAAATTTAGGTCTAAATCCCTCTTGATTTTATGCTATGAATTTTTATAAGTGACAGCTAATACTGTTTTGGTTCCTTGAACAGCCTATAGTATTTTTTGATATATCTTGAGCTATAAGTAAGATATTAAGGTGAATGTTGATGATATGGAAACTAGACACATAGGGGAATAATATTGTAGAAGATCATATAGCCTAAAAATGACATTATCAAATTCATTTGTGGCTCACAAGTTGAGTCCAGAATGCTGTCCTGTGCAGAGTTTTAATGTACTTTATCTTATGGTTTTCAATTAATTGAGCTAAATATGTGTTTATGTGATTACAAAATGAATTGGATAAGGCATGTAATATGACTATTAATGCAAGATTATATGTATACATATACATTAACACGTGTACTTGGGTAAGGACTTGTGATGAAATTGTGTAAATGATTGTTTTATGCAATTAATCTTACATATGTATACTCTAATGATAGAGTGAATTATATTTGAACATGCACTTACACTGTGAAACAAGAAATACTATATATGACTATGTTTATGTGTCATGCCTGAATGATAACATAATGAAGTATATTATAATGATGTTATATATTCCTATTCACTAGGGATTATGTATTTGTATACATGATCATATATATATATATACGATATGCTATATTGTAAATTATTAATAATGAGCACTTGAATAGGTATGATGCATTACTTGATTAACATATCATGATTATGCTAATATGAGATATCTAATGATGGTATATAAAAAGTAATTGTATCATAAAATGAACTTACATATGCAGTTATGTCATAGTAACAATGTAGCTATCATATGAGTATACATGTGCAAAATGAACACTATAAGTGGAAGCATGATATATAAAAGAAAGATTAAATAGAATTTGCCTGCAGTTATAGTTCAATTATGGATAGATAGGCGCCTATAGGGATATTGCAGCTGCCACAGTCGACCTTTTTAGGTCCATAGTATAGTTGATCCTGCTGGATCTTACACAACTCATCTAGGTTGTTGCTTGACCTTTTGGGTCCTTGACCGGTCCACCGTATAGTTGGCCCTGATTGGGTCCATAGTTTTGATACCCTCGGGTATCCACCGATCCCGTTATCCACTCTTAAAACCTAAGCAGGCTAAAGTAAAGCAATAATGTTTCACAGTCAATCACAGAATAAACTATGCATCTGATATATGATTTATCATGTATAACAGTGGTTTCTTAAGCATGTATTGGTATCTGTTTACATTATATACATATCTCATTATGAATTGTATGTATTCAAGTATACTGAATTAATTGTGAAGGGTTATCTTGTTATGCAAGCTATTATATTTTATATTTTACCTTTTTCTAACATGTAAATATTATTAATATTATATTGTTTTGTATATCCTATTTTTTGACGACCACTGTGAGTGGTTGTCTTTCATGTTTAGAATCCCCACTAAGTTGTATAGCTTAGCACGGGTTATTTTGATCCGTGTAGGTTTTGGTAGTCAAGGCTTTTGCACAGGAACTATTTCTGCATCAGGACAGGCCAACACCAGTCTATAGAAGTTGATGTAGGAAGTTTTGATAAATATTGCTTAGTTCCTTACCTGTTTAATATGTATAAGGGTTGTAATATATCTATATGTATGTTATATGGAAGTGATGGTTGTAATAAGCTCATAGTGAGAATGCTAGTTTATGCATGCATTTAGAAGCTATAATACTTTATATAAATGTGCTGAAATGCTGAATGTTATGCGTGAAAGATGTGAAAAACCTAATTAGTATATTAGTTGTATGATTATATGGATAAGATGACGTGAATGCTTATAGATGTTAATTGAGAAAATTACTTAAAATAACATGATTTTAGCAGATTGCATCATATTTATAGTAAAGTTATAGTTTAGGGTGTTTCAATACCCTTCATGGATCTCTATCCATCTTGGCATATTACTCTGGCCAGAAATTCTCTGAACAAGGCAATTATAAAATCATGCAAGACAACTTCCCTTATTAAATCTAGGATGGTGAATCCTTTGTCAATCACTCAACTATATTCAAGTAGGTCATGATATACCCAATCTCCTAACTATGTTCACTCCTAGTTGGAAGTAATCAGTTATGGAGTCAAAATATATCAATTGCTACTTAAGATAACTTTGGTGATCTCAAGTCTAAGGATACTTGCACAACCGCTATGAAGAGATTCCTCACTGACATAAATTTAATATCCATGTAAGGATTCTCTTTGCAGGTCTCTAATGAACTTGTTCTTCTAACAAGCATCCACATGTTAGCTTTTATTATCTTCCATAATCACAGTTATGAGAACCACTGCTTGAACCATTCAAGAAGCATAACATATACTAGTCTGTCCGAATTAACAATGTCCTATCTTGTTAATTCTATGACTAGGGATATTTAGATATTAACACATTTGCATGCAATAGACACCTCATATCATGAATACTTTCATGATTGCCTTTGCACTGCGTTTATAATATCAAGGACTTCATTTATTAATTTAAGATTTACAAACTCATGTATTTAAACATAGCATTAATAAATGAATAATGCCTTTTATTAAGAATATAAATTCATACATATGAAATTCATCCCTTTTACATGGGCTCTAGGGCATATTCTCTAACAATCTCCCACTTGCACTAGAGCCAATCACTCATATGTCTCAAACCCATGCTATTTATATGGTGATCGTGCTTTATCTGAGAAAGTGCTTTAGTGAGGGGATCCGCCACATTATCATCTGTAGGGACCCTTTCTATTTTTACATCATTTCTAGCTACTATTTCCTTTATGAGATGGTAGCATCTGAGAACATGCTTGGATCGTTGATGAGACCATGGTTCCTTTGCTTGCGTAATGGCTCCATTATTGTTACAATATAAAGGAATCGGATCAACAATGCTAGGCACCACTCCTAGTTCAGATATGAACTTTTTGATCCAAACTACTTCTTTGGCTGCTTTCGAAGCAGCAATGTACTCAGCTTCTGTCATGGAATTAGTAGTTGTTTCTTGATTGGAACTCTTCCAACTAACTGCTCCTCTTCCCATTATGAACACATAACCAGACTATGATTTACAATCATATTTGTTAGATTGGAAGCTGGCATCTGTATACTCTTTTACTTCCAAACTGCCCTCTCCATATACTAAGAATATATCCTTAGTTCTTCTCAAATACTTAAGGATATTCTTGACAACTACCCAGTGTTCCTCTCCAAAATTGGATTGGAATCTACTTATGACACTCAAAGCAAATGCAACTTCTAGATGTGTACATAACATAGCATACATGATAGAACCAATTACCAATACATATGGTATTCTATTCATGCTCTCTCTATCCTCTAGTGTCTGTGGATATATAGACTTAGAAAGGTGTTTTCCATGCACCATGGGTATAAAAATTTTCTTAGAGAGATCCATATTGAACCTCTTCAATACCTTATCTATGTATGTACTTTGAGAAAGACCTAGCAACCTATTGGATCTATCTCTATAGATTCTTATTCCCAGAATATAGGATGATTCTCCAAGGTCTTTCATGGAGAATTGCTTGGATAACCATATTTTAAAAGATTGGAGAAGAGAAATGTCATTTCCCATGATCAATATGTTATCCACATATAGAACTAGAAAGACAATTACACTCCCACTGACCCTTTTATAAACACAAGGGTCATCTTCATTATGTGAGAAACCAAACTCTTTGATTGTCTCATTGAATCGTATATTCCAGCTCCTAGAGGCTTGCTTCAATCCATAAATGGATATTTGAAGCTTGCATACCTTTTCGCCATTTCCTGATGTGAACCTTTCCGGTTGTGTCATATACACATCCTCAGTTAGATTTCCATTTAGGAAAGCTGTCTTCATATCCATTTGCCAAATCTCATAATCATAATGAGCTGTAATGGCTAAAAGTATTCTTATAGACTTAATCATCGCTACAGGAGAAAAGGTTTTGTCATAGTCAATACCTTCTTTTTAACGATAGCCCTTTGCTACTAAACGAGCTTTATAGGTAACTATATTACCTTCCATGTTGGTCTTTTTTTTAAGACCCATTTGCACCCTACGGGTTTTATACCTTCAGGTGGTTAAGTTAAAGTCTATACTTTGTTCTCATACATGGAGTCCATTTCAGATTGCATAGCCTTAAGCTATAAATCATGTTCTAAACTGTTCAAAACTTCTTGATAGCTTGTAGGCTCATTGTCCTCTACTATAGTTATGCCTCTATCCGAATCAATGTGAAATCCATATCTCATAGGGATAGAATGCATCCTAGTAGATCTTCTAGGATTTTGTGTATAATCAGGTTCAACTGTAATCTCATCATTATGAAATTCAGTCTCGGGTTCAATCGGTTGATCTACTTCTATTTGTGGGTTTTGAACTTCACCAAGTTCAATTTTACTCCTACTGTCCTCTCGTAGGAGAAATTCTCTTTCCAAGAAGACAGCATCCCTTGAAACAAACACCTTTTGTTCTAAGGGATGATAAAAATAATATCCAAAGGTTTCTTTTGGATATCCCATAAATAAACATTTGTCAGACTTAACATCTAGTTTGTCTGACATTGTCCTCTTCACATAAGCAGGACAACCCCATACTTTCATATGAGAAAGCATGGGTTTCTTGTTATTCCACATCTCATATGGAGTAACATCAACCGATTTACTAGGAACTCTGTTTAACACATAATCAGCAGTTTCTAGTGCATATTCCCAAAAGAACTTAAGCAAGTCTGCTCGGCTCATCATTGATCGAACCATATCTAATAGTGTTCGATTTCTCCTTTTAGATACACCATTGTGTTGTGCTGTATATGGTGGAGTCCATTGAGATAAAATCCCATTATCTCAAAGATAATCTTGAAATTCTTGGCTTAAGTACTCTCTACCTCGATCTGATCTAAGTGTTTTAATACTCTTGCCAAGTTGTTTCTCTACTTCATATCTGAATTCTTTAAACTTCTCAAATGCTTCTGATTTATATTTCATTAGATAGATGTATCCAAACCTGAAATAATTATCTATGAAAGTAATGAAGTAGGAGTAACCTCCTCTGGCATGTGTAGTCATTGGACCACATACATTTGAATGTATTAAGTTCAAAACCATTTTAGCTCGTTCTCCTTTACCAATAAAGGGAGATTTTGTCATTTTTCCCAATAAATAAGATTCACATGTATCAAATGATTCATAATCAAATGATCCCAAATCACCTGACTTGTGTAATTTGGTCATGCGTTTCTCATTTATATGTCCTAAACGATAAAGCCATAAATATCAGGTATTTAGATTATCTTGTTTCATTCTCTTGGTATCCACATTATGCACTTCTTTAATTAAATCAAGAACAAATATACCATTCTCAATGATAGCTTTTGCATAAAAAATATTGTTCTTAAAAATGTAACAACACTTGTCCATTAAAGAAATGTCATAATCGTTCAATAAACAACTAAAAGAAATAATACTTTTGGATAAAGTTGGAAAATAATAACAATTATTTAATTGCAATATTAATCCACTTGGAAGAGGTAAATGGTAAGTCCCCACAACTGTTGTAGAGATGTTTTTTCCAGTAGATGACTGCAAACATATTTCTACCTTTCCAACTCTTCTAAAGCTTCTAAGCCCCTATAGATCATTACACAAGTAAGATCCACATCCGGTATCTAATACCCAAGATTGTTTTGAAGCAATAGAATAAGTATTAATTTCAATCATATGAATACCAAAAGTAGAAGCATCATCTTGCTTCTTCTCCTTGAGAGAATCTAGATAGGCCTTGCAATTACGCTTCCAATGACTATCCTTTTCATAATGAAAGCAAGTTCCTTTGGGATTCTCTTTCTTGGCAACCTTTTTTCTTGGAGATCCCATCATTCTTTGGCTATGCCTTGGTTATCTTCTTCTGCTTCTGCTTCTTGCCTTTAGCAGAAGTGACAACCATGACACTTTTTGGATCCTTCTTAAAGGATCCATCAGCTATATTGAGCATATAGATTAATTCAGGAATTGTTACTTGGATCTTGTTTATGTTGAAGTTAAGCATGAAAGGTGCATAACTTGGAGCCAACGAGTGCAAGATTAAATCTATATATAGATCATTCCCTAATCTTGCCTTTAGAACCATCAGCCTTGACAGTGGTCAACAAGCTAATGGGCTAGTTAAGATGACCCATTTAATTAGATTTGAACATATTCGATATAATGTGAGCTTGACTGTGGTCAACAACCCACACTATAAAGAACTCTGATTCTCCTCAAATTAATGGAAGGATTATATACTTTAGTATTTTTTTGAGGGTTTTAGTTAATTAAGTCTCATCATACATGGTTGGCATACATTGGTATGCATCCTATATCTATCACATAAATATAAGCATACAAATATGGTATAGCTATGGACTTTACTATATTGAAAAAGAAATACAAACCAAAAACAAGTGGCTGGGACATGAAAGTCCTCATTGGGCCAAAACATGCATAATGCTCAATCACATTGGGCCTTATCCATAACTATCCATCATGCCAATCATACACCCTTATATGCATTTCTAATGCATAAATTAATGGATTACTAACTTTGTTTCAACTCTTGAAACTTTCTTTTGACTTATTTTAATAATGTGATCAAATTAGGAAACTTTTTCATTTTGGAAACTTCCATTTTGGGAAACTCTTTTGCATGCATGTGTTCTTGCCTTAATAATCAATCCAATTGATTATTAATTAATTATTAATTGATTATTTAATTAATTAATCATATTAAATAATTAAAAGAATCAATTTTGGGCTTTAGATAAAGGGTAGGTCGAAACCCACCAAACTAAACCCTAAATGTGTTCACACACAAACTAGTTTTGTGTCTATTGGACCATTTAGGCCTTTTGGAATGAGCCAAGCCCACTCCAGCCCTTAAAAACCATTAATAAAATTAATTATAGCTTATTATGTTTGATCTAAATCAGCTCCTTGTGTCCACCAAGTCATTCACTAATTTAAACCAAGTCCGTAAACATAATTAAGCCCATTAAGTGGTTTTAATGAATTAAAATTAATTCAATTAATTCAAGGCCCATTTTAATTAATCCAATTAATTAAAAACACATTAATATATCAGATATATCAGATTTAGAAGATTAAAAATCATTCTAAACATGAACACACCAAGAACATACCAAGAACACCAATTTATCGAACTTTTTGACTAAACTAGTTTTCATGCAAAACTTGTTCGATTTTAATTTTGTTTAATCCTATGGCTTAATATCACATATTAAACACATAAATTATCATCAAAATGATTTTAGAGTGGATCAATAAAATTTTAATTTAGAACAGACCCTAAACATCATTGAAAAATAAAAGTCATTCACGCCAAAATCATGATTCCTTTCTCAAAAGAATCATTTTTATTTTTCGTTATATATATTTGATCACATATATCCAGAAATCAATATTTCTCATTCATGAACAATCAAATCTAATATTTTAAAATTCATGAAATAAAGTCAAAAATAAAATTTATTCAGCAAAAAAATATAGAATTGTAGATCCATGGCAAAACAGAGGCTCTGATACCATGTTGGGAATTATTGGTTACATGCATCTCATACATAAGTGGAATTTAAAATTTGTAACCAATAAATCTGATTTTTTCATGAATTTAAAATATACATATTAATGAGAATAATAAAAATCACTTTTGATTTTTGTTGAATAGTTGATTTTCCTTCTCACCGTGTTGTCGCAAACCATAGTGTCCAAAATCGAGCACCTCCAATGAGTAATCCACACAAGAGAATGATAGAATGAACCAACAATTGGGAGAAACAAAGGATGGCCGAAAAAACCTAGATGCTAGCTAGGGAAGGTGGCTGCTAGGCTTTTTGAGTGAGAGAAAACTTTTCTCTTAATTGTTCACACTTAACCCTAATACACCATCACTTGGATTTTTATAGTTAGGTTAAAAATCTAGCTTCATAATGGGATTGAGCTTTTTAAAATTGCTGGAGAATTATTAATTTGGGTTTTGAAATTATTTATAATTATTTAGGCTCAATTAAATCCAATTTAAGCCCTTTTACAAAAGACTATGCAGAAAACCCACAAACTGGGCCCTTTGTGCATATACTTGGATGTAATTACCCAAATGAATTTCAAATCCAACCAAATTAAATATGCAGGCTCCATAAAACTTATAAAACATATTTAATTTATTTTAGTCCAAAATTTAGGCCTCTAAGGTCTTCTGTTTGTAGTTGATGTGTGGCCCTTTCTCTAGAGGGTTTCTGCGCCAACTTCACTTTTTCGGGCCTTTATAATTCCTCCAATGGATCTATTAATTATTATATCAGCCCTATAACACTTATAGTCCAATGATAATTAATTATGAAATACATTATTTCAATTAGGTCCATTTTACAAAATATTTCTAAAACGTTCTGCGAATAATTTTACTTGATCATTATTAATTAAACTCTTTAATTAATTATTCTCTTATTCACTTCTCTATCCCCATAATAATATCAAATATTATTATCCATGTCATTTTACCATTTTATTCTTTTCTCTATATGTGTGTGACCTATTGGGTTCCTGTCCATATTGGCAGTATAATATGTAATTGTGAGTTTTATTCAAAACTCACATGATTTAAACTTCTTTAAATCATTTCATCAATCCCTATTGATATTCTTCATACACTATTATACACGTCATGATTGGCCTCTAGCTAGGCATCATGACTACCCAAATGTTAGAAAAGTTAAGTGGTTTGACTATGTCCTTTCATAGAAACAGTTATCGAGCAATTACTCCTTCCACCATTCTTATCTCATTTAGATTTTGAGTATGGATTTCTATCAACTCATATAAATCTAATTATGGATCTCTATCCATCTTGGCATATTACTCAGCCCAAAGATTCTCTCAACAAGGCAATTATAGAATCATGCAAGATAACTTCCCTTATTAAATCTAGGATGGTGAATCCTTTGTCAATCACTCAACTATCTTCAAGTAGGTCATGATATACCCAATCTCCTAACTATGTTCACTCCCAGTTGGAAGTAATCAGTTATGGAGTAAAAATATACCACTTGCTACTTAAGATAACTTTGGTGATCTCAAGTCTAAGGATACTTGCACAACCGCTATAAACAGATTCCTCACTGACATAGATTTAATATCCATGTGAGGATTCTCTTTGTAGGTCTCCAATGAACTTATTCTTCTAACAAGCATCCACATGTTAGCTTTTATTATCTTCCATAATCACAGTTATGAGAACCACTGCTTGAACCATTCAAGAAGCATAACATGTGCTAGTCTGTCAGAATTAACAATGTCCTATCTTGTTAATTCTATGACTAGGGATATTTAGATATTAACACATTTGCATGCAATAGACACCTCATATCATGAACACTTTTATGATTGCCTTTACATTGTGTTTATAATATCAAGGACTTCATTTATTATTTTAAGATTTACAAACTCATGTATTTAAACATAGCATTAATAAATGAATAATGCCTTTTATTAAGAATATAAATTCATACATATGAAATTCATCCCTTTTACATGGGCTTTAAGGCATACTCTCTAACAAAGATAACGATAACTACTCGGTCAATCAAAGGTTAAAACATTAATGAGCTGATGGTAACCATCCTAATTAATCAAGAGTTAAAATGTCGACAAGTTAACGTTAATTACTAGATTAATCCAAGGTTAAAACATCGACAAATTGGTAGTAATACCCAACTAAATGTTAAGACATCGACAAGCTAATGTTAATTTCCTAACCTAAAGTTAAAATGTTGACAAGCTGACGGTAATCACTCAATCATCTAAGAGTTAAAATGTCGACAAGTTGATAGTAACTATTCAATCAAGAATTAACATGCCGACAAACTGGCGATAATTACTCAATTGGAAATTCACTACCACAAATAGTATGTTCTACATTTTTATATTCGCTGTCTCACATATGCATCATTATCATTTTACTTTGAACTTTGACAAACCTAGAAAATTGTGTACTAGCCTTCCTAAACTTAAAGGTAGCTATAGACATTGGTCCTAAGTTAGCCTTTGTCAGGGTTACCTAATGAGGAATTCCAATGACATTGAACTCTCAGATAAATAATGATTACTCATTATTTCATCTCGGTATGGCCATACACTTATCAATTCATTGATCAAGTGGCCAATGATATTTTGTCTCTTATCGAGAGGGGTAATCCCTTCACTTCTCTCATTCTCTCTAACATGGATCAGTGCATACCCAAGCATACCCATACTTGTCACCCTGTTACGAGCACGTTAGGTGTATGTCAAAGTACACAGTAATTCATAAAGAGTTTCATATAGATTTTAGGTCTAAGAACTCCGATGTAAAACTTGCACATAAGAAACACTTATGACTTGTACCATGTAGTGTTCTCATGAATGGATTGAATCCAGATACCATGCTCTAAACATGTATCTATGATCTCTGATTGACACTCTTATCCTTATGATCCGTAAGACAAAACTTGACTTATCAGAGAGAGCATACTAGCCTTAATTCATTTGTTATTCCCATAACAATGATTGACTAGGGATATTCAGAATGAAGTCTCTATTGTTTCAAGGTCTTACAACCATGTGCCTCACATATGATAACTTAAGCTGAAACAACATTCTTAGATAGTTCTATCAATTGATATTCACGAGAATACAATAGATAAAACAAATGCCTCATTTATTAAATTAAATGCTTTATAACAATGTATTGGGGCTAGGGCTTACGCTAACAATCTCCCACTAGCACTAGTGCTAATTGGGCATAGCCCTAAGATCAAATGCTCTCAAATGAGCTTCGTGTAGATTTGGACGCAACTATTTCGTCAAAGGATCTACTACATCGTCTTCACTTGCTATCTTGCTAACCTTGACGTCCCCACGATCAATGATCTCTCTGATCAGGTGGTACCTCCTGAGTATGTATTTGAATTTCTGGTGTGACCGGGGCTCCTTTGCCTGTGCGATGGCCCCATTGTTGTCATAGAAAATTTCTAATGGATCTAGGATGCTTGGGACCACTCCTAATCCAAAAATGAAATTACTAATCCAAACAGCCTCTTTTGCAGCCTCACTCGCTGCAATATACTCATATTCTATAGTTGAGTCAGCAACGGTCTCTTGCTTCGAGCTTCTCCAGCTGATAACACCACCATTCAAAATAAAAACAAACCCAGATTGTGATCTTGAATCCCGAGTGCTGGTCTGAAAAGCAGCATCGGCATAACCTTGTATGACGAGCTCTTTTTGACCACCATACAACAAGAAGTTATCCTTAGTCTTTTCAGGTACTTTAGAATCCCCTTTATAGCAGACCAGTGCTTCTCACCAGGATCTTGCTGAAACCTACTGTTTATACTCAGTGCATGAGCAACATCCAACCTAGTATATAACATAGCATGCATGATAGATCCAATAGCAGATGCATATAGGATTCTACTTATATTGTCCCTTTCCTCTTTGGTTTTAGGGCACTATTCTTTAGTTAAAGGAACTCCTAAAGCCAAAGGTATGTACCCTTTTCTTTGAGTCTCCCATGCTAAAATGCTTTAGCACTTTGTCTATGTACTTTTCTTGACTTAATCCCAAAAGCCAATTCGATCTATCTCTATAGATCCAAATACCAAGTATTGTCTCGACTTCACCTAAGTCTTTCATTGAGAAACACTTCCCCAACCATTGCTTAACCTTTTGCAATGTTGGAATGTCATTCCCAATGAGAAGGATGTCGTCCACATATAGGACCAAAAATACTATTATACTCCCACTACCCTTCTTGTACACACAAAGCTCATCTTCATTCTTGACGAAGTCAAATTCTTTGACTGACTCATCAAAACAAAGATTCCAACTTTAGGATGCTTGCTTTAATTCATAAATGGATTTTTGAAGCTTGCAAACCTTCTTAGGATGCTTGGGATTGACAAAACCCTTAGGCTGTGTCATATACACATCCTCAAGAAAATTTCCATTGAGGAAAGTAGTTTTGACCTCCATTTGCCATATCTCATAATCATGATATGCAGCTATGGCAAGTAAGATCCTAATGGGCTTTAGCATGACTACAGGCAAAAAGGTCTCATCATAGTCTACACCATGAGTTTGCCAAAAATCTTTTTCTACTAGTCTACCTTTGTAGGTCTTATCAGCTTTGAGTTTAAATAGCCACTTGCATTCAATTATCTTAGCACCTTCCGGTGGATCAACCAAGGTCTAAACCTTGTTGTCGTACATTGATTGCATCTCAAATTTAATGGCTTCAAGCCAATTTTCTGAGTCTGGGCTCTTGATATGCTTTTTCTAAAAGCTTAAATACCGTAAGTATACGGTGTACCGATTCTAGTACTTCAGATATCAATCCCACGAGGAATGTTGATTAACATTGTACACTATTACTACTTGATTTTAATTTTGTTTACAATGCTCATTAATTTGCAAGTTAAAACTATTATTAACACAACACTACACTACACTACACTAAATTAAATATTATTCTACTTTAATGATGATTAGAGAAGACTTATGAGTATGATGAATGTAACATATACATAAATATGGAATTTGATATTTTTCTCTTATTTATAATTAAATCTTTATCATGTAAGCCAAGTTGGAATAATGTTCTATGTCGCAGCTCTCGCATCTAGACTAGATTATGCCTTAAACATGCATTTATGGTTCTAAATTGCAGCTCTCACATTTAGACTCGAATTACATAAACACACATTTAAAGAATAAAAACCAACCTATAACAACTATTTCCACATGTGATCTCTCAAACTATGCTTTGATAATGAATTTTCTATTAACTTTCAAAAAGATGTTGCTCTCACTAACTCTCTTACTTATAACCACTATGATGATTTTCAAAGAAGGAATTGCCATCTAAGGTCGTCTTCCTTAACTTATAATGATACTAATAAAGTTTTAATAGTAAATTCTACACAATAAGATAAATGAAAGAGAAATAATTAAATATGAATAAATACATTCAAGTTCCCAAAAAGAATTCATAATAATAACAAAAAAGAAGTAAAGATTAGAAATAAAAGAAGGGGATCTCTCAACCCTTCTTCCTTTCACCAAGTGTAGTCTTCTTCCTTGCTTGTGCCTCCTCTTCAAGCCATAATACTAAAACTAAAACCTACAACTATTGTTCTCTAATTACACTTTCAAATAAATAAAAATAATAATTTTCTCTCTTTGATTATAACTTTCAGAGTATTTATAGATTTTCAAGCATTAAACCCCTTCAAGTGCCTCTTCATAGGTATGCAACCCTTGGTGAAACTTGGTGTCCTTTTAGGTGACTTTTCAAGATTAACTGCCTATAACCGCCTTCTGTCGCGATCGTGGCACCTATCGCGCTTGCGACAGGACACGCTTCCTTCTTCCACCTTTCTCTTCCTCATCTCTTGCCCTAGACATGCGTCCCTTGTCGTGCTCGTGATAGGGATTCTTCTTCACTTACTTTTACTCTTTCTTCACGTTTCCCCCTTTTTCTCCTACATACACAAAACTTGACAAAAAACATTAAACACACCTAATTCTAGCACAATTTAATATAACTAAACATTATTTTGGTAACAAAATATGGATTAACTATGAGCTATTTAGGCTCATATCAGACCCCTATACTTAAACTTTTGCTTGTCCCCAAGCAAAACCTAACAAGCAAGCAAACAATACACACACATAATTTTGGAGCTCACACATATATTTGGCACATATTTGAAACCCACATGCAAAAACATTCATCTCTTCACAAATTTAGCCTAAATATGTAAATTCTCAAACCAAACCATTATCCATTAAACTTAAACAACCATGCACATTTGGAAAATTATAAAGTAGAAAAACACAAGAATGTATGAACTTAAGAACTTGAATATCTTAACACATGTAAATATTATTTCATACCAAATATTGCCTAACGTAGTTCTCACTCAATCACTATATTCTTAAAGCACTTAATCACTCGATGTGTTTATGGGTTAGTGTTTCTCTCATTTCCTAAACATGCCATTTCCTACCATAAGCTTGTAAATAGTAAACATCTCTACTACTAGTATAAAATGATACATGAAATCAGTAGGGTCTTATAACGGTTGTAACTTGGCTTAGGTTAAGGTAGGATAATAATTTTTTTAAGTAGCATAAATTGTGAATAGAAACAATATTACCATATCATAAAAGATTGGTTTAAGAATCTAGCATTGCATGATGTACTTAACTTCTCATATTTCCTTCTCAATAGCACACTAACTGTTAGTTTCTCTTGTTCTTTCTTTCTTTCTTTTTCTCTTTTTTCTTTTTTTTCTTCTTTTTTTTAGAAACTAGCCTTGTTTTATTGATCCTAGAGATGAATGAAATTTCTTTAACTCACATTTTAAATACATCATGCTTATATTAACAATATATATCTCCTAATGATATAGCAATTTATTTCTCTTCACAAAAAGGGTAACATAAATAAATAGATTTTTTGTTTAGCAAAGGATATTGGCTAATTATATGTTGCTAAAAAAAATAGGTTTAAGGCTTAAAATTGGCTACCTAAAGTCAAAAAGGTAAATTTTTAAAGCAGGCCAAAATGGTGTAATCTAAATACGCTTATCATTTTTCATACACATCTCATACTAAATGTAATCTCAAAATTTACCAAGAACAAATTCTAAGAAAATGGCATATTAAGGCTCTCATATAAGAAAAATATCAATGTACAAGGCTTAAAAACTCACTTAAGTTATAGATCAAATTACCCTAAGCAATAAATAGGCAAAAATAATCCTTTTATACATATGAGAAGATACTCAACTTAAAAAGAACCTATACTAAAGTGATTTGCCAAGTCATGACCTTCACTATATACATTTAATTATCAAAGTAAAATGAAAATGATTAGCCTAAAAAAAATTTGCCTGACTAGACTAAAAATGATAGAAATTCAAGCTAAAGCATGCATTTATTCCCAAATACACAAGCTCCAAAATTAAATTCACACACAATATACACATATAAATTCATTAAAAATAAATAAATATACTAACAATAAATAAAAACATGAAACCAACATAACATGCATACCCCCCCACACTTAAAGGACACAATGTCCTCATTGTGTGAGAATTGGGAAACAAACAAAACACGAAACAAATAAAATCACAAGAAATGGAAAAGAGAGGGAGAAAACAAACTCAAAAAGTTCAACTAGGAGAACTTGGCGGGGAAAGAATTCCTCATTTATAATGGCCAAAAATTCAAAATTCATAGCCTATCGCGACCTCACGACCCTTTTACACTCGCAATAGATCCAAAAATCCCCTATGTTTTGATCATGATATGGGCACTCTCGCGACAGAAGGCCAATACCCCTCTTGCATCACGCTTGTGAGGAAAGTCACGATCACGACATACCCAACTACCTAATCACAAAGATTTGCAGCTGCGAGGGCTACGCCAACATGCTCGTAACAGTACTTGCAAAAATTTTTCACCCTTCACCGTCGCGCTCGGGACAAAGAAGAAAATATCATTAGTTGTGTAATTTTTTTTTCTAAAATTTGTAATGAAATACTAAGTAAAATAATCTGTAAAATAAAAAATAAACTATGGTAGTATACCAAATAAACTTAAAAATAAAACAATATAAAAAACAAAACCGAACAAACTCCTATAAAAACAACACAAAACAAAACTAATTAAATATTATAATCCAAAATCATAAATCAAGATTCATAATGATAATAAATTTAATCAGGCATTCCCCGGCAACGATGCCAAAAACTTGATATGCTTTTTCTAAAAGCTTAAATACCGCAAGTATATGTTGTACTGATTGTAGTACTTCAGATATCGATCCCACGAGGAATGTTGATTAACATTGTACACTATTACTACTTGATGTTAATCTTGTTTACAATGCTCATTAATTTGCAAGTTAAAACTATTATTAACACTATACTACACTAAATTAAATATTATTCTACTTTAATGATGATCAGAGAAGACTTAAGAGCATGATGAATGTAACATATACATAAATATGGAATTCAATATTTTTCTCTTATTTATAATTCAATCTTTATCATGTAAGCCAAGTTAGAATAATGTTCTATGTCGCAGCTCTCGCAACTAGACTAGATTATGCCTTAAACATGAATTTATGTTTCTAAATCGCAGCTCTTACATTTAGACTAGAATTACATAAACACACATTTAAAGAATAAAAACCAACCTATAACAACTATTTTCACATGCGATCTCTCAAACTATGCTTTGATAATGAATATTCTATTAACTTTCAAAAAGATGTTGCTCTTGCTAACTCTCTTACTTATAACCACTATGATGATTTTCAAAGAAGAAATTGCCATCTAAGGTCATCTTCCTTAACTTATAATGATACTAATAAAGTTTTAATAGCAAATTCTACACAATAAGATAAATGAAAGAGAAATAATTATATATGAATAAAGACATTCAAGTTCCTAAAAAGAATTCATAATAATAACAAAAAAGAAGTAAAGATTAGAAATCAAAGAAGGGGATCTCTCAACCCTTCTTCCTTTCACCAAGTGTAGTCTTCTTCCTTGCTTGTGCCTCCTCTTCAAGCCATAATACTAAAACTAAAACCTACAGCTATTGTTCTCTAATTACACTTTCAAATAAATAAAAATAATAATTTTCTCTTTTTGATTATAACTTTCAGGGTATTTATAGATTTTCAAGCATTAAGCCCCTTCAAGTGCCTCTCCATAGGTATGTAACCTTTGGTGAAACTTGGTGTCCTTTTAGATGACTTTTCAAGATTAACTGCCTATAATTGCCCTCTATCGCGATCGCGGCACCTATCGCGCTTGCGACAGGACACGCTTCCTTCTTCCACCTTTCTCTTCCTCATCTCTTGCCCTAGACATGCGTCCCTTGTCATGCTCGTGATAGGGATTCTTCTTCACTTACTTCTACTCCTTCTTCACATTTCCCTCTTTTTCTCCTACATACACAAAACTTAACAAAAAATATTAAACACACCTAATTCCAGCATAATTTAATATAACTAAACATTATTTTGGTAACAAAATATGGATTAAATATGAGCTATTTAAGCTCATATCAACTCTCAATAGCTTCTTGGTAGGTAGTAGGATCCTCACAGTCTACTAACTCAATAGTGTTACTATCGGTGATTAGAAATTCAAATCTCTCAATCTCCCGACGTACCCTACCGGACCTTCTAGGTTCTTGTACTATGGGTTCTTATTCCACAACTAGTTGTGAACTTGATCCCATTTCCAACCCGTCCTCTATAGGAGTTTGTGGCGCTTGAATTTCTCCAAGTTCTACTTTACTCCCACTATCTTTCTTGAAAAGGAACTCCTTTTCAAAGAAAATAGCCTTGCAAGCAACAAATACTTTGTTCTCTGCTTGTGAGTAAAAGTAGTATCCCTTTGTTTCTTTGGGATAACCCACAAACAAGCAGACAGTGCATTTGGACTCTAGTTTATCAGATGTTAATTTCTTTACATGTGCTTCACAGCCCCAAATCCTAAGAAATGACATATTGGGTTCTTTTCCAGTCCACACTTCATATGGTGTCTTCTCAACTTCTTTAGTTGGAGTACGGTTTAGTAGAAATGCAGTAGTTTCTAATGCATAAGCTCAAAAAGAGACAGAAAGATTTGCTTGACTTATCATTGATCGAACCATGTCCAACAGAGTTCAATTTCTCCTTTCGGATCACCATTCCATTATGGTGTTCCAGGAGGAGTGAGCTGTGAAATAATATCACACTCCTTCAGATGACTGTCAAACTCTTAGCTTAAGTATTCGCGACCTCGATATGATCGAATGGCTTTTATACTTTTGCCAAGTTGTTTTTCTACTTCATTCTTAAACTCTTTGAATTTCTCAAAAGTTTCAGACTTGTACTTCATTAGATAGATGTAGCTATATCTACTGAAGTCATCTATGAACGTTATGAAGTAGCTAAAAGCACCTCTGGCTTGTGTACTTAATGGTCCACATACATTGGTATGTATTATTTCCAATAAGTCATTAGTCCTCTCACCTTTCTTGTTAAAAGGAATTTTTGTCATTTTACCATGCAAACATGGCTCACATGTGTCATAAGATTCCAAGTCGAATGACCCAAGCACTCCAGATTTGAAGAGCCTTGAAATGCATTTTTCGTTTGCATGCCCTAAACGATAATGCCAGAAGTAAGTAGGGTTTAATTCATTTGATTTAACCCTCTTTGTATTAATGTTGTATGTGGACTCTTTGTTTTGTAAATCAAGCATATAAAGGCCATTTTGCAACATGGCATTGCCATATGAAATGCCTTAGCGACGAATATGAACATTGTCATTATTAATAACAAAATCAAATCCATCCAAATCTAAACAAGAAACTGAAATAATGTTTCTGCTCATAACAGGCACATAATAACAATTTTTCAAATCTAAACAAAGTTCGGAAGGTAAAGTGAGTTGATAGTCGCTTATCTCTATGGCAACAACTCGTACTCCATTTCCCATATGGAGGTCCACTTCATTCTTCCCAAGTAACCACCTGTTTTTTATCCCCTGCACATTTGAACAAATGTGAGAACCACAACTGGTATCCAATACCCAAGTGGTAGAAATAGAAAGATTAATTTCAACAACAAAAATACCATAACTGGATGCCTTGGCTCCATTCTTCTTTTGTCTTCCTTGAAGAGAGCGCAATTCTTCCTCCAATGCCCTATCTTGTTGTAGTGGAAGCATGTGCTCTCGCTATCCTTGAGCTTTTATGTCTTGGGCTTGGGTTGGGCCTGAGGTGCACTCCCATTTGACTTGAGCCAAGCCAGGTCATACTTGGGTTTTGCCTTTCCCTTTCCCTTTCCCTTAGCGGGTCCTTTCTTAATACCCCCTTGAACCATAAGTATGGGATTGGTCTTTTGAATGTTCTCTTCAGCATTCTTAAGCATTCCATGAAGTTCGGTGACTATCTTGTTCATTGTATGCATGTTATAATTCATAACAAATGGATCATAATCACCAGTTAATGAACCCAAGATCAAGTTAGTGGCCAATTTCTTTAGGACTTGTACCACAAGCTTCTCAAGAGTATCAACTTTCATCTTGAGTACATGGGTACTAACAGGAGTACCCGTACCCATCTTACAAGAAATTAAGGCCTTTGTTGTCACGAATCTCTCGTGATGAGCTTGCTCTTGGAACATCTCCTTGAGGTGCACCATGATCACATAAGCATCTAGGTCCATGAATTGCTTTTGCAAGTCAGGCACCATAGTGGCCAGATCAGATAGGTCACATCATTGGAGTCTCTCTTCTTGGTCTCAAAAGTTTTCTTTTGAATCACATAGGCATTCCTAGCAGATTCCTCGGGCAAGGGTGCATCTAAAATATACAACTTCTTCTCTTGCTTAAGAACAATTCTCAAGTTTCGAGACTAGTCTATGAAATTGGTGCCATTCAGTTTGTCCTTTTCTAGGACCGATCATAATGAAAAGTTGTTGTTTGAAGAAGCCATTTTCAATCTATAATAAAAACTTAGCAAGATTAAATGAGGTCTTATTTATAATCCCACAAACTGAATTAATATCCTTTTAAATAAATCGCATTAGTGATTTAATGTGGGCCAAGATCCACTTTTCACAATAATTTATTCGTCAGGCTGAGCTTATACACCTAACAAGTTAAGTTACTTAGGTAGGAAAACTCCAATCATGTCTCGTACATGATTCTTGGATCAAATGGGCTAACATCTTAAGATGTTATAGCACAAACCCATTTATTAGTTGCCTAGGTCCGGGTATCCCTTTCCATGTTAAGTCCAACCTACATTCACAACCCATGCCTCACAAAGATAATCGGGCGCATCTAGGACTCCTAGTCTATGTGATCGATGATCGATGCCTTGACATGTTTCGAATTAGGAAGGCAACTTTGAGACTTACTATTTTAGGGATTCATTTAATTATGGCTTATATGGCATATGCTTTGTCATCCATTTATAACATGCATATATATATATATATATATAAAGCGTGACAAACATGGGCCCAAAAACCTACAACTAAGATTCTATACTATTACATAAGAATATTCGAGTTGGGCTTCTTTACTTCGGTGGGCTTCATCTTGATTTACAAAGTCTTCAAATAAATTCTATACTAAAAAATAAATGAAACTTTTACAATAATACATCATGGCTCATAGGCCATATTTAATTACAAAAACCCAGGGCCCATGAATGCACCATGCATATCCATTTATCACACAAAACAAGCAAATAAATATACATAACATTCATGGATAAAACAAAGTCCAATTTTAATTAATTTAGCCAAGCCCATTAATGGAAATTGTGTACTTGAACTTTTAAGAGAAGACCCCATGATGGGCCTAGGCTGAAGCCCAATGGACTAAATCCTCGTATTGAATAAGTTCTCGTAAAAGCCCAAAACACTAACTAGTTAGATTTGTACCATAAATCAACTCTAGTATAATTTCCAATTTTGCCATTTTTAATTTTATGTCATGCAACCCATAAACATTAAAAATACATATAATATGTACCAACATGAATTAAAAAATAAAATCATGAAGAACATATATCATACACAGCATTCATACTAAAACAAACAAACAATAATGAAACTAGTTGTTTAATGCTCATATAATGCCACAAAAATGCACAAACACTTAAAACGATTTTATAAACCATTTAATAATTTAAATAAGGTCATAAAAATTTAGTTAAGGTTCTATTCATATCTGATCTAAATGTGTTTTTTCCATTTTAATCAAAACAAAACAAACAATGTTGATTAAATATACAACAAACACAAACTAGTCATAGTTTTAAGTGATTTTAAAATTAATCAATTAAATTGTCATGGACCAGAATTAAAATAAATTTTAAAATATGTCCAGACCTGTTATTAATCATTAAAAATCACTTACAAACATGTCAAACACGTTTATACATTTAATTTTGAAAACTAGTTGTTAAATAAACACATATCATGCAAAGTAGCACCTAGTTTCAAGATTAACATGTACCATCAGGTATTTATAATTAAATCCAACCATGAACAGCTCTAAGAATATCTTAGGACAGTATATTAACATGTCATAATAATTATAATACCTATCTAATCATTCAAAATCATTTTTACACCAAAACAATGCAAAAAACTCAAAACAGAAAATTTCAGCATTGCATGTTTTTAAACGAATGATTTTTGAATAAATATTTAATTCATCTAAAGCACTAAAATAAATCATGTTTAGGCTTTGATACCACTGATGGAATATGACATGGCATATACATGATGATCACGCAGCGAAAATATAATAAAATTGATCATACATACCACGCAATCTATAACAAGAATCGAAAACATGCAATTTTAAGGTTTTGAAACTTACAATCTTAGATGCACTTTAAATCTTGATTTTGATGATGACCAACAAATAGGATGAACTTATATGCTTCATATCTTGATCTCCAATGCCAAAGAAATAGCCTTTACGCCACTCCTCTCTATGTTCACACACACACAATTGCAAGGGAGGCTTAAAACTTAGAGTGCTAGCTCTAATCTTTGTGTATATGGCAATGGGTATTAAACTAAAGACACAAGACCTGATCTTGTTCTTCCTAAGGTTGCTCAAATGCTGCCCAAAATCCAAGAGAAGAAGGAAGAGTCCTTTTCCCCTAAGAGTGGCGGCTTAGAGAGAGAAAAACTTAACTAGGTCAAATATAATTAACTTATTTATATCACTAGATTAGGAAAGCTTTATAGTTGCTGAAATCCCTTAGAATTAGGTCTTATACTCAGCCTCCATCACTTCCTAATTAATTGATTTAAATTAGTTCAAATTCTATTAAATTTTAAATTCAAATTAATTTAAAATGGCATAAGACATTTATTTAAAAAAAAACTATCACTTAATTAGGATATACACATGTGCCGAAATTCACAATTATTTTATCTTTGAATTTCGGCCAATCTCTCTCCTATTTAAGTGTTTTATTTTGATTTAAATGCTATTAGGCTTTAATACTCAATTAACTTAATTAATCCAAGATAATTAATTAATTGAAATTAATCCTTGTGGGCCAAATTTCTCTCTCTCATAGACTAAGGTCCATTTAGTAATTTTAATACCTATTACATACATTAATTTGACTTTAATTAAAAGCCCAAATTAACGCCCAATATTCTATTTAAATATTTTAAGCCCAATGCTTTGTGTGCGATCCTATAGGTCCATTTAATATTGGCAATGAATTAATGAATTAATTCAAAGGTTATATATATTCTTTAGCAAGATATTATAGCATTTTAAATTAAAAATACAAATGGCATTTAGTGACCTAATGCAATTTTGCATAGTCCCCTTAAATATCAAAATTAATAGAAGGCATGGAATTAGTCATCTTTATATATATTAATTCCTTTCTTGATATTCCAATGACATTGAACTCTTAGATAAATAATGATTACTCATTATTTCATCTCAGTATGGCCATACACTTCTCAGTTCACTAATCAAGTGGCCGATGATATTTTCTCTCTTATTGAGAGGGGTAATTCCTTCACTTCTCTCATGCTCTCTAACATGGATCAGTGCATACCCAAGCATACCCATACTTGTCACCCTGTTACGAGCACATTAGGTGTATATCAAAGTACATAGTAATTCATAAAGATTTTTATAGAGATTTTAGGTCTAAGAACTCCGATGCAGAACTTGCATATTAGAAACACTTATGACTTTGTACCATGTAGTGTTCTTATGAATGGATTGAATCCACATACCATGTTTTAAACATGTATCTATGATCTCTGATTGACACTCTTGTCCTTATGATCCGTAAGATAGAACTCAACATATCAAAGAGAGCATACTAGCCTTAATTCATTTGTTATTCCCATAACAATGACTGATTAGGGATATTCAAAATGAAGTCTCTATTGTTTTAAGGTCTTACAACCATGTGCCTCACACATGATAACTTAAACTGAAACAACATTCTTGGATAGTTCTATCAATTGATATGCACAAGAATACAATAGATAAAACAAATGCCTCATTTATTAAATTAAATGCTTTATAATAATGTATTGGGGCTAGGGCTTACACTAACAAAAAGCCCACTAAATATTAAAACACATTAAACTATAAAACCTAATAACCATAAAACCCATTAATAGAGAAAAAAAAGGCTACCACCATTGAAATTTTTTTATTTCTCAAGCGCAGCCCTTATTTTAAACCCCTGGACATGAATTTAGAATGTTGTCCAGTACCTTTTATTAGAATGGTCCTTTTTTAAAATTTCTCGTGAAAAAAGAATATTTCTTTCACTACCACCATAATGTAGGTAAGTTGCCCAAATTCCATCTGAAAAATAAAAAAATGTGAATGAGCTCATTGAGGTAGGAAAAGGCAGTAAGTAAAAAAAATATAAAAAATAAAAATACTAGAATTCAAATTTAAATAGTGAGAGTTTAGCCTTGGGTGAGGCTAAACAATGGGTTGCCTCCTGTTGGGAATTATCGGTTACATGCATCTCATACATAAGTAGAATTTAAAATTTTTTAACCAATAGATCTGATCTTACCATGAATTTATAATATACATATTAATGAGAATAAGAAAAATTACCTTTGATTTTTGTTGAATAGTTGATTTTCCTTCTCACCGAGTTGTCGCAAACCACAGTGTCCAAAATTGAACACCTCTAATTAGTAATCCACACTAGAGAAGGATTGAATGAACCAACAATGGAGGAACAAAAGGGCTAGCCGAAATCCCTTGATGCTAGCAAGGGGGTGGCAGCTAGGGTTGAGAGAGTGAGAGAATTTCTTTTCTCTTAATTGTTCACTTAGCCCTAAAATCCCTATCACTTGGATTTTTATAGTTAGGTTAAAAATCCAACTTCATAATGGAATTAGGCTCTCTAAAATTGCTGGAGAAATATTAAATGGGCTTCTGGAATTATTAATAATTTATTTGGGCTCAATTAAATCCAATTTAAATCCTTTCACAAAAGACTATACACAAAACCCATACACTAGGCCCTTTATGTATACACTTGGATTTAATCACCCAAATGAATTTCAAATCCATCCAAATTAAATATATAGGCTCCATAACACTTATGAAATATATTTAATTTATTTTGGTCCAAGGCCTCCAAGGCCTTCTATCTGAAGTTAGCGTCAAACCCTTCCTCTGAAGGGTTTTTACGCCAAACTCAATTTTCTGGGCCTCCATTATTTTCTCCAATGGATCTATTAATTATTATAGCAGCCCTATAATACTTATAGTCTAATAATAATTAATTATGAAATATAATATTTTAATTAGGTCCATTTTACAGAATATTTCTAAAATGTTCTGCGAACAATTTTACTTGATCATAATTAATTAAACTCTTTAATTAATTATTCTCTTATTCACTTCTCTATTCCCATAATAATATCAAATATTATTATCCTTGTCATTTTACCATTTTATCCTTTTCTCTATATGTGTGTGACCTATTGGGTTCTTGTCCATATTGGCAGTATAATATATAATTGTGAGTTCTATTTAAAACTCATATGATTTAAACTTCTTTAAATCATTTTATCAATCCCTATTGATATTTATGATACACTATTTTACAAGTCATGATTGGCCTTTAGCTAGGCATCATGACTATCCAAATGTCAGGAAAGTCAAGTAGTTTGACTATACCCTTCCATAGAAATAGTTACCATGCAATTACTCCTTTCACCACTCTTATCTCAATTAGATTCTGAGTATGAATTTCTATCAACTCATATTATGTATGTTCTATTAATTTAACCATTATTCCCAAAATTCCCTTCATGGATCCCTATCCATCTTGGCATATTACTCTGGCCAGAGATTATCTGAATAAGGCAATTATAGAATCATGCGAGATAACTTTCCTTAATAAATCTGGGATGGTGAATCCTTTGTTAATCACTCAACTATTTTCAAGTAGGTCATGATATACCTAACCTCCTAACTATGTTCACCCCCAGTTCGAAGTAATCAGTTATGGAGTCAAAGTATACCACTTGCTATTTAAGATAACTTTGGTGATCTTAAGTCTAAGGATACTTGCACAATCGCTATAAAGAGATTCCTCACTGACATAGATTTAATATCCATGTGAGGATTCTCTTTACAGGTTTCCAATGAACTTGTTCTTCTAACAAGCATCCATATGTTAGCTTTAATTTTCTTCTATAATCACAGTTATGAGAACCACTACTTGAACCATTCAAGAAGTATAACATGTGCTAGTCTGTCCGAATTAACAATGTCATATCTTGTTAATTCTATGACTAGGGATATTTAGATATTAACATATTTGCATGCAGTAGACATCTCGTATCATGAATACTTTCATGATTGCCTTTGCACTGTGTTTATAATATCAAGGACTTCATTTATTAATTTAAGATTTACAAACTCATGCATTTAAACATAGCATTATTAAATGAATGATGTCTTTTATTAAGAATATGAATTCATATATATGAAATACATCCCTATTATATGGGCTCTAGGGCATACTCTCTAACACCTCCTGATAGCATCTCTCTTTAATGTCATTGGCTATAGGTTCTTGGGCCTAATTCTCTTCTCCAAGAACTGCCAAGTCTGATTCAACATTTCCTTGAGCTAAAAATCTTTCATAGAATGGTTTTAAATGATGCCCATTAACTTTAAAAATTTTCTTGTTCTCCAGGCTTTTAATCTCTACTGGATCATGAAAAAAATTGTTAGTAATCACAAAAAGTCCAAGCCATCTAGACCTTAATTTTATTGGAAATAATTTCAAATGTGAGTGAAAAAGTAAAAGATTTTATCCAATTTGAAATTCTTTCCTAGAAATCATTTTGTCATGGAATTTCTTAGCTTTGTCATTATAAATTCTTAAACTCTCGTATGCCTCATTCTGAATTCTTCCAACTCTAATTTTTTATTTTCTTCCAAGTGCATCCAATGCCACATTACACCATTTAATAGCCCAAAATGCTCTATGCTCTAACTCTACTGGCAAGTGGTAGGACTTTTCATAGACTAGTCATTATGGGGACATAATGATAGATGTTTCATATGCTATCCTATAGGCCCAAAAAGTATCCTCCAACTTAGTACTCTAATCTTTTTTGGTTGGATTCAATATCTTCTCCAAAATAAACTTAACCCTTCTATTGGAAATCTCAGTCTAGCCATTAGTTTAGGGGTGATAAGCAGTAGATATTTATGGGTGACAACATAATTCTTCAATAATGCCTCCAAGAATTTAATACAAAAATGAGTTCCTTTATCATTGATAAGCACCCTTGGTGTACTAAACCTACAGAATTTCTTAGTCTTAAAAAAATTTACAACAGTTTTAGCATCATCAGTCCTTGTGACTTTTACCTCAATCCACTTAGAAACGTAACCAATAGCAAGTAAAATGTAAGAATTGCCCAAAGAAGATGGGAATGGACCTATAAAATCAATACCCCACATGCCAAATATTTCACAAGCTAATATAGAAATGAGTGGTATTTGATCTCTGTGTCCTAAGTTACCTGTCCTTTGCCAATTATCACAAGACTTACAAAACAAATAAGAATCATAAAATAATTTAGGCCAAAATAAACCACATTTCAATATTTTACGAGTTGTTCTTTTTGGATTAAAATGGGATCCATATGCCTTTGAGTGATAGAACTATAGTATGGACTACACTTCAACTTTTGGAACACAATGTCTAATAATTTGGTCCAAATAATACTTCTATAAATTTGTTCATCCCATATAAAGTATTTAACATCGCTCCTCAATTTATCCTTCTTGAACCTGGATAATTCATTTAGGATAGTACCTGTAACAAAAAAAAATTAATTATGTAAGCATACGAAAGGCTAATTGTGTTGATAGAAAATAAATGTTCATTACAAAATTAATCTTTTAAAGGAAATGCTTTTTCATTAAATAGCAAATGATTAAGGTGATCCACCATCGAATTCACTTATCCCTTTTTTATCTCTAATCTCAATATCAAATTCTTACAGTAGAAGAATCCATCGAATTGAGCATCATCTAGCTTCTGTTTCTTCAATAGGTACTCCAATTTTGCATGTTTAGAACAGATAATTACTTTAGTGCCCAACAAATATTGATGAAATTTTTCTAATGGAAAAAAAACTATTAAAGCTCTTTTTCCATTGTAGAATAATTGCTTTGAGCATTATCCAGCATTTTTAAAGCGTAATAAATCATATATAGATTTTTTTTCTAATTATTTACCAAGGATAAATCCCATAGTGTGGTTGCTAACATCACGTATAATTTCAAAAAGGAAATTTCAGTTAGGTGGATAAATTATAGGTGTAGATATCAGGTTCTCCTTTAACTCATCAAATAAATCCTTACAAGCTTAATCAAACTCATATACCACATCCTTTTGCAATAACTTGCACAATGGTTGAGAAATTTTTGAAAAATCTTTAATAAGGAACCTATAAAAACTTGCATATCCAAGGAAAGAAAAAACTTTTTGCACACTCACGAGGTAAGGTAAAAATTAAATAACATCTATTTTATCCTTGTCTACCTCAATCCCTTTCAAAGACACAATATATCCAAAAACCAACCATTGATCTACCATAAAGTGACATTTTTCATATTTTAAGACCAAGTTAGACTCTAGACATCTTTTTATAATTTGACTAAGTTAGATAGACATTCATAGAAAGAGTTACCATAAACTGTATAATAATCCATAAATACCTCTATGATTGTTTCCACATAATATAAAAAGATGCTAATCATACACCTTTAGAAGGTTGTTAGAACATTGCAAAGTCTAAATGACATCCTCCTATACACGAATGTGCTAAAAGGGAAAGTGAAGGAAGATTTTTCTTAATCTTTTGATGTAACCGATACTTAATAAAAACCTATATAGCCATGAAGACAACAATAGTAAGATTTTCTAGCAAGTTTTTCCAACATTTGATCAATAAAAGGAAGTGGAAAATAATCTTTTTTTATTTGAAGCATTTAGCTTTCTATAATCTATACAAACTGTCCACCCATTTTGAACTCGGATGGGTACCAATTCTCCATGTTCATTTTCTACCATTGTGATACCCATCTTCTTTGGTACAACCTGGACTAGGTTCACCTATTTGGTATCTCAGATGGGGTAGATCAGTTCTGCATCTAGCATCTTTGGATTTCTTTTTTCACAACTTTTATCATTGGTGGGTTTACACACCTTTGATCTTGCCTACTAGGCTTGATATTTTCCTCCAAGTGGATTCTATACATGTATGTAGATGGACTTAATCCTTTGATATAAGCAATGGTCCATCAAATTGTCTCTTTATGTTCCTTCAAAACTTGAATCAATAGCCTTTATTCCTTGAAATCAACTTGTTGGAGATAAATATTGAAAGTGTTTTCTCCTTACCCAAACAGGCATATTTGAAGTGGTCGGGCAGCATCTTCAACTCCAAACTAGGTGCCTACAAAATAGATTATAAAAGATTTTTATTAGTACTAGGCATATCTAAAGGATTGGGTTCACCTACCACTAGCTTCAAAGTTGCCAATTCAAGCACCACTTCCTGCAATTCCTCTTCTAAGTTTAGCTCTTCGTCAAGTGCATCACTTCTATCCCTGTACACATTTTCATCTAATAAAACCTACAACTTAACATCTCTAGTCATGTTAAACACCTTTTGGGTTAATGGCTCAAAGATATCTATCCCACACATAGAAGACACTTCACATGGATATTTCATGGCATCATAAACATTAAATTGCACTACTTTACCATCAAATTCCTTAGTAAGAGTACCTTTATGCACATCAATTTTCATCCTAGCTGTTTAAAGGAAGGGTCTCCTTGGTAAAATATCAGATGATTCTAAAGATTTAACATCATCTTCCATGTCAATTACATAAAAATCAATTTGAAAAATTTGGTCATTCACCTAAAATAAAACATCCTTTAATAACCCTTCATGATAAATAATTGATCGGTTAGCAAGTTGATTTGCTACTCCTATTTCTTCTAAGGGTTTATCATTTAAAGAAAAATAAATGGACTTAGGAAAAATAAATGGACTTAGGCATAACGTTGATGGATGCACCTAAATCGTACATAGATCTCTTAATGCTTAATTTACCAATTTTATAGGAAATAACAAATATACCTTTATCTTTGCATTTTTAGGCATTTTTCTTTGAATTACAACCGAATATTTACCTTAACCTTGCAAAAAGTCTCAAAAATATCTTTCTCCTCCTTCTGCTTATTTGATTTGGATAATCTTTTGGGAAATAGGGGATGTATGACTAAAATAGGGGCCGTTGTAAATTTTTTACAGTGGGTTGTTCTTTTTCTTCAATTTTTACTTTTTTGCTTCTCTTGTCATTTTCTGGTTATCCTTCTTAGGCAATGGTTGTTTTAGCTCTTTCTCACTTCTTAGAATGATTGCACTCAATTTTGCCATAGGTTATATATAGTTTGAGGATAATGCTATTTGACTCAGTTATTTCTCCAAATTTTAGATTGTGGCATCCACCTTGTTAATTTTTTGTAGGAGTTTTTGCATACCTCAAGAGACATGCTCGATATAGGAGCTATATATGAGGGCTATTATGATGATCTTAAATGGAATTGTTATTATGGATTTTGTTGTCTTTCACCATAGTTGAAGTTTGGATGGTCATGCCATCCTAAATTGTATGGTTGGATTATGGATTGTACTTCATTTGGAGTTGTCCAACAAATCTACCTAGTGCATTTACTTATTCTTATATATCATCTTATAGAGTGGGATACATATCAATTGGATGCCTAGTATAGATATAAATTTCACACACTTGCACTTGGGGAGGTTTACCTATAGCCATATTTTAAATAAAAATTGTTAGATTATTAAGGTTTTCTTCAATAAAAGAATATTATACCTCATTTACTCTTCTTGGAAGGTCTTGATATCTCCCAAATTGTTGGGAAGTGGTTGCCATATTTTTAACTAATTCCTAAGCTTGTGTTAGGGATTTATTGTTAAGCCTTCCCCTAATTTGCTGCATCAACCATTTTTCTTTTCATACTCAACATTCCCTCATAAAAATTCAGAATAAAGGACTAATATGTAATACCATGTTAGAGATAGCTTGCACATAATTTTTTGAACCTCTTCCAATAATTATGATGTGGTTCTATATTTCTTTGTCTAATTCCACTTATTTCTCTTCGAATTACTATAGCTTAAAAGGATAGGAAAAATTTATCCAATAACATTCTTACCATATCAATCCATATGGTGATCATTTCGGATGGCAAATTTGATAAACAATCCTTTGTTAAATCAACCAATGAAAATAGAAAGGCCCTCAACTTCACTTGTTCCTATATAACTCTATGTGGCTTCATTTTAGAGTAAACAACAAGGAATTCTTTCAAATGTTTGTGAATATCCTCATTTTCCAAGCAACAAAAAATTGGTAGTAAGTGAATCAGCCCCTATTTTAACTCAAAAGAAGTGTCTAAGGATAGGTGATGTGTAGTGGCTACTGATCCAAGGTGGTGTATTTAGCTCTCTCAAAATCCTTTCTTCCATCTCTTTTATTTCTATTTCAGCAGGGAATTCAGTAAAATTAGTCACTAAATTATATTCCTACTATTTAGAAAAAATTTCAGCATGTTTTTTTATAACCTCATTTCTTTTCTCAATCTCCGTGCCATTTTTTCAATTCCAACATCAATTTAAATTTCTTCCAAAATTTCAGGTCTGGTCATCAACAAATTAAATCAAGTTAAACTAGTTCCCGGTAATAGCACCAAAATTTGATTGGTATCAAAGAAAAGATATATCTTATCTTTTCCTAACCAAATAAATTGTAAATAGGGTAAGAAAGGGTTTAATCCCTAGAGACTAACACTAATTTAATTTTAACAATGAGAATTTCAATGATTAAAAATGAAGAGGGAGTTTTTATATCTTAAGAATTAAAAATAATGACTTAAGTCAACTAACTGAAATTGCAAAAAAAATTAATTAAAATAAAATTCAATGGATGAAAAAATTCAGTTAATGACATTCACAGCACAAGATTCAATTAACTCATCATAGATGAAAAGATAACTCTAAAATCATATAATGGGCTAGTTATAGGCTTGGGCTTTGCCTTCTAACCAATCTTTTCATATTAATGGATTAAACAAGTAAGACTTTAATTAACCCCTAACCAATAAACAACCCTTTAACAAGCAAAAGAATTTAATTTATTGACAACATTACAATTTAGAAAGACCCAACCTAAGCCAACCAACCTATAAGTAAGATTGATTTAGACCAAATCATGCATTTACTTAATATAACAACCCTTCACAATGATGTTATATTAATTGCTACTTGTTATTGATTTTACCAAATAATTACGGATTTGATAATCTCAATTAGCCATATATTATTTAATTAAATACAAAATGAGATCTTTTTGCATACATAACAAATATAATCGAGATATGGTTTCACTAAATCACAGTAAATAACATGAACATTGCACAAAAACTAAAATGAAAGTTAAAGTAGAATGATCTCACAATATTAAGAATCATAGCTTTGAATTCATCTTTAATTGAAATAAATTATTTAGCCACACATGGCTATAAAGAACATCACAATATAAAAATTGAAAGCGAAGCTAAATCCCTACTACAGATCTAAAGGAAAATGTAGGGAAGAGATAGAGAGATGAAATCAGTCTTTCTCACCTATCATAACTCTTTCCATTTAGGAAAAGTCATTAAGCCCTAATCAAACTTGGAAATTAAATTAAAAATATCCAATGTAATTTAAATTTCCTAAAAATACTACATTTTATCTCCTAAAATAAAGTCTAATCATCCCTAAAAATAAGTTGGAGCAGAGGTAGCAGCTAGGGCAACTCATGCACAAATAAGTCCTTTTGAATTATTTTGCCTGAGTAAACATTCCTTTAGCCTTTGGCAAGGCCAAGGCTTGCCCTTGCCTTCTAGCCTTGGACAAAGCTAACAATTATCTTTATCCCCCATCAGCTTTTTACACTAAAATTGCTCTATAAGTCTAATGCTAATCCAGATTAGCTCCAATAAGCCATAAAAACATATTTTCTCACAAGTTTGATCCTACAATGAGCAAAATCAATAAACAAGTAAAAAGTCCCTAAATTTGAATGAAAAGAATGCAAAATATTACGCAAAAATCAATTAAAAATATGCAATTTTGGTGACTTAACACTAATTTAAATTAAGAAATCATACCCTAATTAATTTCTTTAATTAATTTTAGGGGGTTAGAATAGGCTTAATACATGCATGCACCATTTAATGGCCCACATGGGCTAGTCATCAAATAAAACTAGTTTGTGCATGAACACTCGCTTAGGGTTTTAATGCGGAATTAAGCCTAACCTATTAGATCAAATCTAAAATGATTTTTAATTATTTTAATATGATTAATGAATTAATTAATTACGTAATCAATATAAGAATTAATGGAATTGATAATTAAGATAATATTATACAAGAACACATTTCACAATAAGAAAATGCTCTCTTACCTACGAAAAATTAATAATGGAATGTAATTCTATTGATAATTACCAACGAAAATAAAATTTCGTAGGTAAAATTAAATTTGTCTTTTACAATAGAAAAAATATTATCTTCCTTCATTAAAAATGGAACCAAATGTTAGTGCTAAAATTTATCGACGGAATACTGATATCATCACAAAATATCATGGCAATAGAGTGCGAAAAAATTTTTCAATAAAAATAAAACTTAGTAGGAAATTTACCAATAGAAAGACAATTCCATAGGTAACTTCCAATGGAATTGTATTTTTGTAAGGAATTTACCAATGGAAAGATGATTTCGGTAAATTCTAATAAAATTGTATTTTCGTAGGGAATTTACCGTTGAAAACATTATTTTGTCTACAAATTCCCTGCAAAAATATAATTTCCGATGGAAAAATCATTTCATTGGTAAATTTCCTATGGAAATAGAATTTCATTGGTAAATTAGGACCATTTAAGTATTTTTCACCCTTTTTCCCTAGGTATAAAATATTTTTCCCGTTAACTCTTCTTTCCTTTTTGCAGCCAACGTTTCCCCTCCCTCTCTATTCTTTATTTACTCCATATTTTTCTTTTTGAATGGCCTCCTTTTAATCTAAAATCTTTAACCCATCTCTACAAAATTGATCATTTTCTTTGTTTTTGCCATCTCTTTTACATACTCCAGGCTCTCTCTGACCTCATCTCATCTCTAAAAAATCTATAATTTTGTTTGTTCTCTTCATTTTTCACTCTCATACCCTAGGATTTCTCTCCCTTTAGCTCATCTTTCTGACTCTACCATCTTGTATTCATTAAATTTAACCCTTTTATGTCTGTTCTTTTAGGTTTCGACCATGAATCAAAAGTAAGTATTCTTATCTTTCTCCTCTGGCGATCTATTTTCTATTTGTAGTGTTTGGTTCTTTTTTCTTTTAATTTTTATTTTTTAATTCTTTTCTCCCATTTTTAAATTTTTAAAATGAGATATAATCTCATATGTGATATAGCAACTCAATTTTAATTTTTTTCAGTTAATCATATCTATAATTTCTAGGTCTGTGAGATTTGATTAAATGAAGCTCAATTTCTATTTTCTTTCAATCTAACAAATAGCAGACAATATACATCAAATTGAAAGAAAAGCTATCGGATCATCGGTAAGTCTATGGATTCATCCACTACTTTGGATTCGATGTTAGTCCATTCTTCTTCTCTTTATTTTTTGATTTCAAGTACTTAATAATTGCACTTGTATTTGTATATGTATTGAACAAGTTTTTAATTAATATGTGTAATGAACCAGTCATGTCTTGTTATCATTAGTATTGATAGACATATATGTGATGTATGTCGGTTTGCTAATAAAAAAATTATGTTTTCCCTTAAGCAATTTTGTGACTACTCAAATTTGGGGACCTATTATGCATTTAGTTAATGGCTTTCACTTTATTATGATGACTGTTAATGATTTTTCAAAATTTACATAAGCCTTTCCTATGAGTAATAAGTCTAAAGCAAGAACACTATTATCATACTTCTATCATCTAGTTGAAGTGCAATTTCATAAGGGAATTAATTGCATTATATCAGATAATAGATAAGAGTTTAATGATTCTCATTTTTCATTTTATAAGAAAAGCATTATGACTATTAGTAATTTTCTCATTTCATAGGAGAATTATTAGACTCAATAATAATGTTTGAATTTTCTAAAATGGTTACAGTTTCATGCCTAAAATTTGGAAACATGAATTGTTTTATGCTGTAAAATTGTTGATAAAAAATAAGAAATTGCATAATATGATTTCTGCTTTTATGTAGATTTGACAAACTTAGAGAGCTTGGACTATGATACATGCAGAATTGATGATAAAGGCGAGTTAATTTAATAGGTTCTTAAACTTGTTGCCTTATTTTTAAAAAATATTCCTGATGTTTTTATTTCATTTTTTTAGTATAATTTCTTTTTGGTTACTTATTTTGAAATATGCTTGTATGTCATGTAAACATTATTTGTGCTGATGGAAAGATAATCATTAGATCATTGAAGTTTTTATTGAAAATTTATATTTATTTTATGTTTGCATTCTCATTTGATGAAATTGACAATCTCTTTTATTTATTATATAAGTCATACAAATGTTACGAGTGTTGGTGCACACATAAACATCAGAACCCTGTATCTCAAGGTTGTGTCAAATGTGAAACAAATGTCATACTTATTGCTAATTTGTTATTACTTATTTTTGTGTGTTTTCATTCACATCTCGATAAAATCGGTGTTCTATTTTCATCTATAAATATTAGTATTTCATTAGGATTGTATTTTATTATAGATTGATCATAGAATGGGTTCATAGCTAGCTTTAACTTTGTTTCTTTTATTTGTTTAAATAAAACTGCTAATAATTTTTTTTGATTTGATTGTTAGGCTAGCAAAAATAGGTGTTTGCCCCATTAATTTAGTTTCATCTTTGGCCTCCTAATTAAGCTAAAGGGGTTATTGTATTCCTAATTCTTATTGAAGGATTTTCCATTATGAACTAAGCTAGAGGTAAATTTTTGAAAACATTTAAAGCATCAAGTTGTAAAGTTTTTCTTTCTAGTTATTCTATATTCATAATATTATAAGTTATATAATACATTTCTACTTGTAATTCTTAAAGTCTTTATTGTTTGCTGGGATTCATTATAATAACTTGCACCTTGAAGAGTATGGGGTTGATTATGGATGAGAATTAAATATTACTATTAAATGAAAGTTACTTAATAACTTGCTCTTTGGTAGTGTTTATCTCTTATTTCAAAAACTTCATTCCTATTAAAAAATATATTTTTCGGAAGATGATTATTTGCATCTTGTTATCACTATTAGATTAGGATGATAATAGTGTCTACCTATTTTTTGTTTTGTTATTTGATTAGCATTGCAATGATACATTTGCATGTTATAGAATAAAAACACTAATTAAAATTAGTTGAAAAGATTTAACATGATTTCTAAAAGGTAAAAAGAAAAAAACACTACTTACATTTTTAGTTCATATCCAGGAATTTTTTTCATATTTGTTGAGTTTGTAAAGTTATTATATGACAATTTTTATCATAAATCAACATAACAGAAGTACTTATATATCTGCTTATGGATATATAAAAATACATGATAAATATATAAAAAAAGGAAGAAATAAGCTCTTTTTACTATTTATGGATTAATTCCTAAAAATAAAATGTTTTCTTTATTAAATTTATATTAGTTAACAAAAGCTAGTTAGATTTTCAAATTATGGCCATTTGGACTTGGGCTAGACCTTAATACATCTGCTAACATAGTTTTACAGATGGTCATAATCTTACTGATTTTTGCATAATTTGATGTTGAACTCTTGGTATACCTTACCCTTTTTTTGTTCTCTCTACTTTGTTTCTTTTTTCCCCTTTTATTCATTTTTTTGCTCAAATATTGTAGAAATTAGGAAATTTATTCTTTTAGTTATGTATTTAGTGATATTAAATATTGTATTGTTGTGGTAACTAATTAAAGGTAGATCAGATGCGTTCGTTTTTATGCATGTCATATCCTGTGATTTGGTTTTCCTTTCCACCTTATATTGTTTCCCATCTCAAAGCTAAAATACTTTTGTCAATTTCCTTCTACCTGCTCCATTCCATACAATAAATGAGACAATATTCATTCATGTTGTGACAATTGACTTAGGTGGTTGGTTAATTGTTTACTTACCTATATAACCTTTGCAAGTACTATCATAATATGAGCAATTGTATCAAGAATGCTTCTATACATCGACAGTTTCATGTTCCCATTAAACTAGTTTTCAGGAAATATAACAATATTATAAGGTTACTAGCTCCTAAGTTTTCAGTGAATGCATATAAAGTGGTTGTAAACCAATTTTCCCATTGAAGTATAATTGACATATTACCCAAAAGTTATTGAAATTGAATTATAATAGAATAACTCTCTAGTCTACCCCTATGAGTTCTAATTTTAAATGTTCTTTCTGATTGGAATAGTTTAATTTGAAGCATTAATTCTAGCAATAAAATAGTGAGAGTAAAATGGATTAATTAAAGACATAATTAATGCATTCATGTACATGAACATAATCTAATCCATTTATTTCTTCACATATAGGTATTAACATCTTAAGCACTTCACAAATAAACCTACTCTCTATATTGGATAGCAAGTTAGCTAATAGCAACTACACAAATTAGGTTCGGTAAGTAAGAGTAGCTCTTAAAAATAAGAAAATCCATTATATATGGTATTAAAAGCCACCATTATTTACATATGAAGATGCTTTTAGTGAGATCAACAATATTTATAAGAAATGCATGAAGGATAGTAAAGCACCAACATGTGTGATGCCTTGTGCTATGTCCTTAGATCTTCAAAAGCAACACGAAAGGATGGATACAGAAACTATCATTCTGCATTTTGATGAGCTATAAGTTTTTCAAGCAAAGAGAGACCAATTGATGTTGCCCAAGCTCTCTTCAGTTGTAAAATGGAATAAGGCACTTCGGTTGTATCTCATACATTAAAGATGGATGGGTATATTGAGAATTTAGGTAAACTGGGCTACGTAATGGTTGATAATCTATACAGAGATTTGATATTATACTTTTGGCTCTAAGTTGTACACCTTTTATGCTCAACTTCAACATTAATAAGATCCAAGTATCAATTCCCAAGCTTATTAATATGCATAAGATATCTAATGGATCACTTATACTCAAGTTAAAAAGTGTAAGAAGTAGAAGAGGAAAATAACCAAGGGGCAGTCCAAGCTAGGGGACTTGCTTCTATTGTGGAAAGGATGGCCACTAAAATGGAATTGTAAGGCCTACTTAGATTCTCTTAAGAAGAAAAAAATAGATTGAAGCTTCTACTCTAGGTATTTATATAATTGAGATTAATACTTATTCTATTACTTCTAGGAAATCTTGGGTATGAGATACTAGATGTGGATCTCATTTGTGTAATTATATATAGGGCCTTAGAAGTAATAAAAGGGTTGGAAAGGTGGAGATAAATCTACTATCATCAACCGGTCAAAGCATCTCAACACAAGTTATGAAAACTTATAACCAACCTTATTTGAGTGGATTGGCTGTATAACTTCATAATTGGTATGACGTTCCAACTTTATCTAAGAGTATTATTATTTTTAATCATCTTATAAATGATTATACATTTTCTTTAAATAAGGACAAAAGTTATTCCATTTTTAAAAATAATATAATTTATGCTATTGCATATGTTAAGCATTTTGTATTTGTTCTTGATTTAAATAAAGAAGTGCACAATATAAATACCAATATAATAAAGTAAGATAATTAGATTTTTTCTACTTATGGTATTGTCATTAAGGCTGTATAAATGTTAAATGTGTGACCAAGTTGCACAAGTTTGATGATTTAGGATCATTTAATATATGAGAGTCTTACTTATTAGGAAAAATGAACAAGTACATTTTATTAGCAAAAAAGTACAAGCTAATAAGACATATGAATTGATACATTTAGATATATGGTCCAATGACTACACGTGCTAGAGGAGGATATTTCTATATCATAAACTTCATAAATAGATATAGATACATCTATCTAATAAGGTGTAAATTTAAAGCTTTTGAAATGTTCAAAGAGTTCAAAAATGAAGTAGAGAAATAACTTGGAAAGAGTATTAAGGCACTAACATTAGATAGAGGTGGATAATACTTAAGCCAAGAATTCAAAGATTATCTAAGAGATAATGGGATTTTATCTCAATAGAGTCCACCATATATGCCATTATATAATAGTGTATTTGAAAGAAGAAATTGAACACCATTGGATGTGGTTTGATTCATGAAGAGCTTAGCAGACTTTCCTAAGTCTTTCTAGAGTTTTGTACAAATTGAACAAAGTTCTAAGTAAATCGATTGATGTTACTCCATATGAAATTTGGAATAACAAGAAACCCACACTTTCACATATGAAAGTATGGGGATGTTCTGCTTATCTGAAGAGGAGAATTTCAGGCAAATTAGATGTTAAATTTAAAAAGTACTTATTTATGGGATATCAAAAGGAATCAATTGGATACTACTTCTATCATCTCTTTAAAAAAAAGGTGTTTATTTTAAGGCATGTTAATTTCTTTGAAAAGGAATTCCTTCTAAGAAAAGATGATGGGTAACACCCCAAATTATACATAGGAGGAATGAGACATACTTGTAAAAGATTGAGAATTGAAGGATAACAAATATGATAGTTAATGTTGAGTTAAGGATATAACCAATATTAATGGAATTATTAAAAGTTAATATAGTAATTTTTGAAATTATGCCATGCATACATAAATACATGTAAGGGTTGGATTGGTATGTTAAAAAAGCTAAAATTTCATATAATTTATAATTAAAAATAAATATAGGGATGAAATGGCAATTGATCAAGGGACAAAAAGTATAGCCAATAAGAAATTGGCACGTGTTCATTCTAAAAAGTCCATGAAAAGCAACAAGAAATCCATAAGAGAGGGATAAAGAGTTGGCTAAAATTTTTAGGGCCAAAAATATAGACTTTTTACTCTTTTTCTCTTTAAACAATTGACCAAAAAATCTACCTCTTTAGAAGCTTATGTAAGTAAAAAAAAATTAGAGCAATTCAAGTGAGCAAGGTTAGCAATTTATGTGATTTAGTGGAAAATTAATTTCTTTCACTTCTCTTCTTCATCTAATGTCTTGAGAGGTATATGTATATTTGGAATTAAAGTTTTATTTGTGTATTATGTGATTTTGTTTAGGAAAAGTTAGAGTTTAGAGGAAAAGAGAAAGCTTAAAGCATTTGGAGTGATTTTGTAATCCTTAGAGGTATAAAAATTAATTATTTTCATTGATTTTGTATAATATTTTTTTAAATGATTTGAATATGAATTTTGATATAGTATTGATGATGAATAATGGAATTATAGCTGACTTGTGGGTTTAAGAATAATTTAAGTCTTGAATTAATGTTTAAGATAAATTCTAGTTTTGGTTCACTTAAACCAGTGCTACTATTTTTGCCATAACATAAGACTTTGATTTTTATGAGAAACCAGTACTTCTTCTCCTTGAGAGAATCTACTATTTTGACCTTTATCCTGAGTAATTTTATCCATTTGAATCTTAATACATAAGACTTTGATTTTTATGAGAAATCTAGAGTTAATTCTACCTTTAAGATCCTCAAAATGGCCTAAAGTTAGAAGTAGTCTGTTGGCCCCTATTTTAGAGTGACTTGTAGTTTTTTATGCGTAATTTTTTTAATATAACTCCAAACTACATGTTTCTTATCAATGGAAACTAGATAAATAGGGAAATAAAAGTCTAGAAGACCATTTGGTCTAAATTTAGCCAAAACCATATCAAAAATACAAAGCAATGTGAATTAAGAATCTTGCTGAGAGAACCAAGTGAGTTCTATAGGCCATACTACTGGTTTTTTAACCACTATAGGGAAGCATTTTGGATATATAATAATATCTTGGACATTTGGGACTCATGGCTGTTAGACATTTTTTACTGTCATGGCCCTTTATATACATAGCGGTCACTCATTTTTTATCATTATGAGGTAGCATTCTGTATAAATAGTAAATTATAGATAGTGGGACTCACGGTCATCACTTAATTTTTACCATCATGATCCCTATCTATTTCTAAAATTTTGTTGAATTTTCTCATTCTAAATGAGTTAGAAAATTGTCGAACTATTTTACATGATTATAAAACTTAGTTAATGTGTACCTAAATATGTATAAGGGTTGATTCCAATTTATTAATGATTATTTTTTTCAACTATGCAAAGCTTGTGAGAAATTGTTTAGTATAAACATGATATTACTTTTTTATTTCTAGTGTACAATGATTTTGAAGTAATATATGCCTATAATTTTAAATACATTGTGTTCTGATATAAGTATGGCCTACTAGATTTCGAGTAGTGGATAAATAGGTATGCCTAAAAGGGTTACATTGCTTCTATTTAGCAAGACTCTTTCGTGTCTTCTATTAGAGGCTATGCCTCTTCTGTTTAGTTGCCAATGGTATCTTTTATTCTATCTCGTTACTTGCGTCTTAAGACAATAGCAGGTAACTCCTCAATGATATGTAATCTATTATGTTCTAACCTTTTATTTATTCTATTCAAGTTCCAATTATATTCTGTAAGACTCTAGTAACTGCTCTATTTAATTCAAAATTAAGTGCTGAATGAACCTTTAATTATGTGTCTGAGAATTAGTATTCGTTAAATATATATATATATAACGTTATATTTTACTTATTGTTATTTTATTGTTGTATCTCACTTATGTGTGTAATTGCTGGGTGAGTACTATGAGTAGTCACCATCATGCATAGTTTAACCTATACAAAGCTTTATATTTAACATAATGGCTTTTTATCTACACAGGTGTTGAAGCAAAGGTTAGAGTTAGGACAACTGCAGTCAACCAAAGTAGAAGTTGGGATTTAAAGACTTTGTTTCTTATTTATGTATCTAAATTTAAGGGTCTAATATAAGCATAGTCTAAAAAAATAGCTAGGTGTAGTAATTATATTATTTTCATTAGATATCTTGTTCATAGTATATTTCTTGATAACTATATGACAATTGCTATGTTTATTGGTCAGTCTTAGGCACCCATGTTTCCTCATAGGGCTATAAGGGTGTTATATGATAGGATTTGAGTTAAACTTAGTGAGGTTCAAGATCCATAAATTAAAGAAAATTAACTGATAATTGTGACTCATAATGATTAGATCACAATTAAACTTGTTGATCCATAAGTTCTTAGAACGTTTGCTAGATTGCATTCTCTTATATTAAGATATAATTTTCTTATTGACATAGACAAGAATATGATTTTAATAGAGGACAATGATCCCACAAGCAATAAATAAGCTTTTAATCGTTCACAATGTTAATTATGGCTACAGGCTATATAGTCCGAAATGGACTTCACGTATGAGAACAAAGTGTGGACTTTGACTCAACCATCTAAAAGGATAAAATCCATAAGTTGCAATTGGGTCTTCAAAAAGAAGACTAACATAGTTACCTTGTAATGCCCTCACAATCCAGGTAGTCTGAATAATATTTCTCTAAGGTGAATAGTGATATCGAGGTGAATAGTACCAACCATGATCCATGAAAATTTGTATTTACCATTAGAAAGTATAATTCATAATAAGTCTGATGGTATAATTTAAGATGAAATTAAGTTCAAACATGCCCTCAAAAGGCATAGTAAAAAATTTACTTCGGACTGTATTAGAGTTGATCAAACTTTGAATGGCTTAAAAAAAGTGTTTTGAATCTCATAAAATTATTCCAATTACATAGAACCGCTAGAAATAATCCCATTTAATATTTAAAAGTGAAAATAAAATTTTAAACAACTTTGAATTTTTGAATTTTGGACTGATGAATTTTACCTCTAGACTTAGAAATATACTGAAACAAAGTTGGATTGACTCATAATTTTAAACACACTTTAGTCAATATTTTTAAATATTTTTAGACCTATTTTGGAGGTGATTTGATAATTAAAACTTGTAGCTAATGAGAGGATGACAAATGGCTTAATATAAGCTCTTGGATTAAATTGTGTTTGATTTAATCCTAGCCCTTCATTCAAGGTATAAAAATACAAAAGAAGGATGTAAAAATTTATTTAAAAAACAACCATTTTCTTCCTCCTCCATCCTTGGCCGAATTCTCTACAATTTCTCCTCTGCCATTTTCTTTCTTTTAACTTTAAATTTCCATCAAATTCCTAACCCAAATTTTACCTAGATTAAATAATTATCATCATCTCATCTTAAATAAGGAATTAAAGCAGAAAAAAAGGCTTGAAAAGTGAAGGAATTTAGTGAGAGAAATTCATTTAAGTAAGTGAAATGATGCGATTTACTTAGAATTAATTGAGGAATTGGGTAGTTTATAATTTTCATGTGATTTTGGATGATAAATTAAAGAGAAATTCATGGTTACTACATATGCTCAATTTGGACTAGGTAAAGTACAAGAAGAAGAAAAAGCGAAAATGAAGGAAAAAGGAAAAGAAAAGGAAATTTAAAAGAGAGAATGAGAATTAAGGCATGTGGACACTTAAACTAGTGATAACTCCAATTTTATTGTTTATTTTTAGTGTTTTTCATCAGTGTGTGTGTTGTATTGCGTGTTTTCATATTTTTAGTGTCAAATTTATCTTTTTATGCCATTTAGGATTATTTTGATTTTTGTGAAGCTTCTAAGTATTTTTGGTGATATTTTGATTTTTATGTAGAGAAAAAGGTAGCACTCGGCTGAGACCATTGGTCCCTGCTGTGTGTTGTGCAAAACCTTAATACATGCCATTTCTTCAGAAGATTTGACCGAGACCAAAATATCTCAGTTAGGTCCAAGGCAGACTTCGAGTGTGTTTTGATCCAGAATGGCGCACTCGATTGAGACTAAAGTGTCTCGGCTGTGTCTTGTGTTGCACTATTATTTTATCTATTTAGACTCAATCGATAACAAAGTGTCTTAGCTATGTCCATTTGAAGACCTGTATAAAAGCTATAAGTTTTGTCGGCTAACAGAGATCTTTTTAGGGTTTTAAGCACCATCTTGTTCTCTGTAGTTTTAGCTCATATACTCTTCATACTTAAGGTTTCATACTTAGTTTTCCATAGATTTTACTTGTAAAAATTACTCTTTCAATATAGTTTTACTTCACTAATACAAAAATACTTAGTTATAACTTAGATGTTAGCTGAAGTTAGAGTTTTGAATCAAGTTCCAGTTGGAGGAAAAGGGAGAAGACTTCATTAATTTTAGATCTGAAACTCCAAATGGGTTTTATAGTTTTTTCTTACTCTTTACTTGTTATTTGCATAATGAATAGTAAGTAATATTTTGTCGTTTAGGGATCTTTGAATCCCCTTGACCATGTAAGGAGTATGAATTCATTTATTCAATATATATTTTAGATGTTACTTTTTCCTTGTGTTAATCTTGGTTTGAATGTTTTGTAAGTGTTTATGTTGTCAATCTTATTCAAGTTGATAGTTGGATGTTTATCTAGTGTTTTTGCCATGAATGCTCTATGTTTCTTCAAATTTGTTGTAATTTTGATGGCATTTCCAAAATGGGAGTTGTTAAACCTGGGGCCTGTTGTGTTGTAAACTTAGAAATAAAGAGGAAAATGAATAGGTGCTGGATTAGTAAGCTTCGAAATGGGATATTAGTCCACACTTAGATCTTGAGACATGTGCTTATGCTGCCTATTGGGAAAGCTCTAAAATGGGATACTGAGTAGTTAGAGTAGTTGGCGTCGAAATGGGATACAAGGGGTTTAGAAGGGTTTTTCACATCTGAAATTTATGAAATTTTATGTTAAAATGAACCTTGCTTGGGATAAGGGTGGATTAGATTCCTGGCAACGTCTTTACCATTTATTGATTTATCATTAGCTTATCTCTGTTACTTTTTATTGTCTTATTTATTCATAATTTACATTTTATATTTTCTTTATGTATAGTGTCATTATAGTTTGATATAACAAAAAGATAGATAAAATCATCAAACAATTGAGAATTCTTTAAACACATTTTGCCAATCAGTTAAAAATTACATTACATCATCGTACTTCCTTTGGGTCTGATATCTCGAAGTCTTAAAAATACTCCATTTTATTACTTATCCATTCGGTATACTTGCCAAACAGCGATCAAGGTTTTAGCATCGTTTTCCATTTTGTGTTTGTTCTTTGTTTTGCTTTGAATTTTTTTGGTTGTGACTTCTTTGTACTTGGTGTAGTTATTTATGGTAGATTGATGCTTAAACATGCATTTTTCTTTTTAAATTAGGAATTTCTTATACCTATTATGTTTTTAATTTTGTGTTCTTGCTTCTTTAATCTTGAGATTTAGGCTTGTTTTTGATCTAATACGATTATTCTTTGATTCGCATTTCAATTCATACATGCCTAATGATTGATAAAATTCCTAAAAGAGTAGGAATCACATTTTGTTTTGTTATTTTGACAAGTATGCGTGTTTGTTCCCTTTAGTTTTTTGTATTGATTTTGTTTTTGATGTTGTTAACCCCATTTAGTGAGTGTCTGTTTTGATTGTGCTGTTTAAAGCATTGATTTCTCTTTTGTTGGCAAACCATGTAGGCATCCTTTTTGTAAAATATGGTTCATGCATGGTTTATATGTTTAATTGTCTATTTGTGCATTGGCATCTTGTTTGCATTTAGTTCGTTGCAACAAGGTATATAGGCTGAAATGATTTGACTTATAGGCTACTAGTTTCCAAAGGATAACTTGGTTATCATGGTTGAGTGCCATATACTTTATACAACTTTTTTCTTTATCATTTGTTGTGTTTACTTGCCTTTGTATGCGAGTTAACTGTTTCCTTTTGCAGTCTTTATTTTTGTCGTATTTTTTTGCTTTTTGGTGTTAAATTTTTATCTTTTACCTTGTGTTCATTTTTGCTTTTGTTTTTTATACTATGTATTTATTTTTGCAAATGGCACCTAAATACACCCGAATTGAGGCTGGATCTTCATCTTCTACTCTATAAGATCCTTTAAAGCTAAAGACTCCAACTTAGGTTTCGAATGGATTCGAAGATAACTGGTCCTTTTCAATTGGCAAGAGTATTTAGCCACTCCGCTTATCAATATAGATTGAATGGAGGATCTCCAATTGAAGGCCAAGCTTGATAGGTTGATCGATAGAGTGAGCTGATGAGCATTCATTGAGCGATAAAAAAAAGGTTTATCCACATCTTGTCGAAGATTTTCTAGCCATTATAGAGTTCAAAATTAGCAAAGATAGCTCCTCCGATGGGGGCAATGTTAGCTTTTGGCATAATGGCTCTCCTTACCAAATATCCTTTAATGCTTTTTCAAAAGTACTATGATTCGATCAACATTCTGCCAGGGGGCCTGAAAATATGAATAAGCTGGTGGTTTGGATGGGCATATATGATGAAGAAGACCCTACCACTTTTCATGCAAGCAACACCAAAGCTCATCATTTGGGAAATCATCCATTGAGGATCATACATAGTTTTTTGACTTTGGCTTTCTTCAACCATCATGGAGGTCTTGGCAATATCAATGCTAATGAAACCATAATTTTGTATGCCATGGCGCATGGGATTTACTTAAATGAAGCAATTTTTCTTGCATAAAAGATTACTGACCTGCACACCTACAAGAAAAGGGACTCTAAGCTGGCTTTGGGAGGATTTGTGACCACTGAATATATCGATTATTGCATAAAAGATTATTGAAGAATATATTGATTCTCATAGATGACTCGTATTTTCCAAAGCAAGGGCAATCATTGATATCGGGTAGGGCATTTTATAGAGAAGTTATTCATAAGAGAGCCACGAAATGGAAGCGAGTAGGGGCGGGCACCATCACTTTGTCTATTAGAAGTACACTACCATCAACAACTACCTCGATAGTATAACTAAGAAGATAGACATTGGTTTTATGGAATTTTCGAATTAGGAGCTGTTAAACCTAAGGCTTGTTATGTTGTAAACTTAGAAATATAGAGGCAAATGAATGGATATTGGATTAGTGAGCTCCAAAATGGGATATTAATCCACACTTAGGTCTTAGAATCTGTGTTTATGCTGGCTATTTGGTAAGCTCTAGAATGGAATACCGAGTAGTTAGAGTAGTAGGTTTTAAAATGAGATACTAGGAGTTTTAAAGGGTTATCCACATCTAAAATGTATGAAAATTTATTTTGAAATGAACCTTGCATGGGATAGGGGTGGATTAGTTTCCTAGCAACATCTTTACCTTTTGTTGATTTATCATTATCTTATCTCTATTGCCTTTTATTATCTTATTTATTCATAATTTACATTTTATGTTTTCTTTGTGTTTAGTGTCATTATAGTTCAATATAACAAAAAGATCGATAAAATCATCAAATAATTGGAAATTCTTTAAACACATTTTGCCAATCAATGAAAAATTACATTACACCATTATACTTCCCTTAGGTTCGATATCCCAGAGTCCTAAAAATACTTCACTTTATTACTTATAGATTCAGTACACTTGCTTAATAGCAATTAACTATCTTATTTTATGAAATTAAGGTAATGTAACTTAGGATTTTTACATGCAAAGTGTCTAAATTAAAATTGATAGTAAATAAATGAAATTGAATGACAAATAATGAAATTGGTGAAGTTAAATACATGAAAACATAATTAAACATATGAAGATAGAATATGAACCTATTATATAAGTATAAGAACTTAAGGTTGTGATTGGAATTAAATTGATTAAATGTTTACATTATGTAATTCATACTTGAAAAACATGTTTAGAATGATTTATGTAAATTAAACTAGTTGTTATGTGAGAAATCATATGATGGATGAATGGAAGAAAGCATGTTTATAATGGAATAAATGCTAATTATGATAAATTAATAGTAGATATGCATGATTCAAGCCTTAAAAAATGATATGAACAATTTATGGCATGAAAAAGAATATGGATGGTTATGTACGTAAGGTGGTTGAATGGGGTTAGGTATTATATTAATGTAATTATGATTATTTAATAGATGATAAATGATAAGAAATGGTAAATTGATTAAAATGATACATGTTGTGTGAAATTCAATTACATAATGTGGAAATATGAGAAAATATTAAAACAATGCATAATTTTGTCTTGATATTGTGAAAATAGTTTTACCCCAAATGTCTAGAAGTAAAACTAGAAGCACAAGATATAATTAGCTAGCCACAGGGACATTCACCATGGTAACGAGTCCTAGAGGCTCGTAAAAGTGGGCCAAAGGCGAATCTACACTACAAATATGAGAAAAAGTTGAGAAAAGAAATAGAGAAATGAGAAATTATGTAGCTTTGAACCTATGGGATCTATATCCTGCGTATCAAATATTAAATAAATTATGGGATTTATACATAATGAGAGAATATTAAATAAATTACAAAGCATTTATATTTGGTTAAATGTGAGTTGTATGTTTAATGAGTTAGGATTTTAGTATTTAATAAATGAAATTTATTAGTTGGATATCCAACACTAGGTTTTAAGCTTAGCGCATAGTTGTTTGTTGCGAGCAGGAATAGGTATTCAAAGCCGTAGATATAAAGTGGATTGAAAAAGGAGACTTAATTTGGAGTATTTAATTATCTTGTATGTGTAATATTTAAGATGAGAAGTGTGTGTGTGTGTGTGTGTGTATAAATATACACACACACATGTATATACATATATATATGTACAAGTATATACATATGTATATATATATATATATATGTATATATATATATATATATATATATATATGTATGTATGTATGTATGTACATACATATACATGTACATGTATACATACACACACACACATATAAATATACATATGTACACACACACACACATATATACATACATACATACATACATACATACATAAATATATATATATATATATGTACATATGTATATACATATGTATATGTACATACATACACGTGTGTTCACAATGGAAGGAGCAACAGCTAGTTTAAAGAGTTCCAAATAAGAAACGACAATTGATTTAACTATAAAAGTTGAGTACATTACTGCTTTAGTATGGATCAAGTTGTTCATAATTGAACTAGGAATGATCTTTAGAATTATTGATATGATACCATTGTATTATGATAACAATAGAGCCACTGCACAAACAAAGGAACCACGGTGTCATCATCGATCCAAGCATATTTTTAGACACTAACATCTCATTAGGAAAATCATAGCAAGAAATGATGCAAAGATAGAAAGAGTTCCCACAGATGATAATATAGAGATCTTTTCACAAAGGCACCGACCCAGAACAAGTTCAATCACCATGTACACAATATGGGCATGAGACACGTGAGTGATTGGCTCTAGTGTAAGTAGAAGATTATTAGAAGTATGCCTTAAAGCCTATGCATATTAAGGAATTTTTCATGTACACAAACTCATTATTATTTATGAGTAGGAACAATTCATTTATTAATGTTATGTTTATTTACATCTTGCTTGTTCATGTCTTCAATTAATAAATGAAGTCCTTGGTATTAGAAATATAGTGCAAAGGTAATCATGAAATAGTGTATGATGTAAAATGCCTATTGTATAATAATGTTTTAGTACCTAAATATCACTAGCAGTAGTATTAACAAGATAGAATATTGTTAATGTGAATAGACTAGCACATGTATACTTTTTAAAAGGTTCAAGTAGTGATTCTCGTAGCTATGGTCATAGAAATAATCAAAGTCAACATATGGATGCTTAAGAGAAGAACAAGTACATTTGAGACCTACCAAGAGAATCACTACAAGAAAATGTCTTTTTACTGATGGAAAATTAATGATAGATTTGTAGACACTAGGTCCTAATGTAGCTCAAATTAGAATTAACCAATGAGGAAGCATTAGTCGTATTATGGATGAAAAATGAATACTTTGAGTATTTTCTTTGATTTCCACAAAGTTTTTAGGTTTTTTTATTGAACTTTGGCTTTTTTGTATATTTTTGGGGCCAAAACGAGCTTTTAATGGCAAAAATCATCTTTTTCTGTTGACGGACTCTTGCCCATAGTGATGGACACCCTTCCGTCATGAGATTTTCAATTTTTCTTTCCATATATTTTACAAGAAAAAGGGGGATTTTTATCCTAATTCTAAACCGATCTTGAGGGATTAATTTAGGGATTTAAGCCTTAAAAATAAAAGTTTTAAAGGGATTTAAAGTCATACAAAGGAAAGTTTGAAAAAAATTCAAACTCTCACTCAAATAAATAGAAAAAAACCTAGGATTTTTTTAGTGCACTTCTTCTTCTTTTTTTTTTCTTTCAATAAAATCTTTACATAAGACCAAAAATATTTTTATTATTTTTTATCAATTTTGGAGACTTATTGGAGAGGACTTGAAGTATAATTCTCTATCCTTCTAAAAAGCAGCTGAGGGTAATATTCTGTACGGTATTCATTTTCTTTGGACTGTATTTTGGTGTTTTGTCATGGAGCTACAGGAAAATCTTAAGGTCTTAGAATCCGATCTTGACGGTTCAAACCTAAGATTGGGGTGTTAGGGAATTATTGTTCAAAAATCAGCTTGATCCAATGGTTCACTCTCTAGAAAATGATAAATCTGTAAAGCTAGGCAAATAGATATGTTTTCATTATGAGGTTCTGTTCAGGAGCCATGAAATAATCTACATGTCTTATAATCTAATATGTACCGTTCAAAATGAAGATTGGAGTGACAAAATACTATTGTCAACAAATCATTATGATCCAACGGTCCAATCTTAGGAAACGACAAATTAGTAAAACTAGATGTCGAAGGTAATATTATTAAACTAATTTATTTCTTAATCTAGTTTCTTGGAGATTTAAATGTATATACTTTATTCTTGAATGTTGTAAAATTAGTTTTTTAAGCTTATTTACATAATGTTTTATCACATATGTTTAAATCTAGGTCGTGATACCCTTTTAAGAGTATTTTGTTGTGATTTATTGTGTGAAAGTGTTGTTTAATGATTTATCTTTATTTTATGCCATGATTCAATTTTATTTAATTAGTTGACTTTGCTTTGATGCTTGTGTTATGTTATAAATTTTTTCTCATGTATGTGATGATACATCTAAGATTGCATGATTTAGATTTATTCCTCTATTGGTGCATGTTTTCTCTTTCTTTATTTAAATCTATTTTTTGTTGTTAATTTATTCATTTAGCATGTCTTATTACATTAATCTCATTTGCATGATTCATTATATTTTTGGTGTTATATTTTATACTTTTTTTTACATTCTGTTTCTTTAATTGTTTTCATTCTAAAATGCATTTTATTTTATTCTACTTTATTATTTATTTTTCTTTGTTACATTACTAACTTTTTGTTATTGCTTTGTAAGCATTTTAAACTTATTACATCAGGTTTTGGAGCTTGAAAGCCCAAATACTTTGGACAATGCCTATAGGTGATTTTAATTCTCTTTTATTCATTTCATTTTATTTATTACTTTTGTTTATTATTTTATTGCTATATTCATTTTGATGTATTATTATTTTGAGGAATGTAATAGATAGTAAAAAAGATTGTTTTCGCACGTTGAATCAAAATTTATTTAAAATCATTTTTATTAATCAAAAGTGGGATTTTCTTAATAAAAATGGATCAATATCCAATTTTTTAGCCTAAATTTACACAAATATAAAATCCTTTTTATAAATATGCATGAGAGAATCAATTTTCTCAAACTAATCAATAGCCTATTTTATGTATGATTTTTCTTTTGTATATTATTCTTTTCCATTGGACTATTTATCTATGTAATAATTTAAGTAGAATTTTACTCTAAACATTTATTTTTCCCCTTGTTTTTTGATTCAGATGCTTTAATTTCTATCATTTGCATTGTGTGAGAGGAGAGAGGATTAATCTTAAAAGTCAAATATAAAAAAACAAACCTAACCAAGATGCCTAATAAGAGTGATGTTCCAAACACCAATCTTTGTTTGGGCATCAAAAGGTTAAAATTTATTTTTAATTGTTATGTCAGGTGGTGACTCTATGACACCTACCTTTTTGTGCCTATTAGTAGACTTCTTCATGGATTGACAACCAACTATAAACTGGGCTTGATTTGTCTTTATGGTGAAGTGACCAATTTATGAGTTAAGTGAGCCTCATCCGATCTTGGACCCCAAAAATAGTCCTCCGACAGTCGATCTTGGAAACAAGCGATGGCTCTGGCATGCATCATAGTGGCAACTACATTGGGTTCTAAAGAGATCTTGCTCTAAAAAGCATATTGGTTAAGTTCTCTTTTTAATTAGGTTTTGTTATTAATCATATCTCCTTTTTAAATTGCATTTCTTGCATTTATTCTAAAGCTTTAAAATTAAGCTAGGCATCCCTTTTCAGTCACGGTGTTATCCTAAATCATGCCCTACGTTCACTCCATGTAAGAAGGTATCAAGGAGATCCACCAACCCAAGTTTAGTACCAAATGGTATATAACACTACAAGAAAATTCTCAAATACCGATGGAAAATTATCGATGAAAAATTTTTCATAGGCAATTACCAATGAAAAAATCTTTTTCGCAGGTAAAATTGTTTGAAAATATACATATTGCAACGGAATAATAAATCTATAGTAAATAATGGAGGAAAATTTTGCCACTCAAGTTTATCGATGAAAATTAATGACGGATTTGTAAAAATCCATCGTAAATTTGGTGCCAATATTTCTCGGCTAAAATTTCACACGAAATTTTCCGACGAAATTCTTTTCCGTAGGTAAATTACCGACGGAATCCTCCTTCCTTAGGTAAATTACCAACAAAATTGTATTTTCTTAGGAAAATTTCCTATGGAATTATCGTTCCGTAGGTAAATTACTGATGAAAAATTATTCCATTGGTAATTAACCTACGAAAAAATAATTGTATAGGTAATTTACCTACGAAATTATTCTTTTGTAGGGAAATTACCTATGGAATCACAATTTTATAGGTAATTTACCTACAAAAATATGATTCCATGGTAAATTCCTTACGAAATTATATTTTCATAGGTAACTTACCGACGGAATAATTTTTCATCGGTAATTTACCTACGAAACCATAATTTGATAGGGAAATTGAAACCTATTTTTATTCTCTGAATTTAATTTAAAATCATGAAATTATAAATTTTAGTTTGATTCAATTAATTAATTAATTAAATTATAACTTAATCTAAACTAAATTCATGTAAATTTTTATTTATTGACTATATTAATAATAAATTTTTATCTAAATAATTTAACATATAAATATGTAATTATTATGAAATTTTCTTTTTTTTTTTCTAGAAATTAGTACATAAAGTCGGTTGAAAATTTCTTTTCTTATACACTTTGATAATCAAATGACTGAACAGTTACCTAAATGAAAAGTTTAAAGATTTAAAATGATAAAAAAATGACACACATAATAAAATAATTAAAAAAAGAACAACAATTTTAATAATTTAATTAACGTATTTGATTAATTTTTAATACCCAAAACTTGAGTTGATTGAGAATATGTTGTTTATATGTGTGAGTAGTATTTTGGATACCAGGTTATAAGGATCAATTTATTTAGGATGAGATATAAGTGAATATTATTTTTAAATTTTTGAATTAATAGTTTTAATTAAAGTATTTTTAGAAACAAATAAAATGAAATCTAAAATAAACAGGTGGTGTTGGGGTAATAATAATAATAATATTATTATTATTATTATTATTAATTAAAGTGACTAATTAAGTATGTTAACATATTAATTTAAAAATATGTTAATTAAAATTAATATTTATTAAAAAAATATATTAATTAAAGTGATTAATTAAGTGACAACCTATAGTTTAAAGATAATAGTAATAATTTATAAAGATATATTATTAAAAAAATTATATAATATATTTAACTATGAGCACCATTTTTTTTAAATAGCAAATTAAGAGGCACTAAAGTCGGGTTGGGTAATTTTTTCTATTTTAAATGAAAAAAGGCCGGGCTACTCTAAATAAATATGTTGGGTTATGACATTTCTTGTTTTTCTCTCTTTCTCTCTATCGTGCCCTAGACACTTTTTTCTCACCTTCTATTCGACAGATCCCTTCCTCTTATTCTCTGTTTTCTTTTCTCACCCAAACAACCATCGCCGAGCTGCCATGGATGACCATCGCATAGAGCTTCCGTTGCGGACCACCTGAAGTACTGTTTTCTTATATGTATGATTCTAAGCTTTCTTTTTCTTTTCCATTTTCTCTCTCTAATTTCAATTAATCAATTGGTTCCTTTAGATCTGATAAGATAATTGATTTGATAGTGCCCTCATCATCTCTGCTTGCAAAGTTTCAATTGGTTTAGGGGCTTTGGAAGGGGTAAAGAAGGGAAAGTTTTTGTCAACCAGTAATTCTTCTTGCTCCATTCTGTTTTATTGGGGTGAAGGGAAAGTAAAGAACTTTTGTAATCTCAGTTTTAGGTTTCTTATTTGATAACAGGAGGTGGCTCAGGAATGGGGTTTGAGATATTCGCACAGTTTGGGAAACATGGTGCCTCTGTTGCGATCATGGGTAGACGCCAACAAGTGCTTGATTCTGCCATCTCCTATCTCCAATCCCTTCAAATTCCTGTAAAGATTATTCTTTTTTATCTGAAAATTTTACTATCTAAAAAAATATCTCCTGCATGCTTTTGATTTCTATCCAGGATAAAGGATTTATTTGTTTGTCTCGCTGCTTTTCCATTTCCCTTTTCCTATTTTGGCATTTCCTAATTACATGTTTACTTTATGATTTAATTTAATGGTTTGATTGTATTTGCAGATTTCTTTTTATTCTTGGAATCTTATCTTTGACTGGTATAGCATCTTTTGAATTTAATTCTTTTGCTTTGGAGTTAAACTTTTGAACTTGTCATCTCTGGTAATTCTATTCCTTTTGCTGCTTTATTTGCAAGCTACTGGATTTGTGGGAGATTTTTGCAAGTTATGTAACTAGGTGATATCTTCGTTTAAGAACAACATTGAAATCTGGAACTATTTTTCTTTTGTATGGAATAGCTTGTAGTAAAGTAGCTATAACTCTTTGCTCAGAAATCAAAATCGATTGATTTTTAATTCTATTAAAAGCTAAGAAACACTACTGTAGATCATAACTTAAGCTCTAGAATCAATCCACCAAGGTATTCCATTTACCTTTTAATTGTATAATTCTAGGTTCATTTTTATTTTACTGCATAATAATTCTTTATTTGCAGGGTATCAGTAGATAACACTAATTGCAATGGCTCTACTATAATAAACGTAATTTTTTTTCAACTTGAAACATTTAGTTAAGGAACTTCAGAAATAAATTTCTGCCCTGCTTGCTTTAAGTTTCTTATCTGTACCATGCATATACAGGTCGACAACATGAACTAACTAGGAATTCTTCTGGAAGTCGTGCAAATTCTAATTGATATTGACCTCATCATCACCAAAGCTTACATCTTCTCAGATGGAGGATGATTTATGGATTGTATGTATACATGCTTTGTTGCTTTTTCCTTGGTCCATGACAATTAGGAAATGGATGTTCCACTTTTATTCTTATAGATAGTTTCTTTAATTAACAATGTGTTTAACTTTTTAGACATTTTTTTATATTAAATTGTTAGTTGTTGAGCCCCTTTTTTTTATTGTAGTTTTGTGTGGAAGATGAGAATAATATATAGAAAATTATAATTAAAATATATTATAAAAAAAGAAATAAAATCCTTTTAAGGTATTATTTAAAGATATCCTTCTAGTTAATTTGTTCATTAGATTCAACATAATGCATGTCCCCATAGTGACGTTTAGCTCTAATGTTGTTGGCAAATGCAAATGGTGGCAAAGATTTATGAATCCTGACACAAAAACACTCATTAAAAACAAAAAGAGACCACTTAACAGAGTGTGTTGTTGTGAGATTAATTTAATTCCAATTAATCCTGAGATTAATGATTAAAAAATTATAATAAATTATGTATAGAGTCAAATTATTACCTTTTTAATTGATACTAACTTATTTCATAATTAAAATCTGTTTTGAGTTTGGCCTGCAAGTAAATACTATATGGGTTTGGTGTTGAAAATTTTTATAGTCTTAAAGAAAAGTTGAAAGGAGAAAAGGAAAAGAGTTCTAAATTAAAAGGATTAACACCATCATTACACTGTATATAAAAAGCATGAACTGTGATTTTTTTCAGATATTGGCAAAAGACATATTAGTTAGGCTCTTAGCATTACTACGAGTATTAATTATTAAATATATTCCATAATAAATGACACTTGCATTTAATTTTGGTAAGTATAATTAACATTCTTTTGAATTTTTCACTTTTACCATATTATATAGTAAAGCACATTTAGGGTTAAATTCTTATAGATTTTTGAGTGAATAACTTGTCATTTATAGCTATTTGGTTTCCACTACCTCAATTTCCATGACATATATAAGTTTATTTTATTATTCCTTATACTGCTTTCAGGTGGGCTTCCATTATGTTAACAACTATTGTTGATGCACTTGGCAGAAAACAACATTCTAGAGTGTTGGTATGCAAATTTTAAAACCATTGAGCATTTGCAATGTTGTCAATCTCAGTTTGTGAGTGCATACCTCCTATATATGTCTTTTTGTAACCTGATGAACTTGTGTTTTTATTTAATTATTTTAATCTCATTCTTATTAATTCAATTTTTTAT